>SEMN01000164.1:600000-999802 GCA_005408345.1 Macquaria australasica
ACTGGGCAGACAGTCTTATCTAACCACTATCAGAAACCCACGTGTATGGCAGCCTTTAGTCACATGTCTCCCCTTTCACATTTTAACACTGTGTAATAGACACTCTTTCTGAATCGGCCCAGGTGGTCAGAGCAACTTCACCAAAACTGCAGGAAAAGAAAGTTAATCACACAAATCCCCTGGGAAAAAAAAAAAAGATTTTACTCTCTCTTTCCAGAACAGATAAGCTATCTGCCAGCAACATCAAGGGAATTGCTCTCATCTCTTCAATATCACAGATTTGGTATTTTGACTCATTAGTGTAATACATTATGAAGAGGTGGACAGGACACTCAGCCTGAATCAATTTGATTCTCCTACACTTTCTATTGATTCCCATCAAACTACAAGTGGAGTAAAGAGGCGGATTGAAAAGGTGATAAACAAGAAGCCAGAAAGTGGAAATTCAAGGATCTCTTGTCACATTACAGTGAGTGCATTTTCTAAAGAGAGCATCGCATTGTAAAGAAATCACTTTCTTTACAATGTGGAGCACAATAGCTGTTTTTATTCCAGTACCCTGCCTGCTATGTTCAATATCTTACTCAGAGGACATAATTGGAAATGAAACAGAGTTTAGGGTGAAGGTATAATGTCATACACACACACAAACACATTATAGTTAATTATTAGTTATAATTGTGTACACTGCTCTGTGTTTTCTACTCTAAGAGCTTGTGTTCATACGTATGCATCTAGCATCCAACATCACCAACAGGTTAATTAATCAGCATCAGACAAAACAGAGTAACCATTTTCCTCCTTGACGAGAGCCAATGATTTTTTCAGGTTGAACACATATGACTGCAGTGTGGCTGGGAATCAATTCCTGCAGCGAGGAAAGGCTTTTAGTCCTCAAAGGGGGGTCTCGCGGATGATTCTGGCAGATACACTGCACAGCTGTAGAAATCATTAGGGCACGCTCTCAGCTTTTATTTTCTCTGTTGATAATTCAACATTAAGAAACTTGGTTTTGATCATTTTCTTTCATCTCATCTTTCAGGGTGAGATTATCCACATTAATGACACTTGATGTGGAACAAACAACGTACAGAAAATAATTTAGGCAAAGATATGGTAAGTTACTAAGATCATACACACTGAAGTGGGTTTGAACTACCACAGTAGTAGTGGTTACACTACGTCTGGTACTGGCAACTAGTGCTCTTCGTCCTGGGTATTATAAAGACACATCATCATGTTTCAGCTGAGAAGGCAGAAATATCTGGGCCAGGTGGAAAAAATCCTGCAAATGTTTATGCTGCAGTTCAACAGTCTTTTGGGAAAATGGAAGTTTAGAATGATGCAAAACAGTTGATAGAAGAAAGGAAATAGTTGCTCATGCTTTCGTTTTACTGTCTTTGACTCTAGACCAGAACAGAGCCCACTTCTGCAAAGGAAGGCTGCTTCTTGTCAGACAAGTGCCCCCTGCTGGTAAAAATCCTAACCATAGGCATTCTAGTGCTACCAATATTTTATAGACCCCAGATGATTTTCAGATATTTTCCATGTTGTAATGCTCCAAGGCTATGAAAATGGAGCAATACGAGAATGCATGCAGAATACAAATGTGTCTAAGAATACGTGTGTCTAACCTTGAAAACAAGAAACCAAGACACTTGTATTAGTCCTCTTAAAGACTCTACAATATGTAGGTATTGAATGAGGGGTGCCAGTTCATTTTTGAAACTTTTAGGTGCAAATCTTGCTGAGATGCAATGTTGCACTTTCTATAATAAAATCTCAATTTCTATTCAGACAGAGAACACAGGATTCAACACCGTTTATGCCCACAACTCCAGATATTCACTACATGATACATTAATCACTGATGTCTTGATTAGTCCAGATAAAGAATGTAGGCCTGTCTGATGTTGTTAAGAGGTGCAGAACGCACATAACAAACAAAGCACAGGCCAGAGTATAAAAGATGTACAGACAAACATAGCAACACATTTTATACCTTTTATACTATCAATATATTAAGTATATTATAGGTCGTATACGGTGCAGTGCACAACAGCTGATTGATGTCTCTCTCAATCATTTAGACGGACTGGGAGAGAAAATGCATTAATAGCGAGAAAGATCTAAGTGGAAAGGGAATATAAACTTATCGTTATAGACTCTTCTTTGGTTACAGTTCAGTACAGTACAGTGCTGTTCTGGTTATCACCATCTATAGGTTCTACCATTTGTAGTAAACGAATAGAAAGAGCAGCAGTCTGTGCCCGAGCCCCCTGCTTCCAACTTGTGATCTACCAGAGAAACGTTATTTATCGCCATAATTGGAGAAAAAAAAAATCAGACACTCACCTTCTTCCGGGGCTGCCATTTCATCATATTTGTAAACCAAAATTGAACAGCATTAAGATATTATATGAGAATGGAATGTAGATTCAAAGAAATCCAGAGCGCAAGTCATGCTGCCTCTCGACTTCCCTCAATTTTGCAGCAGATTTTCTCCAAGAAGCGATGCATGGTGATGTGCGAGTCTCAGCTTTGCGGCAATATTGGGGGGAGACAGCACAGTCAACACAAATCATACACCGGTTAAATCCACAGTTGGACTCGGAGAATAAATCAGAGACACATGGTGTCGACTGACAATGTTTGGGAGAACGGTTCCTGTGCGTAAATCCAAAGTATGAGTCCGTTATGAACCCACTCCCTCCTCTCTCCGCACGCAGGATCGGCGCCTCCAGGACCAATCCGGACTGTGCAGAAGGAAAAATGAATTCTTAAACTTTTTCGAAACGAAGTCGTCCCTTTAAGTAGGCTACACCATAGGTCCAGTGCTGTTCGATCCAGAGAAAACAATAGGAAGACGAAATGTGTGCCAAAATGCAGAAATATTCATCACAGTGGTCAAATCCCGTTTTCCAGCCGCCGAAACACACTTTTTGGAAGTATTTGTGGAGAAACAGTCAAACAGAGCCCCGCGGAGGCACCGCGACAAGCAGGGAGATTACTTTCAGGGAGAGGAGGAGGTACAACCACCAAAAAAAATCCCTGGAATTTCTGTGAGGAGCTGGAAGGATATCCTGATTCCTGCAACAGCAACAAACTGGACTACAGCTCTCAGATGACTTCCTTCCCTGCGCTCCTCCAGCCTTGCAGTTTTCAGACTTAGAGCGGTGGAGCTGAGGAGGCAGAAGGTAGCAGGGTCATAGCGCCGCCGGCTAGAGATTTGCGCTTTACGTTTACGCACAAAACCGAGGCTGCCGTCCGGACAGGAAGTAGGCTGTGGTTTGGTGTGTTGCTCAAGGACACTTTTCCAGGTACTAAACCTCTGAACAGTCTCTCTAGCCACGTGCCACCCTGCTCTGCCAGCCCAACATGTTGTATATAGGCTACACTACAGGACACTGACCTGAGGTTTGGTGATTTGTGGGTGGAACGTCCTCGTGTCTAGGTCAAAACTAAATTTAGTTACAAAGTGAAAGTTGCCAGTATACTCTACATATAACTGTATTTTCAACATAATCTCCATGACCATAGTGCAACGTATGTCAGGGCCTATAATAGTTCAAAGGCTAAGGGGATTCAAATAACATCACACTCCACTGCTGCAGTGACTTGCAGCCTTGGTCTCTATCAGTAGAGGCTACTGTCATTGATTGTTTTTGTGGGAACGGTAGATTGAATTCTTGCATAAAAGACACGATTCACAAAGGACGAAGAGCCTTGGACTCTGGAGATAACGACAGTCCTGTTTATGTACTCTTTCCCTTTTTTTCCTTCTGAGAGCAGCTGTCAGATATAGTATACAGTGCAATATTTTACTGCACACAGCCATCAGATGCATAACATTGCCAAAGATTTTTGTTTGGCATTTGCATCTGGCGGGAGTGAGAGAATATCTGCGGCTGTCCCATGTTTAAAAACTGACTTTTTATCATTAATTGTGTGAGTGGTCTGAATAAAATTAAAAACAGAGGACATGGTTATTCTGGTAAGAAACCTCTCACCACAATCACTGCCACAGTCACAGAGAGAAAAGAGGTTTAAAGCAGAACAGCTATCAACAGTTAGAACAGATCTACTGGTGCTGAACCCAGTTGCTGCAGTACAAAACCAGAATATTCATCACTGGATATGTGACAACATTAATACAGTAACTACATTATTGTTTATTCATGGGGAATTATCTCAAGGTGAATTAAATAAAAGGTTGATATTGAAGTGAGGTGAAATCAGTTTAAACAATAAGCTTGTGATTTAAATTGGTTTAGGTAATGGACTCTTATGGAGCTGTGAGTTGGTCAATAAGCTGGTGTCTCTTCAGGGTCAGCGGGGTCCGCAGTGCACCTAAGGGTCACTCAGATAACAAAAGACAAGTAGGATTGGGGGGGGGGGGGGCAAGCTGACATATGGCTGTATGGACAAACTCCTGCTGTGCACAGGGAGTCCATGAGACACTTGGTAATCCACATGGATGAACATGAACAAAATGCTTGACACTACCTCCGCAGCCACAGCTGGCACCCAAACAGACTGACACTCTGTGGTCAAGCACTGTGATCAAAGCACACGTTTAGAGTGAAAGAGGAGGGGGGGGTTGTGTGCTTATGTGTTACAGTATCTATATTTTCATAACAGGCATCACATGACTTTTATTCCTATGGCCAGCTAGCGACTGACTCCTGATGACTCCGTGCTACATCCAGAGCAGAAACACAGCACTAAGATACTATTTACATTCATGCTCTCTTTCAACCACACGCTCACACTACATTGAAGTCCCATCATCTAAAACAGGTTTACACAAGAGATTGTTTCATAAAAGGCATGTTTGATGATCAATCAAAGGCCACTTCAGCATGCTGTTCGGCAACAGTCTGTTCGAAGCGAAGCCTGTCATCTGGCATCTCCATACAGAAGCAGGCTCCCTGTGCGTGCCTCTGCTTTCCCAATCAGAGCCGCACAGGAAATCAGACTCCAGCCTTCAGAGGGAAACAAAAACCCCCTCTTTCATTTTCCACAACTTGGAGCTGTTTAAAGTTTGTGCTTCCTTTTCTTGTTCTTGCCAATCATGCCCTCAAAAATGTCTCCTCTGTATGTTCTGATCAAGGGGCTGGTTTCATAAAGATGAGTAAACTGGTCTATAGATGTAAGTTTTGCTCTTAAACATATGTAAACAGCTGCACAAAAATAAAGACTGACTCATGTTAAATCTAAAAAGTTCATCACCCTACCGCAGGATATCTCAGAACTGAGAGCTGTGTTTCCAATGTCACAGTCACAGATTGTTAGGCTGACAAAAAGAGGAAAACATGGCTTATTATGTAGTTTGCTAACAATAGGCTGAGCAATGTGAAGGGTAATAGTTACCCATTAGGAATGCTAGTGGCATTTAATTCACTTAATCACAAAATGTTTCTGGTAAAATGTCCTTGTAACTGTAAAAGCTTTCCACAAGGCACACATTTTCTGCTGGAATGAACAGAGGTTAGTAGCTTGAAGTTGCAGCTCAGTCAGCCACATTTTCAGTTTAAAGAGTCTTAATTTGTCTGCACATAGCAAATCAGTTCCACTTAAGATCATCAAAAAATAGACAGCTTTGTGGAACCAGTGAAGTTTCATGTCTAACTGAAATCTAGCTTATGAAACCATCCTATCTGATGTGGGCTAATACACAGTGTTTTGTACACAGCTGAACATTTGCCTGCGTGCATCTGTCTGCTTGCCTGTTTATTAGTCCACATGATGTAAAAAGTGCATCACCCATGTGATAGTAACAGAGGCTGTTTGAAAAAATGTAAACTGTCAGAAAGGTTGTTAATGTTTTTATTTTTTTTATTATTTTTTTTTTAAAAACCCACAGAGCAGCAACACTCCAAAAGCTCTCCTGAATGTCTGAGGGTGATTTATTTTCACACAGACTCTGGCTCTCAAGTCACGACACTGAAGTGTCGCTGTGCACTATCTGTCCTCCGTTTGAATAAACAGCTGCCTTTTAATTACAAGGGCTGGAGTTTCAAGGCAATACATTTCTCAGCAAGAGCACAGAGATATGTACCCTAATGTCACATGAACAGACAGACAGCGATATGCAAGCACCTGGGACAATATGCACACATCCAATACTGAAGATTAGCTATTATGAAAACCATCACAGAAGTGCAAGATCCATAAAGGCAAGGGCCTTGAAAAACTAAAACTAATTTTTCATATTTCCAGCACGGAAATTTATAACAGAAGAATATCATTTACAGTGTTTGACAGATTGCTTCCACAGTAAGGCATGGCAGATGGATGAATCTGTTTTGAAATGCTTAACAACATTATAATAATAAAAATGTTAAATAGCAATGACACCCACCCACTCTGTTGTGCCGTACATCACTAAAAACAAATAACCCTCATCAGCATTCATTCATTCACCTCTTTCACAGCGCTCTATTCTTGGATGATGTTGTGTCAGAATTTAGCCTGCTGTGGACTATGTGAGATGGGTGTGCGCGCGTATGTGTGTGTGTAAGTACATGCATGCGTGTGTCTTACTTGGAGCTTGGTGTTGATTAAGTGTCTGGAGCCTGAGGGGGGATAATGAGAGCCTCTAATTAATGAGCCTGTGCATATCTCACAGTCACAGGGTCCTATCTGCAGAGAACACCACACACACACAAACACACACACAACACAGTGCACCGTGGGGATCATTCCCCGCACTGCATAGCATTTTCTCCAGGGAAGCCCAGCTGGGAGTGTGTCACTCTGGCTGCTGTCCCTGATAAGTGTCCTCTAATAGGGATGGATGGGGGTTAGGGAGTCCCGCTATGAGAAGGTCACACGCACTGACCACCCAACGTGCCCCCGAGCAAAGGCTGATGTTACGGGCCCTGAAAACCATTCCAAATCTTATTTGTTTGCTGGGTCTTGTCCACGGGGAGCAGAACGGTTCATCTCCAGAGTAGACTCATGGCAGAACAGAGTGAAGGCAAAACTCGCTCACTCACACCAGGATGAATCAGTCGGGTCAGTGTTCAGCTGGAGGCATCGCTACTCACTATGTCGTTTAATAAACAGTTCAAAGAGTGTGATGATCTGGTCTTGAAGACAAAAGCTGTTTTAGAGTGTAGAGAGTGAATATATATATTTTCCGTCTGCTGGTCGGCAGGTTGCGCGCTCAGTGATGTGCGCTGCAGGCAGATCGTCTCATTCCGATGTCACGTCACACGCAACAACACAGAGACTATCTAGAAGCACCAATTCACATGAAGTCAGGCTGTGGTGGTGGTAACTGCACGTGACCACACACATGTGCAGTTTTTTTGTTAGTGGGAAGTTGCTGCACTAGTGATTTCTACTAGCTGGAATAGGAGTTGAGTTGCCATAGGAGATGCCCGTTAAAATAAGTGTCTGAATGTGTATCAAAGGAGGCACATGGCTGTTTACACCCTCCCTAAGCCAAAACAGTAGGTAGCAGTGACAAGGACTGCAGTACAGGAGAATTGGTCATACCAAATTGGCAAGAAAAAAAGGGGGAAGAAGACCATGTTAAAAAATGTGAACACCACAACATGGAAGTAAACAGATAATTGCAGCATAACAGCATAGTTGTATATCTGGAACAACAACAAAGCATACATCTCTAAATGTTAAAAACTAAATGTGTCAGTTTCACATAAAACGATCAGCCCTTTACATGTTTTTCGATTATTCTGCTTCATTACTTCCCACGAGAATTTACGCTTCAAGTCCCATTTGTCTGTCTGTCTTTTTGTTAGTAAACATAATATTTTTTTAAACCTCTTAACAGATTTTAGTAACATTTGGTGGAAAGTTACTACAAGCCAAGGAAATACTGAATAGCCAGCACCATTTTGCCATTTGTAAAGTGAGCTAAATTTTCATTCAGGTCCTGAACTGTGAGGCGTAGAAGCAGAATTCTTGGACCCAACACACCCATTTCCACCAATACACACATTTTGAATTTCTTGCAAACCAGTTTTTTCACCATGCCTACAAATGTTAAACAGTTTTTACCAGATTTGCTGTCTGTAACATATTTGAATGAGCCTGACAATGAGCAAGAAGAAAAAAAACAGTATTAATGGTACACAATAAAGGCATGGTATAATAACTGTGTTAAAAAAAAATTTAAAAAAAAACCCAGAAAGAGAAATCTGGCTCCTACAACCTTAACTGAGTGCTAATAACAAGACAAAACTGTCAGGTCTCATGTGCAAATTGGAGTTAATTTGTGATTTGTGGGTTGACAGAATAAAAATGACTTACATCTACATAAAAGAACATCCATGCATACACTCAAAAGTTCACACGCATTTTTTACTGAGACCCCTGGAGTGTAAATGTTTTCATTGTGTCTTGATGCACCCAAAAGCTCATCTGTAGCCCCACAGAGAAAACATTAACACCCTTATCTATATTCTGTAAAGGGTGTGATAATGAAAATGCTATTGAAAGCTCTCTTTCTTTTGAGACATTATAGTGTTTAATCAATGATTCTTCACACAGGGTGATAAAGACATATGATTATGATCTTTTTTATTCTCTTTAAGTCCCATCCCCTAATTTCCTCTTCTTTATTTTTCTTCTCGCAATTACACTAATGAAGAAGGGCTTGTTTATCCCCTGGAATCACTCAACAGTAGATTTGTGTGAAGACATTATGCAAAGAGAGGGACCTTTGCTTTAGAGATGTGTTTAATAATTCAGTGGTCTTGGACATGGATGAAACAAGCTCCAGCATATTGTTTAAATCAGGCCGGAAGTTAAATAGGCGCTGGGGTTTGATGTCTGTGGCAGGATCAATAATAACAGCGTTGCCACATACTCCAACGCATGAGACAGAGATCCTGTGTGGTCCTCCTCAGTCTATATACTAAACATAGAGACGGAGCAGGACAATGAATTCAAATGTGTTTGTGTCTATCTGCTTCCACGAATACAAATACACACACGCACACACACACACATAAAAACACACAAAACCATGCTGTGGTCAGACCCACCCATCTCTAGTCCCTCATTTAGAAAACCCCAAAACCAAACTCATGCCTCTCTTTTTCAATTACCTTTCTTCCCACCATCGTCACCACACCAAATCTATCTAAATTCTCCCACAGTCTTTTTTTTTCCCCTTTCTCTCTCATATCAAATGTATCCATGTGTTACCATCACAAACACACACCCACATGCACACACGCACACTCAGTCACACACCACAATCTGGTAATCATAATAAGCACATTAAAGCATTAAAGACACAATTTATGACTGATGATCTCTTGAACAGACTACAATTAATAGCAAATAACTGCTCAAATATTTAACTACTTCTAAGATCCTCTGTAGCTTCTCGTTTGGTTACTGCGGTTGTTAAAATTCAGATTTATAAGCTGAGCCAAAGCCAGACCAGATACTGTGGCTTTTGCTTCAACAAAACATTTTTTTCCTCAATGATTAGGCTATAATACCTTAATACTCGAGGCTTATTATGCCAATGACAGCTCTTCCTGCCCTTACTAATCTAACCCTGTGAGAGCGCATCAATCGTGAATTAACCCTTCTGAAATGGAGAGGGAGGAGTGATGCACAAAAGGATTCAGTAATGACTCTGTCCCTTTGCAGAGTAAGAAGGGAAAAGTAAATGAACACAAAGTTGTGGTAGTGAGTACAGTAAATACTGCCGCATGGAGGCAACTGCTCCATCGGGTACGTGTAGTTTCTGGTCACTGTTGTGAAGGGATTAGGCCAGTCCACTCCTTAAATCACTGACTTCAGATCAAAGGGGTTAAAGCAGGATTAGGATTAATGTGCCTTGGTAGAACAGGTGTTAATCTCTTAAATTAGCCATGTAGCACAGACGGGCCTCTCTTTCATCTCAACACCTGACTTATGGGTTGGAATACAGAGAGCTCAGTTACAGGAAAGTAGCGCTCTCGTTGCCCCACCAGAATTAGTTGTCCTCCCTCACCCTGACCACTCTGATAACAGGCCCTGCTCTAATGTATCAGCAAGATGACTTCATTTGCATGCAGCCGGTGTTTTTGAGAGCGGCTGAGTCAAACAGCTGTTCTCTCTGCTTCCTTTGAAACAAGGGGTTACGTAAAGCACGCTTTATGATTTGCGATATTAACGGCCGGCTTACAGGATATCCTCGGGCAAGGTGCAACGAATATTTCAGCAGAAATGCTATTGATACACATCATGTAGAGGCTCAGGAGCTGATGTAGCAGAAGAAGTCGTAGGGGGGTTTGACTCCACTCCAAGGACAGGAACACTCCAGTCCTTTCCTATCAAGCTCTTCAACACATGCTGCCTCTCACCCCCACCAGCTTCCTCCCCTGCTGTCAAACCTCCTTGTCATCGGTTTGACTTTTCTACTCCAATCATCTTCATCTCCCTCCAGCTCAGCCTCCTGTCAGCTAAAAGTCCGCAATGAAACTGTGCAAGAGCACTGGGACAAAACTTACACCTGTGACAAACAGCTATTGCACAAATTCAGGACTGTCAGTTCACCTGTCTGAACGCTAAAGACAGCTAATTAGCATTTTTGACCATGAAGGGGGGGGGCGGGTTACAGCGGTGGTGAAGCTGCTTCCCGCAGAGCTCCTGTCTGCTGCCACAGTCACCAGTTTGGCCAGTGGGTTTGCCCCAGTCCGAGTCTGCAGTCCCGGGCTAGACCCTGCCATCTGGCTGGCCTGGTAACAGCCGGCCCCTCTCCCCTGCCGGCCTGCGGAAGACAGGAAGACAACCCAAGGAAGGTCAGGCCACACTAGGATGGCCAGAGAGAGAGAGAGAGAGAGAGAGAGAGAGAGAGGATATAGTACTGAGGAGGGAAGAGGAATGACAGATAAACTAATGGATGAGAGGGAAAGTAAGAGAAGGACTATAAGAGACAGAAAGGACACTGCTTCCTTTAAGCTGCCACCCTCAGCGTGACTCAGTGACTGATGAATCCTTCTGTCTTTGCCTCCACAGTGTGTGTGTGTGTGTGTGTGTGTGTGTGTGTGTGTGTGTGTGTGTGTGTGTGTGTGTGTGTGTGTAAGAGAGAGAGTGCACTGTATGTGAGCATGCGTGCACGCATGAATACAATCCCGCTTTTCTCAAACACATCATGACAGCTCACAGCCGGAACGAAAGCTTCATTTACCCACAATTCAGCAGTAATTCGCAGATCCACAGCAGGACTTCCAGTATAGATGACCATTTGGAAGGTCATTAGAAATGCGGTTAAAAAAGCACACACGAGAGGTTTCTTTTTTCAGGCTCCGATGTGAACAGGGAAGTCATTACATTTACATTACTACAACACTGTAAAGAATATGAATGTGCTTAATCTTGGATCATCCTCGAAATAAAAAAATTGTGAATCACACCCCCAGCTGGGCTTGTTCCATCCCAGCATGATATAATTCTCTTCATCTTGAATCCCAGTTCTTTTGCTCTCTCGTGCAATGTTGGTGAGCACAAAGCACACAGAAATCGATTAATCTGGTGCAGGATGAGAATTTAAGACATGGTTTCTTAATGTGTTCAATACTGCCCAAAAACAGTACTTTCTGGCTTTTTAAATGACATTACACAGTCTCAAAAATACTGTATTTCGTCTGGCATGTCTTACATTTTGATCCGGGTTAAACAGTCTAATAGTCACACAAATGCTTAGCGGATGTCTCTGAGGTGGAAAATCAAATGCAGCCTTGAACCAAGCTTTAAGTATTTATTTTTTTAAAAACACACAATTTCAGTAGGACATTTTGCTCAAATGAATAAAATATATGAGGTCACAAAAGATCTGCATTTACTTTTTCAAAGTGCTTCTTAATCATTTACTTTACTGCTCTTACTAATCTTACAAAAGAGGTTATGATTACACTCCTGTTTGTCAACAGAATATCTCAAAAACATTAATGAATTTCCACAAAATTCTGTGGTCACATTGATACAATTTTGGTGGTAGTTTCAGGCTCCGGGATTTTTGTTATTAGAAAAATAGATTGCTTCCAAATCTTAAGGGATTGTGTTCAGGGTCAAATCTTTTTTTAAAAAGCTGAAGGTTTTTGCCCTTCAGTGTCTTCTTCACAGGTCTGACAGCTGAGGAAGAATTCTTACCTGATACACTTACCTGATATTGTCTGAGTAAATGTAAATTTAAGCATGAAGCCACAGTGCAGCTCAGAGGAGCAAACATCAGCAATTTTCAGAGTAGGTTAGTCTCTCTCTGACCCTCATTCTTTCTCCACTCTCAGTCTCTCCATCTCTGTCTCACAGTCTCCTTCCCCCTCCCTGGGCTGACCAGGACTTCTCTGTCCTTCATCCTCATTCTATTTCATGCCTCGTCCTTCTCTCGCTCGGTCCTCATCCATCACCACCCGCACCCTGCGCTGCGCACAGCCCCCACCCACCCCACCTCCAATATCCAGCGTGGCCAGATAGATACAGCCTTCACTGGGCCTCAGTGCTGACACACTCCTCTGTGACTCATCACTTCATCGGACTCCATTTGGCATTCATCACAGCACAACATCTCTATCACCGTCCGACTGAAACGCATTAGAAAAACAGTGACTTCAATCAACCATATTTTATTTCATAACTATGTCATGCCCCTTTGTCAGAGCACTTAATAAAAATTTGTGGCAACTCATAACAAAAGGCTACGCGATATTAAGATGCATGCAGTGGTACTTAATGTGACAATGGCTTATTTGCTGGATTTATTATTAGCTGAACTGAATCACTTCACGGGACATGGAGTTGAATCGTGATCAAGTGCTACTCACAGAGCTGAACGATGACCATAAACATCTTAGCAGTTGTTCAAAATGAAAAAAACACTGAGGTACAAGAGGCTGCGTTAAGGGTTCAGTATGCTTGAAACAAACTAGGTCGTAACACGTGTTGTCCGGCCAAGTTTAAAGACAAAAAATGTTGATACCTGTTCTGAATGGCCACACTTGAAGGCGGGGGCAAAAAGCCTCCTCATTACGCTGCCACCCCAATCTCTTTTTAAAAACTCTGTGGCTTTTGCATTTCTTCTTCTGTGGTCTCGATGCAATTAAACATACAAATAGAGATTAGGGCACGCACTTTCAGTCTCTTCTCAGAGGCATTCATGATGTTGCAGCTGGTTGCCCAGGTGATCTATTCCTGATGTCAGAAAGGTAAGCGTGTTAGACAATCCAACAGTTTGTTTGAAGCATACTGGCCTGTTGCTGCAGGTTCCGGTGAAATAATAAAGTACAATCCAGGATCTCCAGTTTCAGTAATACATCAATGAGTTAAAGGAGTTATCAGACCCCAAAAACACTGCACTGTGGGTTTATAATACAATGAGGAAGGATTGTACAACTCTGCAATGTTATCGCAGCGATAATCGTTTTATGCTTCATATTGATGATCGCAAAGTAAAATGTGTAATTTTGCCATTTATGCTATAATGGAATATGGAATATGCACACATGATTGGACAATTCAGTACACAGCAGGATGGCAGTACATGTGGCAAGAGTTGAGCCAGCTGTGTGGGTTTGTTTTTTTTGCTGGAACCCCCCGTGTCAGGACTCCCACTCTCTGCAAACACACTGAAATGAATAAAGACGCAACATTTTCCGACGCAGCAATATTGTCAATCCAAACATGTTCTTACACAACAAACAGGCTGTCGACTCTAAATAACTGTGTCGTAGCTGAACATCTTTTTGACTTTAATCATGACATTTATTTTGGATCAGATTTTGAGTTCACAGGTGCCAGAAAACACGAATACCGGGAGACCAGGTTTCAGGGCAACCAAAAGCCCAGTGGAGCCCATCTACTGCCCTTCCCTGTAAACAGGCCTCGCCTCAGGACCGTTTGATGTGGTTGGAGAAAAAGGCCAAGGGATGATGTAATGCTGGTGAAAGCTGAGTTTGAGAGTTGCGGAGTTTCCACGTTGCGTCCCAACTGCAGCTTCCCACACCCCAGCACCTCTCAAAGGGGCTGGGCATCCCTCAAAACTCCCCCTGAGGAGTACAACAGATGTGTAGATGCTCTGTGAGCATCAATCATCCATTGTCTTTCATCACGCTCACTACACACAGTGTGTGGTCTGTGCGGAGATAAGCAAAATGACGTAATGCACAAGAGCAAACAACTATAATCCCACACTTTGTAAAGTACATGTGTACTATATATAGCTAGAACAGTCACAAAAATATACAAAATCATCAAAGGACGATCTGTAGAAGTTTCATGGGTGTGTTTTTCTGATGGTAGAATACATAAAAAATCCATAAGATCAGAAAAGCTACCTCCCTAGTTACCAGTCTAGATCTGATAATTCATGGGAAGCCACAGTTTAGCATCAGGATTTGAGCATCTTTGATCAGTTACACAGCCTAGCTACAAATTATCAGCTGAACAACAGTACTGTCTGGGCTTCACTAAAACAAAACACACGAAAGTAGAGTGCATTAAGAGTGGATTATGTGCTCATTAACATAGACACAAAATGTATTAACACTTAGGGATGAAATCAAAGGTATGATAACTGGTGTCACAGCTTCAGTTGAGAGGTGCAATGTTCATTTTCACCTTCCACTTAGGCAGAGTGCTCCACAACAGGCTGAGCAGAAGTGGTGCTTGAGGCGCGATTACTACAGTAAATGGCATCTCAACAAGAAGTGGATTTAGGGATAAAAAGGTGGATTTTCTCATCAACTGTATTATTCACTATTCAGGCATTTCTGTTCTGTTGGCTTTATCAGAAACCCTCTGAACCGGGGAGAAATGTGAGTTGCACAGAGGCAGAAAGGGGGGGGCGAGCTGATGCTTTCACACCACACAACACTCGAACTGTCTGTCACGCGTTGATGTCTGAGAATGCAAACTTGCATTACACTTCTCTAATCTGACAAGTGAATCCTGGCTGTAAAAGCTTTCAGTGTGAAGTGTTCAGTCTTCATCAGTCTGTACCGATTATTACTGAGGCATAAAGGGCTACTTCTGAGCATGAAAGTTGTGACCGCTTGGGTGACTCTTTGAGAACAGTCTGGACACCCTACGCATGACTGTACTGACGTGGAGGGCTGAAGGTAAGGAAGAAATCTATGAGACTGTTCTTAGCTGTTTAGAGGAGACAATACTTTCTGGAGCTCAGGGTGAATGTTTAATGTATTCCCAAAGTCCTGACTGTTTAACACTCTGCCAGGATACATTTGTGTCTGTGTGGGTGTGTTAGCGCATGTGCATAGAGGTGAATGCCCATTCGCACATATGTATGTGTAAAAGTATAAAGGAGGTGAGCAGTAATGTGATGTGCATGATGCCAATATCACCTAAAGTTTGGTTTCAATGCACCAGAGGTAGAGTTGCATGGGAGGCTTCTTGCTATGCAGATCCCACAGTTCTCTAAAGAGGATAACTGGCTTTGCAGCACTATCAGCCCATCCAGATGGTATACAGGGCAGCTTTGACAGTCCAGAACAAGCTCTCCAGCTGCTCTGCCACCCCCAAATCTCCCTGACCTAAATCTGCTTCTTCCAAGCAGAGAAGAGAGCTGAAGAGTGGACACCTTCAAATTTCACATTTTACACAGTGCAATTAATTCTCTCTCTGACCGAGCTTGATTCCAAAACTGCATGAAACAATCAGAAATGATCCTGATGTTGCAATGCTGTGTTACCACGTGACACACTAGATGAATGTATTAGATCATCAATTGAGTCATTTACTATAAATGTTACTGATAATATGAGTGAAGCCTCCTCTGCTGGATACATGCCGGTAGCATTACAACATGTAACCTGCAGAATATTGTTTTTGTTCTTTTTACTTACTTCAATTTAAAAATGTCCTACTTCACATTCACATGGTTACCTACATCAACACCTTCCTCAGTGTTGGTCAATGTGCAGC
This sequence comes from Macquaria australasica, assembly GCA_005408345.1. NCBI lineage: Eukaryota > Metazoa > Chordata > Actinopteri > Centrarchiformes > Percichthyidae > Macquaria > Macquaria australasica. Next base: position 615,913 of record SEMN01000164.1, read on the forward strand.
TCTAGTGCAGCAGTTTGAGGTTAGACTTAGCACTTTGACGATGCTACTGAAATCATCCAGTGTTTAAAACCACATCTTCAGGGTTCTGGAGAACTCCATAAACGTCTTCTTCAACTGAATGTGCTGTGCCAAAGGCTGCGCCAAAACTGTTATTTTTCATTCATTTTTCCAAAAGGTGAATTAAGTTGTTTGCTTGATTTTGTAAAGACACAAAAGACACAAAACATCTTTTCAAGGACACCATATTAACACCATATTAAGTTAGCTATAAAGTTCAGGTCTATTATGGGTGAAATGCTAATTACATTTTTTAAAACAGACCTGGCTCCTGGTGTAACACTACCAAATTTGTGCTCAGAGGGCAGCATTTTAATTTGAGTTGTGATGAATGTAAACACAAATTATACTATCTCAAGGTCTCAAAATACTACAAATGACCCAGCCAAGGAGAATGCAGAGCGAACATGTCAAGATATATTAGTAACCTCCATCTTACAAGCACTGCCATCTGACAAACACATGCCTGGCATGGAGCCCAGAGGAGAAGGAAAGACAACAGATGCCATCCAAGGCACACCGTCCCTCCTCTTTGAGCCTGGCTAGGATACATAAAAAAAATCCCAAAAAGTGCACCCCAAGAGAACAAACCCAAACCATGCTTAGTTAGCAATGGTTTAACTAAAGCTCTACATACACAGGCCCAAACGCTTACAGTACACAAGGCATGTCGGTGCTTGGGTCTCATCACAAACACATACAGGAAGATGGTATTTGGTATTTTCTGTCAGCTGCTTCGTCGCCCACAGAGCCAAAAGAAGGTTTCTGAGAGCATTATTAAGAGGGACTAAAAGGAAACTTCAAAGCTGTATTCCAGCACAGTTTGGTGGGTGGAGACTGTGTAAATTAAACCTTATGTTGCTGTTAGGCCAATGCATAAAGTTCAAAAGGTAAAAACATACTCATGGTTATGCTTTTCATAGTATCATTTTCAAGTTTAGTCTAATATTTGACTAACTGAACAAAGGCCCAATCAAACAGAGATGCATGAGATTGGAAAAATCCCACTGAGAGAGATACGATACACTGTCTTGATTGTTATTCTGCACACTTAATTAAATGGCTCTTTATATGTGGTGTAATTTTTCCATTCAGAATGTTCTGGTCTTGCAACAAAAACAGCATAATGTGGCGCCAGCTTCAGCACCTCCACCAGAAAATAGGCAGTATAAAACACAAACGTCATCTTGTGCTGAAAATCATTTTAACACTCCCCCCCCCACTGATGTGTGGAGTACTTTCAAATTGGAAATAGTGAGAAATAGAACAGCTTCATTGAGCTGTGCAAATTAAGAGAAGTGGTGATGTGCAATTACCACCCAAATAGCCAGTTCAATATCCAAAATCACACAGTCCTGGCTGCCGCCTATGGAAGCCCACATCTGCAAAGACAGGACAGATGAAGCAAGGAGGGTCATTTTTACAAGCCCTGTGGGCTGACATAAGGCAGTTAATACATGGTGAGGGATAAAAACCACCGTTGGAGAAACTCTATTGAAGTGTTTGACAGTGGCATCTGGGCTAATATTGATCAGTTATTGACTTCAGCCCCCTCCCCGCCATTTTCTTCACAGCTGTTCAAAGCACTGGTTATAATTGCACACACACAGAGAAGAACAATACACTGACAACTCAAAAGGACGTGTCCAGCTATAGCACAAATACTCTGCATATCTACAAGAGTGCATACAGAGGAAAATGAAAGTAATGTGTTACAGCAGCAGCAGTTCTCCTAGCACTAGATCACCATCATCAATGGTCCACATCAACTAACCTATCTACAAAACCCTTCTCAAGACAGATGGAGATAGAGTAGGCACACTGTATTGCAAATAAAGTGCTTTCTCAGTGGATGGGTGAAAGCACACACACAGTGCCTCCTGCTGGGTAGCAGCTGAAACCCCTCCCTGGTGTGCCAGCCTCACAGAACAGAGACAAAGACAGAGCTACCAAGAGACAAACATGCCTTTCACATTACGATTCATGTATCTGTTCTGCAAGTTAATACTGTGAACCAAGAAGGAAATATAATGTAGCTACAGCAGGCACTGCCCCACATATCTCTCGCTCTGTCTCACTCAATCTTGTCCTCTTCCTCTCCATCAGGACCCTGTACACTACGTACACTGGAGCTTTTACACTTCGCTGTCGGTGCACTCACTGCTCACCTCTCAGGCACAAGGTTTTTCAACAGGAGACCGAAGCTCACCAAATGGCGCGTGAAATAAAATAGTGACACACGCCCCAATGAAACCTAATAAGACATCACATTACAGAGATGAGAAACTATATCATTACCATGGCAACTGAGAGGCGCACAGCCAGGGGGCTGGCTGGGTGACAAGAAAAGAAAGGGTGGAGGAGAAAAGGATGGAGAAAGGCGAACAGGAAACAGGAGATTTGTAAAGAAATATGTATGAATGAAGAAACTGATAGAGAGAGGATATTGACAGAGTCTACTCCCCTTGAGTGATAAGTGTGTAAAAGACAGCATTAGCAGCCAGTCTCTTCTGTCCGCGCTGTCACATGATAACGCTCCAGTTCACTATTTCTCCTTGACACTGTCAATGCTAACCACTAATTAGTGCAGAGCATAATTCCACCATAAACCACTGCCATTCTCAAGCAAACTCCTGATGAGTGGCAGGATTAATTGGCGTACTAAGCTGATATGACCCCCTGAATGGAGCTCTCACAGGACCAAAAGCTAGGACTTTATATGCGAGCAAATGTCAAAGTAAGAGAGAAAAGTGACGGATCCTGTGTTTTAGTAATTGGACCGTGTTCATAAGGCACTGAAACATTAAAAACCCCATCTGTGCTCCAACATTTGCTTCATTCATTATCTTATTCAAATGTGTCATAAATAGTCTTTAAAAGAGAGCACTGAGCAGGATTCCAGTGTGCTGAAACTGCAGTAATGTAGTATAATTTTGTGCACGCTGCCCGTGAAGAAACGCCGACTGAGCTGTATGAAATCCCAGCCTTTCAGTGGCAGCTGCGAGCAGTCTGGGGGAGCGAGGGGGCTGCAGTGTGGACGGCGTAATTTTGAGCATCTGGCGCAGCAGGCAGTGCTATGCCGCCTACGACCCGCCAGATCACAGTGGCACTGCCAACACAGAAACCACTACCCTGTTTATTTCTAAACCAGCTGGTAAAGGAACAGGAGGCTGGATAAGGTAGCTAAGTCAATCACAGGGCTGAACAATAAGTGGAAAAGGGCAGGAAGGTGTGAACCGGTGTGAAATTAACAAGTGAAAAAGAGTGAAAATAGCTGAGTGTGGAGCCAGTAGAAAACACACTGAGGTCCTTCCATCCAGTTACAGGAAGCCAAAGACAATGGGCAAGTTTGTGGTAGAGGAGGAAATGAAAGAAAATCTGTGGAGTACAGTATCCTGGGCAGACTAGAAGAGAAGTAGAAGTTTGAATAATTTATCATTGTAATACAGTCTAATTTGACTAATCAAAATGCTGTAGCACTAGACGGTCCTCTGGTAAGGAGGCCTATACATTACATCACTGACCAATAAAAATCACAAGTTGGATAATAAAAAATCCAACGCAGAGTTAGTATTTAATTCATTGATATTTTAAATAATTAAGGAGACTTTCTGGTGCTACATCGCTTTAGGGCGGCAGCACAACGGGGCACCAGCGCATGACACTTTAGCCTCCATGAAAGAGATGCAAAGCACCAGAATTTAAAGCCGTTAACATGACAGACGGATGGATATGGAGGGGCTGGCAGGCGTGCGAGAGTGTCTGTCTCCACGTGCATTGCATTACCACACGTCAACAGTCTCTCAGGCTAAAACAAATACGAGGCACATGCAAATGAAGCAAGATGCAAAAAGGACCCCGAGGTAGGCAGCCCGCTGTTTGTTGAAAAGAGTTTAATATGTATGCAAAGAAATGTTTACTGTGCAGATAATGAATTTCAGATGAGGTCACACTGCGTTAAAGTGAAATGCATTATTGGCAGAGTAATGAAATTCAATTAAGAATATGAATGGCACAAATGTTGAGAGTGAGAAAATGCTATTCTATCTTTTTTTAAAGAATTTTATGACACCAGGCTGACCTCAGTGCACACAAAAAATCCCATTATCAGTTAAGTACACTTTAATACCTGGGATGTCTCATCAACAATTAAATATTATTGAGTTTGAATAGATACTGAATTTGTTAAATAAATATTGAATTTATTAAATGAATGTTGAATTTGTTAAACTACAGCAAGTGTGAGAAAATTTAAAGAAAATCTGTAAAAAGTGTGTAAATGTACACACAGCAGGATGCTACAGTAGCAGTGGCAGTAGTATTCTGTTTATTCCATAATGTAAAAATGCTCTTATTGTGTAAATACCACAGCTGATAGAATCACTCAAGTCACCAAAAGAGATTAAGCCAGGTACCAAATGACTCTGTTCATCTTAACACTGAGAAAAAAAAATGTCCACATGATCTTCTCTGCACATACGCTGGAGAGTGTAAACTTATTGCTGAAACAATCCTTATGTTGCATCATCAAGTGAGTAAAAATTGTCCGTGGTGATATCAGCCGCAGAGAATTATTCCCTTACTGTACAGTTGTTTCAGTGACTCTAAATTACATTCCATATTTGCATCAGCTTTTTGATCATCCTTCTCAGCATGCTGCCACCTCCTTGTGCATGATTCTGCTTCTGGCATAAGAGGGCAGAAGCTTAGGACACATAACAAGACGCTATTGTAAAAACACCAAGAACATCCTGTCAAAAATAATTTAATTGTTAAGCATCTCTGCAGTGATTGTGACTGGCATTTTGAGTTTTTTTAGTGGTAGTATTTAACCTCAGCTCTTACAAAAATGAGAATCATTAGACTGCAGGTGCTGAAAATCACCATCCATTTTAGACAAGCAAGTTTGCTTCACCAGTTTCAAACGAGCAGTTCTGCACGCTGTATGTGTAATGTTTGCAGATTCAGCTTTGACCAAATGCAAGCTACTCAGTCAGTCAATCAAATTAGCCAATCAACAAAACAGACCAAGGCTTCTCACAGAGTTATTAGCTGCGTCGCACGACACACTGCGAGTGGTGACAACGTCAGCAAGTTTCAAGCTCCACCTATTATAAGAGGATGTGCAAATGAGTTTCACCGTGCCACTTTCTAGCACTGACCACTACAATGACACAGCGTTTGAACATTTTACTTTCACAGCTGTGTCAATTATATTTTATGCAGCTGAAACCCCTCAATGCATTTTACCAGAACTTTTATACAATAAAAGGTTGTGCAACACAATTTCTGCTATGAAAACACTTATTTATCAGGTAAATACCTGAGATTGGAAGTCAGATCTTTAGGATTTCAAGTCTGAAGTCAATCTCATAGCAGTCAGGTCCAAGTCAAGTCTCAAGTCCTCATTTGTGGGACTTGAGTCTGACTTAAAAGTACCCTGTGGAGTTTTCTTGTAAATAAACAAAGTTTCTGTTTACATTCAGTGTTACTCACCAAAACATGTTGTGTGTATCCTTGAGGCCTAACAAATTTGCTGAATGCATTTTCTTCCTCCTACAACAAAATATTTGCCAAGCCAATTTTATTTTTTTTTTTAAGTTTGAAACCTCCATGTTTACTTGCGAGCAGCCTTCTTCTTCTCTGCCACTGCTGGCACATTGCTGCATTTCTTGGTGCGTTATTGGCACCTGTAGATCAGTGGAATAATGTGAAACCATCACCTGCGTGCTCGTGTGCATGCACATGAGAGAGCAAACAAAACATGGACCCACACATGAAACATTGCTGCATAGTGCTACTAAAGGTCAAAAACTCCACAGGGCATCTTTAAGTTGTAGTCTGGTGTAGGCATTTATGTGTGTGTGTGTGTGTGTGTGTGTGTGTGTGTGTGTGTGTGTGTGTGTGTACTACCTAACAGGCCTGGGTGCACTAGACTCAAGAGAAGTTTAAAATGAGATGCAATTCACTACGGGGACTCTGCATCATTCAAAAAAGCAAGAATCAAGTACACATACTGCAGATGAGCGCTCCGAGTTCATACACACACACACACACACACACACACACACATAAACTGCAACTGAGAGCTTTAAGTAAGGGAATCAAGATGGGTTTCCTGAAAAAAGGTCCTGCACTCCATCTATAATTCATAGGCTTGGTTATTTACTTTTGTTGGGGTGCTAACACCAGTTCATCGTTCCCACAGAAATGGCTGAGGCTGTATTTAAAAGAAAGACAGAGAAGGAGGAAAAAGCATAGGCACAGTGCACGCTGAATAAGAATAAGACGCCGACCATTTCCAAGACAAAATACTGTATTTAATCACGCTAGGGGATCACTGAAGCACCGATTCCTCTTAGCAGACCCAAGCTGCTCGCCTACTTCCACCCTGGGGCCAAGCCACGCTTTGTAATGGCATGCTATTTTCTGATATATGTACTATGAAATCATGAGGTCCATACGCCATAATACGATGCATGATGCTGCTGCACAGAAGACATATTATGTGTCTTGCTCCACAGTGAAGTGTAGTGGCAGAAGAGAGATGTGACATGGACTGAAGCCACAACAGTATATTGAAAAGGCAGGTAGCAGAGCGAGCAGTGTGGGGGTGAGTCATTCCCCAGCAGGCTGAGATGGAGTAGGAAAAGCTTTTTTTAAACACTTGACTGGAGCCGAGTGTGGTGTGCCATGTTTAAGGGTCATCTCAACCAGACCTCTTCTTTGTACTGGTGTCATCACTCTCCATTTCACACTGCCTGTCATCCCGGCATGCTGTGACTCAGTGTTTGAACAACATGGTGGAGGCTCGTGATCTGACTGGTTGAACATGATGTTCTCGTGCATGACCAAATATACAGAAAGTCAGAGGGCTAAATGTCTGGGTAATGAGCACATGTACCTGCATTTATTTCTACTTTATATGCAGGCAAGAAAGGAACTGTGAAAAGAGCAGAGTTTAAAGACAGAACTGTATTATAGAGTCAGTGGGCTCTATTTCCATTCTGGCATAAGGCAAATTGATTCCTGCCAGTTGTGTCGGGAACAAGGTATTTCTTTTATTGGCCTGCACCTTTGGGTGAAGTGGCACAGTTAGGGACGTATTTATGCAGTGCGTTTGGCAAAGTGTAATTTTGGCTTACAATTTGGCATAAAATTTTACCTACACTTATCAAATCTTAGGGCACACAGGAAGATCTATTCAAATGGACTTTTACAGTTGTAAGTGCAGTTTCCTTGATATAATTCCTGAAAGCAGCTATATAATGCCTCATATATATGAATTTATTGTTAGTCAAAGATAAAGTTGGCAGCCAAAACTACAGTGTCCAATGTCGATAGCCTTTAGGATATTGTGGACAATGTATGACAATGTTATGTCAAATGAAATGAAAATGGACCTTCAATGCCAAACACTCACTAAGAGCTGTGCGTTGATCTCAGCATTTTATCTTTCTGTTTGAGGTATCTATATAGATAGGCAGTGGTGGTAAAGCTCTTACTTTACCAGTCAGTTTTCTACGGTTACAAGTTTTGGTTTTAGTGACTGAAAGTAGAGCTGCCAAGATTAGTCGACTAGTCACGATTACGTCGACTATCAAAATCGTCGATGATTAATTAAATAATCGACGTCGTCGTTTATTTTTTGAAGCTTTGTTTTTCTCTCAAAACTGCCGCTGTAGCTTCCGCTGCCTTGTCTGCCTTTCTGTCCTTGACGCACATGCGCAGTAGTGGTAATCGGGGTCAGCCGTGATGTCACCGGAAAAGTTGTGCCCAGTATCAACAGTATCATGGCTAGCCGCAAACGGAGCATTTTATCAAAAGAAATGAAAAGAATGTGCAATGCAAAATCTGCAAGGCAGAACTTGCCTTCCATGGGAGCACTACAGCGATGCACGAGCATTTGAAAAGAAAGCACGTTGTTGTAGCTGAGTCTGATTCAATTTCTGACGAAGAGGGACAGTTAGCTGCTAACATTAACGTCAACAGTGAGCTACTTACTTATATTGATAGCTGTAAACGTTAACATTAACGATGACGATTTCATCAGCCTTAGCACACATATGTTATGTGTTTGCTGTAACGTTATAACAGTGATGTCATGTTTGAATAGGAAATGTGATAACGCTAATGTTTTATAACGCTACGTTACAGTGCTAAAAAAATACGGTCCTCTTCAATGGACAACTTTGTTACCAAGGCAACAACATGCACACCTGGGCAGGTAAATGTCCTGACTGAAGCAATCTTGAACATGTTGGTGACGGACATGAGACCCCTGTCCATGGTTGGCGATGAAGCTGCTACAAGCTGCAAAGATCATTAAAAGTTGAATGGACTGTCATCTTAATTGTCTTTATTTTTTAGTTAGCACATACCTTAAACACTTCAAGCTGGAAGCTAATGATGGTTATATAAGAGCAGCTGCATGCTGGTGCGATACGCTGCAATTTAGGTATGATCCGATTAGTCGACTAATCGCAAAAAATAATCGGTGACTAGTCGATTATCAAAATAATCGTTTGTGGCAGCCCTAACTGAAAGCATGAGATCACAGAGAAAAGTGGGACGAGATTACTACAGGGTGCCTTGTCTAACTGCACATACAACAGAATTAGGAGCTCAAAGATTTTGGAGGACCATCGAATTGGCCGCTGCTGCTTCTCACTGAGAGAAGTCAGTCGAGGTGATGTGGGCACCAAGCAAGACTGCCTTTTGGCTGCCTCCCTTTGGAGGTGTTCCCGACATGACCGACTAGGAGGAGACCCCATGATAGATTCAGGACACACTGATTTTTGGGTGTTCCCCAAGAGGAACTGGAGGAAGTTGTTGGCAGGAAAATATGTGTGGGCCACTCTGCTGCCCCTTTGCCACATCGATCTTATCCAGTTATTTGACATTGGTTGGATGGATTGTCTGGCCATTAGTGAAATGTATAGTGTTTTTGCAAGTGGGTCAGAGAAGAGCCATCCAAAGCAAGAAGAAACAGCCAGGACTGTCTGGTAATACTTTAACTCCCTTTAATAGAATGGGCAGTGAATGGGACTTCTGTCACACAGCACAACTCTAATCTAATCTTCGACTCCCATGGCCTGTGCTCCACCAACAACCTGCACAGATACTACATACCTCACGGTTGGCTGTAGACATACTTCTGTCTGCCCTACAACTAAATACATAAGAAAAGAGAAAACTAATCTGACTATGCTTAGAAGAGGTATGTTCAATGGTTACATCCATTAATGGCTACCAAAATCACTTAACAACACTGAATTAATACACAATCGTGAAGTGAATGAAACAGCAGACAGGTTGTATTCACAGAATTGCATTGTGCATGCCTATGACCTAATGTGCCTTAACTACCACTCCTCCACTGTGAGGAACTTCATTATGACTGGAAACAATTAGTGGGAGCAATGTATGTAATGGGCTCTCAGCTTCCAACAGCACAGTCAATAGCCTGGAAATGGAAACTCTGCTCTAATCACTAATGAGAAAATTGTGGAGGGGCAAGAGGGAGGGAGAGAGTCACTGGGGAGTGGGGATAAGACGAAAAAGCAGCTAGATACTAGTACAGTGAGCTGTATGATAAAGTAGTGTAATGTTAGACTATGAAATCTCGCTTTCATCATCACAACATAGATCCAAACCATAATCTCATTCACTGCTTATCAAAAAGGTAATCATCTGACTTATTACTCTTCATCTGATCGTGATCTCCCCATGAATAACTGATGCATTTGCTGCCTGCTTTGTAATTGACCCAAGCCTGGGGAAGGGTGTGACAGAAATCACACTGGCAATCAGCGCGGTAATGGATTAAGCCTATATCCATAACAGGGACCAGCTCCTAGCAGCGAAAATGAGCCAACAAAAAGACAAGAGGGAGTGCTTCATAAAGCCCACTCAGCACCTGTGGTAGAGGCTACAAGAGCTGCAGCTAATGTGTGCAGTTCATAGGAATTCCTCTGTGTTTCTGTTTTAATGATAGCCTAAACTCTATTTCCCTCCCTCCCATCTCAACAGAAATCAATGTTAAGGAAACACTCTAGTTTCCACCGACCAATAGCAATTTCTGCCCAGATGGCTACATAGCAAAGAGGTGTTTCATGGTGGTAATGCCATTGCACCACAGGCTATGATTGGACATTTAATAAGCAGGCCTTGGAAATAGCCCCATGCTCTTTTGGGTTCCCTTTCCCTTCCTCTCTCAGCTACAGGGTTTATAAAACCAGCAGCTTCATCACACCAGTAAATTAAACTCTCTGCTTGTGGGACACAAGCTGAAAAAACAGCTTCGTTGAAATCAGCGCAATCATTATACATTTTTATGGGCTCAATACATTTATATCGCTGTGAAATGCTATGAAAATAAATGGCGGAGCTCGGGTCTGGTTCATTTTCCCGGTGCTTGGAGAGATGTGTTATTCGTATTGGTCTGACTCCCCTATACCTTCACATCCTGTTTCCCTAGCAATACCGTTGTGAATTATTGATGTTACCACCATGTCTCCCTCCCTCCCCCAGTCCCTTACACACCAGCTCTCTGCAAGGATCTCCAAGCTTGACTGAGTCTCCGAAAAACAAACTGCACACAATCCTAGTGACAATATCCAATAAAGCAAAGCAGGGGGAGGGGCAAGATGCACACTAACATTTAAATCAATTGCTTTCTTACAACAACTCTATGATTTTGAATCCATCTTTATTACCATCTTCACTGCTATACGCCTAAAGCAACATACCAGTTTCTATCACAGTACAGAGAAACAGCAACAACTAAATGCATCTCTCAATATCTGTTCTGGTATTTCAGCCCAGATGGCAAAAATGGCGCCTTAATATTAATATAGCTTAATGCTGTAATGCCCCTTGTGTTGAAATTCAAACTGGGAGATCTAGCTCTGGGTGTCAGTTGTTTGTTAATGTTTCATCCAGAGATCTCTATCTGCAAACAGTGTGTTTAACAGTGTGTGCAAAAGAAAAGGCGCAGATGTGTTTGAATTCCCAAGGTCTCTGAATGCATGTTTTATCACTCTGCCTCAGAGAGGTTGTGGAGGGGGGTCCTGCCACCCCAAGTAGAAAATGACAGTAGCTGCTGCTGCTTCTTCGTGTAGTGGAGAGAAAATCTACAACAGAAACATTACAAACTGCATGATGTATGCCATATATTCAACTGTAATTAATTGTTGCAGCTATGAGTGCATTGGATTAGTTAATCTCATTAGTTAAGTGACAACACATGTGAAATGGTCACCATTTTGCCTGAAATCTATCCAAATAGAATTTAATGCCTGTATTTGACTCCAGTAGTTTTACCATGGATTACTGACACATCCACTAATCCCACCAGATCAAACAACATAATACAGGTCTGATCTTTCACGTTTAGAAAGATTCATACAGACAGACAGGCTATGTCTACATGCAAAAATAATTATGTTTATTACCCAGTCAAGTAGCCATGTTTTGGATTAATGGATGTGCTGTAAGTCAATACAGTAACAAATAGGTTCAGTAAGTTTAGTTTTGAGAGCTTCTGCTAAAATGTCTTACTGTAGTCTCACTTCCCTTCAGTACTAAACCACTCAAACCCGAGAATACATGTAATATGTCTAAATGACTATATGTCTATGTCTATGTATAATATGTAATATGTAGTATGTACATACTCCTAATTACAAGTTGGACAGTTATGTACAGCATGTGTTTAAGAAAGCGTAATATCCTATTCACTGGTCTACTCAGGGCAACTAGGATGCTCAATCACAATCTCAAAAGCCTGTGCAAATAGCTTAACCTGTTTACCACTTTTATTAAAATACAGCCAGTAGTCAGGTTACAGCATGCGAGTAAATGTAACCAGTGAGAGATGAAGAGTCCAAAATAAAAGCGTTGTCTATTGCCGTTAGCATTTATTATTCATACTTCTCTTTATATGATGCTGTTAACCAAGGCAGTGAACAAAACATGTACACAGAAATAACTCATGTTTAATATTTGAAGAAGCTGAGACACATAGGTCCCCAGTGTGAAAACCAATAGACAACATTAAGTAGTCTGCTTAAACAAAAAAAAAATTGAAATGTTCTAATGGATGTGTTTTGTTATTGGTAAGTGACAGCTGATTTATGCTCTTGTCCTAACTCTTGTCCGGGGTATATTGGCATCTATTCCCAGGTGGGCCTCGGTCTCTATAACCTCTCAAGCAACCATGCACTTAAACCAAATTGCTTAAGTAAATATCCAACAATATATATTGATCACACATAAAAAATGTGGACTAATTAAGTAACACAAGATTCCACCGAAAAAAGGACTATAACAATGTTCAATGGCTGACAAAAACGTCTAAAAACCATGTGGAGCATCAAAATGTTGCTGATATCTGTGGTGTAAATTATCTTTATGATGAATCTTGCTCAGCAGAGTGCAGAACTTATGTGCTTGAGTCTTTGCAGCATAACACACAGCTTGCTATGTTGTCTGAGGTATCAGAAAATGCCTGGAGCGCATCGATGGCAAGATGCAGGAGCCAGCTGACATTAAAACAGGTAAGGCACAGAGGGAAAATCAAAAGGCTTTCTGTACTGAAGCCCCTTGGCTGTCGAGGAAAAGCAATACCAGCCTCCAGCCTGGAAAAACAAAATTAATAAATGGACTTAAAGTTACAATCAGCGGGAGGGGTTAGTGCTGCAGTGACAGTCCTTGAAAGTGATACAAAGAGAGGGAAGGTAAGATAAAGGAAGAGCAGAAAAGCACTAAAATGTCTGCAGCACATTAATTGTTCATGAGAAGGTGCATAGAGGCAAACAAAGCTATGATGAATGGTCTTATTTGTGCAATGAGAAAGGCCCCGCCCAGCTTGTCTGCTATCCAGCTCCAGTCCCCCCTTTACTCAGGCTTATGCAAATATGGACCTCCATTAGCTTGTGTTAACAGGTAACTGCTCGGAAGTGACCTCCATTGACCAGGCCGCCACAGCAAGGTGATGGATAGTCCACCAATACTGATTCAGTGTCACTCAGGGCAGAGGGAGGTGACTTCATCCCTCTGGAAAATATGATAAACAATCAAGATCTGAAATTACACAAACACTTCAATTCATCTTTTGTCCTGCATCACTGACTTTTACTGTCTCACCTTCTCTCGTAGAACTACACACATGTAAACAAGAACACACACATAGCCCATATCCCCTTACAGGCAAACTAGAGCGGGAAGCATGATTAAATTATAAAACATTAATGATGACGTCCTTGTCTCTTCCGCTATCCTCATACAGCTATGTCTCTGCAGGGCAAATTAGGGCCTCCTAATACTCCAGACCAAGTGGTTCAGCACCAGACGCGACCACATTAATAAGGAGAAATTAGACAAACACAGAGAGCTGTTTATTCGGGAAAAACATGCCCCGTGAGACCTCACTAGTGGAATAATGGGACCAGGACAGTCTGCATAATCAGATGGAGAGACAGACAGACAGACAGAAAGAAAGAAAGGTGTAGGAGACATAACATAACATGCGAAAAAGCATTAAAAAAAGACTCTAAATTGTGGCACTTTTGCTTTTATTCTCTGCTATTCACTCCATTACAAAAAAAGCAATTATAGAGAAAATGAAAGGTAACTGGGCGGCCAGCTGTGACAGTGATGACCAGTGGGAGTTCTCTAAAAAGGAGACAGCGGTGAAATACAGCCAGGTCCCTGTCCTGCTTCTACCTCTAGATTTGCTGATTGACGTGCTTTAACAGATAAATATGGTTAATTATGTACCGGAATGTACTCTCATGTGAGTAAAGAATTTAATCAAGACAGGACAGAAATGAAGTCCAAACAACAGAAAAAATATGAGAAAGCTCATAATCCTCAGGTGTCTGTTTGCACAGCTACCTTCATGTATACTACTACATGCCATTGCACTGCTGTGAGTGGGCGCTAGTTTTGTGGTGGAGCTTACCGTCTTGTGAGTTGATGTTGCCAAGGGTCAGACTAACACCTGTGTTGTGAATAATGCATGACCATGTAAAGGTTGTTTTTTTTTTTAATTTTTTATAAAAAGGCCGCCAAGGGAACTGCCAGAATGAAAATGACACAAAAGCTGCAGAGGTCCTAATTAGAGCAACCCCCTACATGCCTATAGCCCACACAACAACAACAACAACAGCATACACCACAGGAAACAGATACGGAACATGGATCACCGCCTCCACTAAAGGTGTAAGGTGTAAGGTGTAAAATCTATGGCATTAAAAATGTGTGTCACACAGCCATGAAGCTAATAAGCCCCGTGTGCCCCAGCTCCACCAAATACTGAGACGTCTACAGTATGTTGCATATAGGTGTGCACACAGACACACAAGGTTCATAAAAACACAAAGACAATGTGGTTTACTGCACATTACTGCTACACCAAGATTCATTTACCTTTTTATTATAAGGAAAATTACCCCAGTGGCCAACTGAGCCTCCAGTTGTTTACCCAGAATAATATTTTCCTATGCCACTAGACTGAATGGATTTACTGAAAGCAATATGAAATCTTGGTATCCTATCATAAATAAATCTAATGTGCACATGGCATGAGCACACTGTAAACATCAACACAAAAGTCAAGACAAATGTTATACTACCTGGATAACATCAACCCGCACCATAAGCAGACAGTGTCTGGTAAACACTGTCCTCGTTTCACTTAAATGTGATCAGTGACAGTCAGTGCACATTATCTGTAGGCCTATTAAACAACAGAACAAGGAACAGTCTGATTTTGCTCACGTTTCATTGGTGTCATGTAAGAGTGATGTCTCTCTATAAAATGTGATGGTTAGTTCCATCTTTCTAATAATGTGTCATCTGAAGAATGAAATCTTTCTTACAGTGCGGTATCTCTTTCATCATCACCCCTGGACCTCCTGTACGTCTCACATCCTTCTCAGACTCTTTCAGCACAGGAAGTGTTTCTCTGAGTGACAGGAACACGGCGTTGAGACGCTGTAATCCCGGTCCAGTTCTCCCCTCTGTCCCCTGAGGGTTTGTGGAATATGAGCCAGGGCCCAAAAGGCACACATCCACACACACACAAAATCCCATCCCTCCTCATCTATACCCTTATCACCAGCTTTGACCCCTCACCTCAACTCCAAAGTGAGACTCTTTATTAGTCTGCCACATCCAATAAAACCTACCTCATATAAAGAATGAAACCCTCCCTTCCTGCTGTAGAAGGATCAGTGCAGAGGTTGAGACAGCTGTATCAGACGTTCTTCAGCCATTTAAGAGCCCATCAAGACGTACGGATAGGATAAGGTAACCAGCCAATCACCCAGCCAGCAACCAAGACAGTATTACCTGTGGTCTCAAACAACTATATTTCCATAAGGTGATGGTCTGTCTCTGCCCAACCAGTGTTACTGCCCATGTAGAGAGGAAGTGGATGTAAAGAGATAGAAATGGTGGTGTGCTGGTGTCTATCTGCTATGCTGAAGTGTCCATGAGCAAGACAATGAATTTCCCAGACCACCAGTAACACTGGTAGCTTGGACCCTGAGGTCAACATGCAACTCTAACCAAAATGATCCCAAATATATCTGATTTAGGATTCTGGTCAGGAATTTGGACGAAAGCCGAATTAAGATGCTGACATAAAAAGGAGCGACGCCTGCGAGCTAGTTCAGGCAGTCAACTCACTATACACACGTGACACACCTCACTCTCCACAACCATCTACCAAGCACACCCTCCCAATTTGGCGGTCTATTTAAGCTGCAAAAAAATTCCCATCTCTCCCTCTGCCTGTCAGTGCCACTGCTGCCCTGCATCAGTATTGCTGCCTGTTCTTTCAGCCCCACCACCACCCCAGCATCCACCTGCAGGCTGCGTCAGGGGGTTTTTGCTCATCACTCCCCAATATCTCTATGTGAAGTCGGAGCCTGGGCGCCAAACTCGTCTGCTGCTCTAATAAACATTTCATACGTGAGTTGAAATATCTAAAAGTTGGCTGTACTTAGGCATAGCAGCGCTTTGCGCGAAATGCTAACGTTAGCATGTTCACAATGACAATGCAATAATGTTTACCATGTTCACTATCTCAGTTTAACGTGTTAGCATGCTAACATTTGACCTCAGGATGGCGCTAGAGGAAAAGCTAACAAAGTCACTACAATTCATCCTGAGGGGGACATGAATGTGTGCACTAAAGTTCATGGAAATCCATTCAACAGTTGTCGAGACATTTCACCTAAAAGCACAAATGTCAACATCATGGTGGCGCTAATGAAAAAGTCAGGGTATAGAGGGAAACTGTGTTTCTACCCAGTACACTTGTGTATTTATTGTATTCCACTTGAAGCTCAGTTTCTATGTCTGCATGGGTACTCACACACGCACACACGTACACACACACACACACACACACACACACAGATGAATTAGATTTCGCTCGTCATAATGGAACCATCTCTGTGAAATGGCACCAAATGGTCCAGGGTATTGACCATCATTGAGCAGCAGAGATAAGGATGAGAAACGGCAGAGCAATCAAACAATGAGTTACGATTCATCAAGGGAACAGATCAACAATGATCAGAATGAGAGCAACGTGACTGGAGCCTTTATCCCTGTTATTGCCAGTATAGGCAGAAAACTAGCCGTCTTTAGCTGCAGCAAGGCTGTTACATTCAATTACCGTATATATACACATCAGTTTTCCATCAGAATATCACAAAGACTATCATAAAAAAGCTTTAGCCTGACAAACAGGTCTGAAAAAACTATTTAATTAAATGTGCCAAAAACAATGCGAGTCCTGTGACACTGAAACTTCAGAACGCCCTTCTACTTGTAATTACATGTCAGGTAATGGTGGGTTTCAGCAACAGGTGAAGGAGACAGTTTCATTATGGTACTGAACGGAGACGAGATTTTGAATTATTTTCCACTATATTAACACAATCTGAGTTCTTTGTGGAGTGAATGGCAGTGAAATCAAAGGGGAGACTCTTAATATAACCTCTAGTGAATTATTATCAGTAGTGCTCCGCTTTGAATTGCTCTAAGGCTGTCTGCAGGATTTAGGCCACACAACTGAAAACCTCTGACAATTCACCAAGGATGCTAGAATATTACAAATTAATATGGCTTACATTATTGTAAGACATATATTAGAGCTTCTATACAAATACAACACTGAAATGCAAAAACAATGAAGCAGTGTGTGAAGGCAATATTCAGAAACATACTGTATCCCTCTTTCGTCTGTACTGTCCAGCAGTGAGGGTGTGTTAACCTCTGCAGATCAGACTGTCCTCCCTCTTTCCCCAATTGGCAATAAAAATCAAACGCGTCAGACAAAAGATATTTTAATTCCCCGGAGGTGCTCTGCACGGTCACATAAGCATCTTGTTTAATTATGCTTTGGTATAATATCAACTGTGCCAAGGACTTAGAGGAATTAAAATGCCTCTTTTTTTCAGTAGCCAGACGGCTGACAGCCAGGTATGCACTGAAAACACACACACGTAAATGCAGAAAAATAAAATCACATGAAACCCACATTAGCATTTATGTATAATTTTAACCATAGTGCTAATATAGCAGCATGATATATCACATTATGGAGCATGATATAGTACATATCACACACATTTGGTGCCCTATTTTGCCTGAAATGAAAACTGAATGTTTCCACAAAAATAATGTAACAGTGTTTAACCACAGACTTTGTAATGGTAAAATCCCATGTGGCATGAATGAATGTGTTGTGCCATAAGTGTTGCTCGGGGAAATGAGAGCTGTGGTGGTACTGCGGATGCAAATGTGCAATTACATGAAGTACGTAGATGAAATCGAAAGAAGACTGCATCATAAATAAACATGCCAATGCTTAGGGTGAATGTGTAATTTATTCTATTTATGAGTCGATGAAAACTGTGGAAGTAATTAGAAACATTCTGATCCTCGATACATCAATATTTTATTATGATACTCAGTGCCTGTGTATCTGTAAACAAACTTTGGAAAGGCTAGAACATAAACTATGATAATATCAGATAAATAGTTTTACATGTCGGTGTGCTCACTGAAGATCAACTTTGCAATTAATCCATATCAGCCTTTAAACCGGATCAGTGTACTGCAGTGTAATGCTTTACAGCAACATGAGTCTTCATAATGTCTCCCATAACGAGTTCTATATGTTAAATGAGGACACAGTAAGTGTGTGTCAGAGCTACAGGCACAAGTCAGGATTTGATGGACATGACTAACAAGTGTGAGTCTTGAAGTCTACAGTCATTATTTTCCTGTGTGGTGTTAGATGCTGATATTTGAACCATTATAGTCTATGTTTACATCAGTCTGGGCTTAACAAGTGAAAAGTAAAAATGTCCTCCAAGTGTTTCATTTATTGCAGCTACAACTGTGACCCTGACAAATGAAAGAGGTCATTTCCGAGCTTTGTTGACAAACTTCCCAACCAGTTTCCTGTTTTCAGCTCATTGTTAGATGTGAATTTCCCAAGGACTGTGTGCGCTACGGAGGCTCTGACCTCATTTTTATATGGGTCATTTCACACGTCCTCTTTGACGTAACGGAGAATTTCATGTGGCTGATCCAACCTCACACACTGCACTGTATCTTATCAAACCAAAACTGAAGTTCAATGCAGGTCTTGAAGGAAAAAATGCAAAAACAGATGAGAACGTCGCAGGTGTAACATTCTCCCTCGTTCTCACATCACCTGAGGTATTTGTGTCACATGACAAATGGAGAACAGTGTTGCAGAACAGTGTTTTCTGGAATCATTTGATAGGAAGGGCAGTGGGTAAAACTCACACTGCTGCACAGTCACAATTAAAGTGATTGATTAGGCTGCTTCACCTCTGCTCTCACAGAGTAAAAATAACTGTGTTGCACTGGTTTCCTCCCAATAACCTGATAGGTGGGTTGCTTTGCTAGACAAAGATTTCAGTTGTTGTAACCATTTACTTTACTTCTTACTATAGAGCACAACTGATCAAAGCATCTGATTGATCCTACCATTTATACTACTACAAGCACACACTGGCGGCAGGGTGTTACTCCAATTACATCTATGTGGAGGTCTTGTGCAGCAAAGTCTTGAACAAGCAAATCATGTTTCTTTAATAATATTCTTTTTACAGCTTTCAGAATGTCTTTCACAACCTTACATCATTTAACCAACATAGTTAGGTGCCAAGCGCTAATTAGGTAGCATTAATCAATAATAAACAGAAACACTGGAGCAGCACCAGACCCCAATTACGGATGCAACCATTCTCCAAGCTTAATTTGACGCATTTACTCCTGCAGTCTTTCAAATTAAGTTGTAACAAGTTTTGAATGACTGAAATCTATATAAATCACAAAACAAATCTACATTTCTTTTAACAGATTAGTTAGAATAGTGAATGAATAAAATAGTGATGTCATCAATATTAAAGAGTGTAGAAGATGAAGGTGGGCACTCTTGACATGCACAAACCAACGTATGAACCTGCTCACAAACTTGTGTGTGAGGATTAAAATGGTAGTATTACTTTAAGATTGATAAATACGACTGTTTGGAGAAGACAGAGCATACAGATGGACAGTGCAAAAATTTCTATGGACGTTTTGAGTGTTTGATGTCAACGTTTTTAGGGTTCGTACAGCTTTTTAAGAGTAAAATTCAAGCCCTTTTCAAGCATTTTCAAGGTACCTAAACCAAAAATTTCCAGACTCTTGAAGCTGTTATCATCACATCTAACATGCTAATATAAACGCAATTGAGAAAAATAAAGTTTACAGAATTCTTCTATATCAACAGCAATCATCTGAGAGCAGATGGTCGCCTTCATGATGCGGAGTGGAGCGGAAACACACCCCCTTTTAATTTCGAAGCCCACGTCAGTCAGTCTACCTCCGTTCGGTCCATTTCTGGTGTGAGACGCCAGGAGACAACAAGCAAATATGACGTATCATCGTTTCATTTGAAATATTAAAAGATTTTTGGTTTACATGAGTGATTGTGTAGATGAAACACCAAATTATGTTGAAAAATCAAGCATTTTTCAAGTATTCTCGAATTCAAGCATATTCCTAACATTGAAAACATAACGGTTAAAATTAAGCATTTTCCTTCCCAACTTTCAAGACTTTGTACAAACCCTCGTCAATAGACAAATTAATGAGACTGACGCTCTGCTGCGCCTGCAGGATGCCACCTGTCTAGATGTGGGTGGAAATAATTGATGTTCACATCAGCATCATTATCCTCCTCCCCTTCCTCTGGATAATTGTTTCAATTTTGGTAGTAATGACATAACGTGGTTTTGTAAGTAAAAGTGTAACATGACATTTGCTGATTGTCAATGTGCTATTGACTGTTGACTCACCACCTGCTCCAGTGGGGAAACATTGTAACAATTAGATGTGTGAAGACAATTCAGCGTTGACTCCCTTGGTGGTGATGCTTAACCTTTCATTTCCTTCGGCCATGACTAACGTATGGTACCTATGTAATGAGGTAGACAGGAGAAACATTAACAGAATCACTAATAACTACATCACTAAGTCACATTTTTTTAGTTCTCACTCTCACAGGAACACAAAATGTATTTCCCTTAAAATAAGTGACTCAGCCTCTCTAATTAAGCAAAATAATATAAAGTGGTGGACACATTTCTGCACACTAATTTAAGATTACTCATTTGGAAGGTAATTATTATTAGGGTTAACAGTAATTACCTCCTGCAGAGCCATTTACAAGGTTTTTGTATTTAAGAATGTAGTGAGTGTTTTGCCTTCAGCCGTATTTTCTGAAAGACGGTGTACATTGTGTGCCTGCTGAAGCGCTGTCTGCCTCATATTTTTTATCTGCCATCTCCTGTTTAACATGGATATGTATTATAAAAGTATGTTTTTGCTGTTTTGTTTTTTTTTACTTTTACTTTTAGGCTTAACTCGTTCACTCTCATTTGTCAAAGTGGAAGATTATACCCAAACAACAGCCACAGAGGATTTTTTAACACGAAAAAGCTGTTGCCAACAGGAGCAACCAGATCAAATGAAGTGGCAGACAGTGGTCCAAATGTGGTTGCCCAGGGCAACTGGACAATTATTAGTGATGGACATAGTCATTATAGTCAAGGAGCTGCTGTGACTCAGTGGTTAGTCTAACAATCCATTGTATTATGGTCGATAAATAGTGATCTTATTTGCATTATTTGTGCTGCCTTCTTGATTCCATTTGCATGTGAAATCAACACCCCGCCAACCTAGCATCTGGATTTGCTGGATTTGCTTTGTTGGATACCAAGAGTGAGTGAGAAAATATTTGAGAACATTTTTGGTTGAAAACTGACTGAAACGATTAATTGATTACTAAAATAGCTGCAGATCAATTTGATCAATTGACTAAACAATTAATCAACTCTACATCACATGTGTATTGGTTAATCCAATCCAGTAATTTTTGTTTTGTTTTTTGTTTCATTCTGAGACTAACTTGGTACACATGCGAAGATCTACACTCAAGTGATCAGAATGCAGTAGAAGTGGTACCACCATTTGCATATGCATTGCTACATAAACAGGTGCATACAACAGCAACTCCAATTCCACACTTGCTTTGCATGTGAATGGGTTAACGAAAATGGGCTTAAATCATGATCCAATTGACTTTGAAAAAGGCATGATTGTGTGTTTGAGCCCTGCCAAGATTGTAGAGTTGCTACGCATAGGCAGCAATTTTAAAGACGTACAATGAAAGGAGCAGAATTCAAGACACTCCAAAGCATTTGCTATGTGGGAGGAGGCTCCTGGTAGATGAATGTATGTGGGGGACGTCAGGTGGACTGGGTCGCAAGAAATGGAGAGTCAACATCACAGCATAAGGGTGGAGTAGAACAACCAATTCCCAACACAATGAATTCCACTCTTGTACGAGGTATTCAAGCAGGTGACCAGGAAGGATACTTCTCTTGTTTATGTCAAGCCGCAGAAGGCATTCACTGTGGGCCAAGAAACAGTAAGATTGCCTGGTCTGACTAATCCCCCTTGGAACTGTATCACCATGGTAGACTCAGGGTGTAACCTACAGGTACATGGGTCGATGGGTTCGTCATACATACCTGTACAAATGTACAGTTTAGTGCAGGAAGTGTGATGGTTATGAGGGCATTGAAACTCACTGGCACTCACTGGCTTCATCATTCTGTGCGTCAATGCCTCAGTGTCCGAGCATCCTGTATCATTGCACTGGATCAAATTTATCCATTCATGGCCATCATGTTCCAAAGATGATGATACTTTCAGCAAGATAGTGTCCTTGTCAAGGTGCTAAAAAGAGCGCAAAGCACCAATGTCAACAACGTTCAACACTGACTGCCTCATAAGGCAAGCTTCAGGTCTCTCCTCCACAATGTGTGCCAGCTAATATCAGGACCAAATACTTGTTTTTCTGGTCACTGAGTGTATATTTGATTGTCCAGCTCATTACAACAGCAACACACTCGACTTCTGTTTGAGAACACGTGCGTGTGTGATTTTTAACGCCTGACTGGAACAGCTCAGCCTCTGGTCAAATACTGAGATTGTATCCATAACCACGGAAGTCATTTGTCAGCTTTGCACACATAAATACACCACCTGCAATCCATGGCTTTTTAGCTAATACATCTCCCCAGGCTTTTCCATTTTGCTGCTGCAGTTGTTGTTGCTGGTGCATTTCCCTATAAAACTCATTATGGAGAGAAAGAATTAGAGGCAAGTATCTAGGTAAGACACAACAGTGCAGGCACTAATTGTAATAACCTGACACAAGTGAGTAATTTAGCTGCCTAAAAACGAGCCCTGAGATCTAGGAGGAGCACTTTAGAAGAATGAATTAGGCTGGAGGCCATTACACACCAAGACATTTAGACAGAAAAGGAAGATCCATCTTTCTCTGGGCCAGATTTCAATATTAAATGGTCCTGCTTACCGTTTTAGGAAAAAATCTAAGATTATCACAGAAGCAAGTTAACATAATATTGTGCATATTGCATCCTTTGTTCCAGACTGCCTTCCAAACATCCATTATTTATTAGAAATAATCTATCATTAATCATTTACAACACGCCGGTTAAGTCAGTAATTACAGAAAAATTGTGACCATGCAGCACCCTCTTAATAGACAAAATTAGGTCATACTCAAACTAAAGCCTGATTACATTTCATGTTCTGGTTCCACATGAGCAACGTTGACAAATAGGACTTTTTGCTGATACATCAATTGATTGCTTGTGAATGAAACAGTGACAGATTTTAAGTGACATATTATTGAACAAATGTGTTCTATTAATGTGCACTGACATTTTACACTGGTGCATACTGTCATTTGCAAAGTAATGTGGCCTGTTTCTATTTGCAATAATGAGGAAAGAAGTCCTTATCGCTCTTATTTCACTTACCATCTGGAGTGTTTGACCACTAATGGCGCTGCAGAGCAATGTGCCTCCCTGTATTGTGTATCATATCGAGCTTCAAGGCTTTACGGAGGTACAACAACCATAGTACAACAACCTCAAAGTAGTGTATTTAGCTATATTTTGGTGAAACTATGACTGTTTAGAACATGCTGGGATTATAGCTGGACAGCAGTGGAAAATATTGTGCTGCAGAAGTCATCTGAGAAGTTTGTGTAGACATTTTAATACATTTTAATCTTGTTAAAACTTCACTTCACCATTGAAATTCACAGTAACTGACTCAAATCAAGCCGCACACAGATGCTGTTCTCCATCAGTGAAAAAACTACTAACTTTTTACGGCTGTATTTCAAGACTACTGGGGTGAGTGGGTGATACTAACAACATTTATGTTAGGTGAAGCATCCCTTTAAAGACACATACAGTGTTTTTACTGCCTTATTTCAGGCCACTTAAACTGTATAATAATATATATAAAAATATATAAACTATTATGTAACCTCTTGGTACGACATTGTAATTACAGGTTTAAAAAGATTAACAATCATCAATATTTCTTCAGTTTTAGCCGTATTCAAAACAGACACAGAGCTGACTGGATGACAGTAAAGCTGGGACAACAAATATAAAATGAAATACTGAGAACAGGAGATGAACAGAGAAGTAACTCAGAAAAGGCTTTGCCACACACCCAAACTCAGGTCTAGACCCACCTTTTTCATTTCTTTCAAGTAAGAACTGATTTGAAGCAGATTTTCTCAAACTACTGCTATGCTTCTTTCCAAAAAAATGCTAGTCAGCCACCTGGAAACAAAATTAGTGGCACCTTTATCCCCACCGATTTATTTCTCTAGGAGGAACCAGGTCATATGACTCATTCTGGGAAGGAGGTGACATCATGAATAGGTGCCGTATGAAACGGACCACAAGCTAAGAGACGAACACTTTCCAACAAGGCGTAAGCACAGACCAAACCTATATAACAATACATCTGTGACATTATACATCAGCAGAACTAATTTTCTTTATTATAATCTAATGGTGTAATATTGGTATGTATCTGACACAGCTGCTGGTTTTGTCTGACACAAGAGAAAAATGAGAATGCACTAGTCACCTAAAGTTCAGAGGTGAAGACAACAGGATCAGGAAGCAGATCAGTGAGGGGAAAGAAAACTTGCAGCTCTGCTATTCATCTTGCCATCCTTATGCAGTGTATACTAATGGGCTTCTCTGCTCTACCCCATTTCCCCAATGGGAGTGCTTCCTCCCTGCAGCAGAGCCAGGCTGTGCTAATTCTGGAGACATCCAGGTCTCGGGGCCCGAGCCTTGCCAAGCTCCCAGGTGGGAGGGGCCCGCACAATATGAGGCTGACAAGGAGATGAACCCCTGAAAGAAAGAAAAAAAGACCATCTGTATAACCCAAGGGGTTATGTGGTAGGAGCAGGGTGCAATTGTTTTCCTCATTTCCTCAGGCTTCTAAAGCTGATCCACTATCAGCGGAACGCTGTTGTGCCATGAGCATGGCAATGAGCTTGCTTTCTCTGGGCCTTTGACATTTCTTGCCATGTAATAGCAAGCAAAAAGCTATTAAGCTGGTAATCAATTGATGCATCTGGAGGGAAAAGGCATTCTCTAACATGATTGGAAGTTTCTTGTTTGAGGTGCTTACCTAGGCTTTGATGCACTCTATTTCTTTTGGGACAAAGCGGTTGCAGCATTTAATTTTCTGAATAGCTTATCTGCAAAATGGCATAACAAAACAAAGAAAGATTTATGCAAAACTAACACACACTAATAGTTCAGTACTGACCAAATTAGCCAGAACACGTACACACACACCCACACTGAATTTGGATCCCAATATTTTTGGATATGTCACGTATCTGTGTGAGCTGGCCAGTAGGTGTTGATAGGGTGTTGAAAGACCTGACAGATTATAATCAGGGTGACATCAGCTCCCAGCTCTGACTCATCCTTGCCCTCAGGACAGTCTAGAGACAGACAGCAGTGGGGTGAGAGGGAGGTCATCACACACACACATCAAACCACATTACATCATCCGACAATGAAAAAAGCCTATTTTTTGTGAACTTTGTGGGATCCAGCAAAGCACCGAAGATATATACTGTACAGAGCTCGGGCCAATTTTCATTTTTTTATGTGTGTGCGCCTGGTGTTTCTTGAAAGCAGATTGAATTTTACTAAACACTACAATTTGGTGGGGCGCCTGGGTGGCAGAGAGGAAAACCACTTGGCCAACATCACAGCAACCCGGGTAAGCGGGATTTGGAATCAGCCGTTCCAAACTGTAAGAAAATACTTAACACATCAACAGTATATTGAGTACAAAGTAAAATAGTAGCGCAATTCTGGATATGAATTCTATCAATCAGTCATATTACTGGCATAATTTACGTGTTGTGCCTGAGCTGTATTACTCACTGGCAATTCAACAGACACAGAAGCAACACATTGTAGAAAATGGTCATGCGAGCTGATTCTAACAATGTGTGTTAGATGTTGATGTGTTCAATTTTGAGTGAGTTATTAGACTGAAGGAAGGGGATGTGATTTTGGATGCATCAGGTTCATAATAATGCAGTAGCTCAAGTAAACGTATGTTGCATATTACTGAATACTGTCACATGGGATGCAAAACACTAAAGGATCTCACGCGCACAAAGAAGCAACTTGTGCACTGCGTTGTGGATACCAAGAAGCAGAGAGCAGCACTGCTTACCAAACAGACCAACTGCAGCACAGTATTAGTGTCATCTCATCTGCGTAAAGAAGGACATAGCTGCCAAGGAAGTGCTGTTGAAATCAAAACAGCAGACTCGTGTGTGTGTGTGTGTGTGGTCACTTTCCCTCCATCATGGCCCGTGCACATGTGCAGCACTGCTTAGCCACAACAGCCATCTAAAAAGGAAAAAGACTTTTTTAACTGCTCCCGCTCATTTCACAGATTTTCCAGACAAATAATTTCAGGTTTGTGCCCGCTAGCGCCAACCCTCTGTCCGTCCCGCTCTCCCTGGCCTATAATTACATGCCATTCATTTGATTTGTTCATTAGTTCAAGCCCCGGCTGGGTAGAAGCAAAACGGAACCCTCTTATTAGTGGTTCATGACTCTACTCTCTCCATGGTGAGCTCTGGAGCTACGGTGGAAAACAGCAGCAGGGCAGTGGGTAAGGGGAAACTGGCGGGAAGACCTTGTTTTAACCCAAAGCACACATCTTCATGAAGAGAGACAGCAGGGAATGCATACTGTTGTGATAAGTGTATATCCGTAAAACCTCTTGTATAAAAACGCTGCTGTGGTGTTGAGAAGGTCAACAAACCCATGATCAACAAACACTGAGATTACAAATACCAAAAACTGAAGGTATGAACCAACTTTTTCTCAACTCAAACCAAAGTTGCTTTAATCCACTGAACATACAGTTGCATCATCATGCACAACAGCTTTATTAACACTCAAATGGGGGAGCACCTAGAGCTAGGACAGCATACTACATCTTCTAGGATCAAAGATTTGAGTTTGCTTTGGATAAGTTAATATATTCTTTTAAGTCATCAATCTTCCAATAAATCTTTTCATTTTCCTCTGCCTCTATCCAGCTCATTTCTGATCATTTGCAAATAATTTGTGTTTTGCAATTCATAAATATGTTTTTTAACATGTATGGAACTCCTCTCCTACGTCAGCCCCACCACTCAATTTGAAATAGTTTGAGCTCTTCTGAAAACTTCAGAAAGTCACCGGTAATTACTTCTGACAATTACAATCACGAAAGATCCATCATCTGTGTAGCAGGATCTTGTGAAGGATGAGCTCCTGTGCCCCATTTCTCACTATAACCCAATAATTTGCAATCACGAAAAGGTAAGCAGCAACACATCTGATTTGAAAATGATACGTGGTGAGCAACTTTCTCTGCACATTTAATGAGTCTCTGCTGTCTATCGGTATACTAACTACAGGCATTCATATTTCATGACTATGACACTATCTATTCATAATAAATATTATAAATATTCATTGATATATAGTATGGCCCCAATATACATATAGAGTTTAGAATTCAGAATTTATTTTTTATTTTGTCTAATTAATATTTAATTTTTTCTCATATACAACATGCTGATGTTAGGCAGTTGAAATGTTTAGCATGTTCACAGTAAAAAAAAAAGCTGATGGGAATGTCATTAGTTTTGTTTATGACCAAAATTGGACAAATTAAAAATTCTGACCTGATCATGTTCGCTAGAGGAAAAGCTTCTGCTTCGGGATCACCAAAGTCAGTAGGATACATTGTCTGGGAACCTTGGGAATGTCTGTGCAAAATGTGGTGCCAATCCATCTAGTTGATGCAGAGATATTTCACAGGATAAGTGATAACTAGAGGAAAGGTCAGGGAACACCTGAAAGTCAGTAGGATTCATCCTCTGGAAACTATGAGTGTCTGTACCAAATTTCACGGCATAGTTGCTGCTAACATGGCTAAAAAGCCACTCAGTAGGATGGTTGACAGCTTTAACTTTGAAAGACAGAAAAAATAATGTAAAAGAATACAAACTCTACCCTGAATACACATAAATGATTGTATAACTCAGTGCTATCATAGTGCATTAAAACAAAAAGGTCACCTAATACATGTTCTCTGCTCTACAAATACAAAAACACACATATTTTAGCCCACTTATAGCAGCTTCACTGTGAGGTATCAAAATAATAGGACAGGTCACCATGATGTTATGAGATAAATATTTCAGATGGGGCGAATGAAAACAAGAAGAAAGGTACAAGGGCTATACCACTCTCCACATGACATCAAAAGCCAGGTTCTTTATTCTTTACACACGCCGACATCATATGAGAGCTGGTTTAACGGACTGTCATACCAACAGGGGAGCATTACACCCCGGTGATTTTCATCCACATGAAAAGCAGAGCGCCGCCAAGATTGGCAAAGGATGGAGGTCTTCAAATCACACACACACACACAATTCTTTTTCTTCCTTTTCCTCGTACAGTAACAGCAACAGCCAGTGTCATCACCCTGCACTGCAGGAAAAAGAAGCTTTATGCCTCATCAGGGTGTCAGCACTCCTTACACAATTACTGGATATGCTGCTGCTGTAATTAAAGTCCTCTTTCAGCACTCCACACACCATGACCTTTTCCAATGCAAACACTCATTGTCTCAGTTAAATCCAAGGCCCCTCCACTGGGATGTAAATGGACATTTTTACATTGGTGAAAAAGAAAAATGTATGCAAGTAATGACATGCACTGGAATAAAATGTGTTATAGCTTCATCTGGGAAGCAAGGCTTGATGGGTTTTAACCATCATTATGAGGGTGTCGCAGCAACTTTGGCAATAAGCACTTGAGGAGACCGAATACCCTTGATAGGCACCATCATAACCTATAATCAGAAGATATGCAAATGATAGAGATGTTTCCCCTGACACTGCAGTGCCAGTCGTCTTTCGGTTCCCCGGGAACTCTCCTGTCAGCGCTCACGCAGGAGAATGGGAGCGATAGCAGAAAGGGCTGTTTGTTTAACATGTCACTGGAACAGCCGTGTTGAGAGGGAGGGACCAGATGGAGGAGCAGAATAGACAGGGGATCCATCTAGAGAGGGTATTGTCCTCTCAGTCACCGGTATACGCCTAAGAAGTACTTGCAGTGCAACACAGAATCACAAAATACTCTCTGGAAATAGAAGCTAAGATGTTTTTCATCTCACACAAATGGTACACACCTATGTCTATCAAAAAGTGTTGGCTCAAGTTTAAGAGTCTGCTGCAGTATCGTTCCTTTTGTACTTAAAAATTAATCATGCACATGAAAAGAAGCTTGATTATACGCCACACATTTTCTCCCAGTTTCCCTCCCAGACTGGCTGACAGAGACAAAATGTGAAGAGATACACACACAAGTGTGTGGCCCTTGTCTATGAAATGACACCCTATTTTGTTCTCATTTAAGCTTTTTATATTCAGTAAGAGGGTGAGGTACAAAGGGCCTAAAGCTGTCTTGGGTCATTAAACCACACATTTTCTTTCTTCTTTCAGAATGTGTTTTCTGGCACGTTCAGCAGGGAAAGCTGACAGATTAGACAGGGGGTTCCTTCACAGGCTGGCTGTGGGCTTCAGGAGGGTGGGCTGCTCGCTGGTGCTTGGGGCAGCAAAACCATGCCTGTCAATGTTTGACGGGCCAATCCAGAAGTGCAGTCATAGGGAGGTATGATTGATGATATTATGTACTCATACAGGATCTGAATGCCAGCACAGTCCTGTGATTTAATCCCTGTTCCTTCATCAAACATCCAGGCGTAGCAGATGGACTGTAGAACGTCAACCCTCTCTTTCCCCACCAATACTAATCAATCCGTTGAGGTAGCGCTAACTGAATACAGGAGTTGTAATACGTATCGCTGTCTATTCATATTCACTACAGCACATTGATATGAAATGATCAAATTTAGAAGAGTTTAATTTGAGCTAAATAGGATTTCTTTTCTGACGTATCGGAGAGAAAAAAACTGGAAGATGGATTTGTTGTGACCTTGGCCTCCACCTGTACATTAATCAAGTAGAAAAAAAACACCTCCCACTAAATTCTCCATGGTGGCTGTGTTGATACATCTTTAAGCATATTTCTAGATGAAAGCCAGTCATGATGAACATTTAGCTTTCCTTGAACCCACTGAATGTAAGAAAAAATTAAATAGCTTGAATGCCTTCTTTTCCTGCACAGACAAAATGCTTTCAACAGTCTTCCTGTTTGACAAGACTGACCCCTAGTGGTGATTTAAGAAACATGAGCATGCAGCCCTCTGCACAATTGTCAATACCACCGACAAATTAATCCCTTTGTCTCCTGTTACAAAGTAAAACACAAGGGTCGGGCTATACATCGACACCCAGTCTGCTAACGCAAACTTCAGCATTAGAGTCAAAGCTGTCAGGCAGTAAATCCAAGAATAAGCAGAGCTACACTGCCTAGATTAAGCCAACCATCCCCCAGTCAGACCACAAAGAGTTCATTGTACTTGGATAGCATATAAAGAGGAGAAAGGAGAATGATTTTGGCAGTGATTTTCAATTATAGTTTGGTTTCTCTGGCCTCAGAGGGTTATGAAATCTCTCCCGAATGAACGAGATGTACTCTCTGTTAACGTTAATGCTCAGATGCTACAGAGAGAGAAGTGACAACATGGAGGGGGGAGTTAAATTGGAAATCTTAAATGACAGAGAAAAAGCATTGTACTGAAAACATCTAAAATAACAGCTGGACAGCAGCTGTACATTCAAAACAACATAAATATGAAGAACTATAGTAAACAATAGTATGAAACAATGCTAGAGGGACTACATTTGTGACAGGCATTCATTCATAAGAGTTTTACTGTTCTTTTACTATTGAAAAGTCCATATACTATGGGACAATGCAGCAAGCACACAACATTATCCATGTAATAAAAAGTGACAGTTCTCACTGCAATGACATATTTTTACAGAGGAGGAAACCTACCTGAGCATCCGAAGATGCACGACTTCAGATCAAAGAAGAGGTTGCCACCAATGCATCATTGGCAGCGACAAATTATCATCAATACCACTCTACCACATTATCATCAATCTCTCTCTCCAAAGACAAAAGTATCTCTCCATGCTAAATCATGAAATCAATGCATTTCTATCACTGAGAGGAATTGGTGTCCTAGTGATCTCTGCGGCTGAGTAATGCGAAATCTATCGCAGGTTAGTCCACATGGCCTGGACAAGATCAAAGACAAGACCCCAGAAAATTTTGTATTGATCAGCAGCCACATGAATGCAACTGAGGAGTGAAAATGTGAGTGCAATTTGAAACACTTTGAATTGAAGATAAATCATCTAATATTTGTGAGCGAAAAGACAGTGCTGCAAAATACCTACTATAATGACAAAATGTCACTTTTGTCAGCACCACTGTCACAGAAAAACATAATTTTTCATTAAACATACTTGAAATTTCACACATTTTGAAAACAGCATGTCCTCATTTCAATCTATGCAGCTAAGTCCTGATAATTAAATTTCAAATTGGCAATGATACGGACATCAGAGCCCCCAAATTAGATTTTATGTTTGAGGTTTACAAATGGTGGTAATGAGACTCCATTGGTGCACTTCAATAATTTCTGTTTAACAGGGTGAAAAACTCAAGACTCTTCCCTTCTTCCTCATGTTGTCCCACTGTTGCAGCAAAAGATCTACCATTTGAGTGTAGCCATAGTTTAAGCTGTTGAGGCACACTTACCTTGGGCCACTTGGGATTGAGCTCACAAGCCTTTTCAGCATCTTCCAGTGCCACCTGGTGTTGTCCCAGTTTGAGAAGTGCTGCCGAACGGTTACTATACAGGATGCAGTTCTGTGGGTCAGCTTGCAAGGCATTAGTGTACAAATGAACGGCTGCCTGAAAGTCACCCCGCTGACACGCCTCATTGCTCTGCTGCACTTTCTCCATGAACTCTGCTTTGCTGAGACCATACCTGGCCCCTCCGTCTCCAACACACCGGATAGGTCTGCCCGCTGTCCGAGAGCTGAAGATTGAAAACTGGAGAAATGGACAGAGAGGAGTGAGAGGGCTATAATCAGTCTAATTGAAAAATATCACACTTAACCGACAGGAATGCCCTTGATCAACAAACTGTGTGAATATGAAGCAGGGTATGACAAAGCATGTATGCCAAATTGTTATTTGTTATTTGTTCCACCTGTGCTTTTCCTGTTATGACAAGTCAATGTTAATGTCTGTTGTGAAAAAGATTTATAAAAACCAGGGAGGATATGATCCATATAATTTGGCCTCATATAACTGTATGAAGGTTATGTCTCTAGCAACTTTAATTTAGCTCAAATAAAAACGATACATAGTTACAGATAACCACAGCAAGACTGACAGTGTAAGTCCACTGGAAATCCCATTCTGAATTATTAAAAAAAGACTAAATGAACGACCAATTTATCTTTGGGGGTATATTGTGACATCACCTAAAATTAAAAATAATCCAAGATATGTTGAATTGTTCTGCAAGCAAAGTTTTTGTCTGAATAAAGTTTTTTTTTCTCAAGTAAGATTGCTGATTTTCTTTCTTTTGACCTCTGAAAGACCTACACATTTGCATAGCACATGTAATATCGTTTAACTTTAAGTTGTTGTTACAAATCCAAGCAAGGTTAATTTAATAATCTCACCTTTGACAGATTCATCAAGGTTAAAACTAGGGGAGGTCTTTAGCACATAAGGTTTTATCTTTCACGTCCTGTTAGTTCAAAATAAAGCCCATATCTATTCTGAGGTTCACAGCCTTCTATATAACCTGTTATTCTTCTAAACAGCAGTTTGGACACACAACAATATTGTAAAGTTCAACCTAATGAAGACATCTTCATTGCACTGATAAATCTCCTCTCCACAACAAGATAATACCTGCCGTAGAGCGAGGCCATCGGCATTAATGTGGGATTGAATCTATTATTGTTCCCATTTATATTCAACTTGTTACACTCCTGGAGCAACTGGCAGGCAAACCACCTGAATGCAAGACCAATTATCATATTGACTCAGGTCTTACTGTAACTGCGTCCAACCAATACAGTCTGATTGATTAAGTAGATGAGTGCCACATCCATTTAACAGGGACGGTTTGCTGAGTATTACTGAATCATGAAATTCATCTCGGGTTGCATGTTTTTAAGGCCAGCTTCCATTATACCTCTTTCTCACCACACCTCCTCGGACTGAATTCTGGGATACGGCAGGCTTGGTAATTACTTCCAGAGGCCCAGGGAGTAGAAGCAGCAGACATGAGGGCTTTGGGTATCAAGTAGATTCAACATCAAGTTACAGTGCAGTACCAATCAGTTGCTTTCTTGCACCCTTTGACCTCCATCTTTTCCACCTTTTCTTCTTCCTCTCTGTATTTTAACCTTTAAATAATCTTTTCTATCACATGACAGTAAACATGGAAAGGATCGACTTCCTGATAATAGCCGATTCAACACCTGTAGATTGGTAAAAGATCAATTATGCTGCACCATCACCAATAGATAACATAAGCCAGTTGGATGTGTACGCGGAGGATTTAAAACAAGTGTTCACCGCTGGGTTTGTTGGCGTCGGTCCCATGAAGAGGCAACCCACCTCTCAGAAATACACAAACAGGGAGTGACGTCCACACCACAACTGACAGCGCTGTCACGGATGCTGACATTCAAAGGCTTGCTCCCAAAGAAATGTCAGGAGGAGCATCCATTATAGATTAGTGCTTCCAGGGCCCAGCAGTGTGTGCAGGTTTTCCCTTCAAACAAACACTCCAACAGCTGATTTCAGCTGTTAAGCAGGACCAGAGAGACAGAAACTAATCAGAGTGATTTTACAGGAAGGTCCACTGTGAGTGCTGCCTCATCTGGTACAACATACCCTACAGTCTGTATGTGGGCAGCACTGGGCAGGAAGGGTGGAGAGATAATGAGAGCCTACACCAATACAGAGGACACCCCACCAACTTAATCACAAGGAGACAGAGATTAACTCAACTCTCCAAAGGCAAATATAGTCTGGACTGCACGTATTTACAGTTTTGTTGGGGAATTATGTGGATTTACTCATGACAATACACTTCTCATCTCTCGGCAGTGCAAGCTTCTCTGTTCATGCAATGACAAAATAAGTGTGCTTTGGGTTTTCAGCCTATTTTGTGATGTGCATTATCTTCTATTGACGTTTAAATCACATTTATGTTGGCTATTGTCCGCGCCAGGAGAGCCCACACATCCACTGTGCATGACTGGAAAATCGATAGACGACTTTTACGAGGTTTTCGTAGGAATGGTCATTTGGTATTTCCTGTGCAGGGCGCGAGGTAGAGAGTGATATTCAGGGGACAATAAAATGCCAACTACAAAAATGGCAGCCGGCATGACAGTGTATAAAGTAGTTGCTTTTAATCTATTTACCTTTTCTTTCAGAGTCGCTTGCTTCTCCATCCTGTCTGACTGCTTTGGTTCGTGCGACGGGATATCGCTCTCATCCCATCACACTCCTTCTTGACTTCGTTATCGACTGTTTACGCATCAAGAGGCGTTGAGAAGTCAGCCAAAAGAAGTCCACGTTGCAGTGCAAGTGTCGATAAATTGCGAGGAAAATCCACAATGTCTGAGCTGTGTGGCGTTCAGGAGAAACTTTTCTCAAGGAGAGTGCGCCATGTTGTCAAATCTTTTCCCTTTTTTTTCTTTCTTTTCTTTTTTTTTTTCTCGTCTTTTTTCCCCAGTTGCCATAGCGGATTTCTGAGCTCTGTGCGGGCTGTGCAGAGGGAGGCATGGAGGTCTGTGGGAGCCTGAGTCAGGAAAAGAAAAGTACAATTAATGAATGTATCGCTTTATTTATTTATTTTTTTAGACGTGTTACGAACCATTTAAAAAGTGGAATTCAAAGAAAATATTAGCTAATTTTCAGGTCGGGGGCGTTCATAGACTCTGAGAGGGCAGGGGTGAAGGGGGCACCTCTCCCGCCACACCTGGGCTGAGTGATGCCACGTTCATGTCCTAGTTCAACCGTAGTAAGTAGGAGCAGCCAAGTAGAAGAAGAACCGTTCGCTTCAGCCCCTTGAGTTGTAATTTCAAGAATTACTGACAGCAAGGAAGTGATGAAAAAGAAAAAAATCAAGTGTCAACAAACCATTGGCACCAGTGGCAGTTACATAATCCAATTAATAACACTATACAGTAGATTTGGCTAATTAAAGAGGAGCTGCACACAGTTTGTTTGTATCTGGTTTCACTGACAAATCACTCCAAATACATAACAACACAAAAGTACCTTATATAGGCTTATATATGATGTGGCTACAACTAGCAGTGGCAGTAACCATCCTGGAATAATGCACGAACACTCCCATTTTGCCGGACATTGCATGAAGGCAGCATGATTTAGGTTGATATCCAAACGATACACCT
Organism: Macquaria australasica; assembly: GCA_005408345.1. NCBI lineage: Eukaryota > Metazoa > Chordata > Actinopteri > Centrarchiformes > Percichthyidae > Macquaria > Macquaria australasica. Next base: position 651,467 of record SEMN01000164.1, read on the forward strand.
TTTTCACAGCATTAATTTTAGCATGTCATAGGAAAAGCACAAGTGTAACATGGCGGCAGTCCATTCAAGGTTTACCAGTTCCAAGGCCCTGGTATTGTGTATGCCAGCTGATTAGCATGGCTTACTGGTGCACTTAAGTGGAACAGAGCTGTTATTAATTATAGTAATTACACCTGTGCTTCAAAATATCTGTCCCTATGGCAACAAAAACTAAGTTCATTGGGGCAAAACTTATGTATGATGTATCCCACCAGGGCACAGACATCATGGTAAAGGCAAACAAAAAGGGTTTCTCTTTGCTCAGAGCCAAAAGGGGAAAGACTAGTGCACCCACCGCACACCCCTCCTGTGCATGCCTCTGCCGTATGCAATACTGTCTGCCACTGCAGTGCCCTTTTTGTGGCTACCACTGGGGGGTGCCAAAGTCGGAAAGTTTTAAATCCTACACAGAGAGGCTTAGTCTCAGTGGAGGTGTTCAATACTGTGGCTTTCACATCCAGTGATTAGTGACATATCTATCAGTATGTTCTCCAACTAGAGCATCACTACCAGTCAGTCTAAAAATATCATTGGTTTGCACTCTTCTACTGATCAAAAGTAACCCCATATTGTCAAATAAACTTTGCAATTACATCATGAAGGCTACTTTTTAAATAAGTTTGTTAACAATAGGGGCTGATGTGGGCCAAGTCTCCCAAAACACTTGAGTATGTATATATTTGTATATATTGTCTGCCACCATGATTGCCACTAGATATTACTAAAGAGCCATACCTTATGCATGGCACTTTTAACACTGGGAGGCCCAAAGCCTTACAGAATCACGATCACAAGAATCTGGCTTCATTTCTTTATTTTTGCCCTGACTGCACTGCAAAAAGATATCGCAGCTGTCTGAAAAACACCTGTGAAATCACATGAGATGATCACATTAATATTATATGTTCTATAACTATTTGTGTGTGATATTATATTTCACTTTATATATTTGATGTAAAAGTATAATTTCATTAATTCCATTTTGTTAGTAAATTTAAGTTGTATGTAATTTAAATTGATCCTACTGTCATTTACTTTTTCTAAATGTTAATGAGTTTGCTCATTTTTTATTTATTTCTAATGATAGCAAGGTTTTCTCGAACTCTATTTACATGTTGACAACATGTTAAGTTATGCAAATGTTATATGAATAAAGAAAATGCCATGAAAAGGTCTGGTTTCTTGTAGTTAATTAGTGTATTATTGTTTCAATATAACACTGTATCAAGATACAGGTGATTCCACATTATACTGCTAAACAATTAGGTTCCTCATCAAATCTGAGTAACTGTGAAGAAAACTGACCTCTGAAATGGAGAAATATTTAAAATTTGACCTGATGATGGTGATATATGGAAAGATAAAGGATTATCAACATTATTACAATTCATCCTGAGGGGGGCTGTATCATATTTAATGGCAATCCATCTAATAGATGTTAAGACATTTTACTCAAAATTACAAATGTCAACCTCATGATGGCCCTTGAGTAAACTCAGGGGGTCATCAAAGTCATTATGATTCCTCCTCTGTGCACCATGAATATCTGTACCAGATCTCATGGAGATCCATTCAATAGTTGTTGAGATATTTCACTAAAACCAAAAATGTCAACTTGCTGGTGGCGCTAGAGGAAAAGTCAGGGGATCACCAAAGTCAGCATGATTCATCCTCTGGAGACCATGAATGACTGTACAAAATTTCATGGACGAAAGTGGTGAACCAACCGACAGCCCTGGAGCTATACCACCATTGTGGCTAAAACAGACCAGGGAAAACTAAACTAAATCTATAATAAAATGACTAAAATGAGACCAAATTAATATACATTTTAGTTGAAAGATTAACACTGAATCAAATTTTTTTTTAAACTGCCATAGAATCTTGTAACTGTCTTTGGAATGGAACTGATGTTGTGTTATGATGACATAAAGAGTCATTTTATGTTGAAAAGTGGTCAACTGGTCAGTTTGCCTTCAGCTGAAAACACTTCACAACCTACAAACCAGAGTTAGAGTTACAGTGCGGCACATTTTTGAAAAACCTTTGTTTTGGCAAAATGCCATCAAGTTTAAGTTCAACCAGCTGTTTGAGAGCAGATAAAACAGGTAAGCAGAACTGATAGTGATAATATCAATGTACTATACAATTTTCAATGCAAGACTTTTACTTGTAATTGAGTATTTTTACACTGTGGTATTGCTTCTTTTACTTCAGTAAAGAATCTGAATACTGTCAACCAATGTAGCTTTTGATCATATTCTTTCTCATTCAGTGTATTTTGCTCTTCTGTTCTTTGGGAATACCACTCACTGAATTGGTCACAATGCCATATTCAGTATTTGACACGTTAGTTTTCTTCATGTGGTCGTAGAATGATAACCAAACATTTATTTCCACAAGCATAAAGAACGCTTCAGCTATATATATTTCTGCACGCTGTGTTGACTGAATGACCCCCACTGACTCCATGTAATCACCTTCACATGTTGTCCTGCTTCTCTGTCGCAGATGAAAAGGAGAAATCTGAGGGATTTGCGGTGCAAAAGAGCGACATACTGTGCAGCAACACAAGTCGCTACCTCATTCAGGACTTCACCAGTGAAGGGTGCTTTGGCAAAGTTGCCAGGTGCGTGAATTTAGTCACATCACAGGATGTTGCCCTCAAGATTCTCAAGACTGAGGATAGCATGATCGCTGAAAGAGAGGTAGATCTTTTATTTCTTTTTGTTAATATGTTTTTTGACAAATTGTCCTGCTTAGATTGTGTTTATTGAATGACCTGCTGATACCACGCTGTCACTTAACATATGTCATTTCCTCTTTTCTCCACAGATCAAAATGCTTGACATTGTGAGCGTTCTTGACCCAGTCAAGAAGAGCGTGGTTCAGTTATTTGACACGTTTGAATACAAAGGACACACCTGTCTAGCTTTCGAAATGCTAGACAGGAGTCTTTTTCAACTGTTCAAGGACAGACTCTGTGAGCCACTGTCTATCAGTGAGATACGGCCAATTGCAGAGCAGGTAAAGACTGTGTGACTGTGTGAAATCTATGAACAAGTAATGGTAATGTACTCAGCCAGTTGAGTGAGAAGTTGGATATTTAAAACTGTACACACATACACATAACAGTGTTTCTTGTTGATCTAGAAGCCTGCACCCTGCTCAATGGGATCTTTAATTGTCCACATTTCCTCCCTTGTCTCTGCAGTTGCTGACGGCCTTTGACGCCCTGAAGGGCATTGGTGTCGTTCACTCAGACCTGAAGCCAGATAATATAATGCTGGTGAACCACCTGACTGAGCCCCTCAGAGTTAAACTAATAGATTTTGGCTTATCCTTCACCACCTCAGAAGTGAGACCTGGGATGGAAATTCAGCCTCTGGGTTACAGGTACGTTAAATCTGCCATGCTCATCTTTTAACATGTTTGCAGTTGTGTGTTTAAGATGGAAATGGTCTCCCAGAGGTTGTGTCAATCTTCAGTACACATGCTGAATTTGACAATGTACTTGTGTAGCTCTTGTGATCCTTGTTGTGTGCTACGCACAGGGCACCCGAAGTCACCCTGGGTCTCCCCATCTCTGAGGCCATAGATATGTGGGGTCTTGGCTGTGTACTCATCTTCTTGTACATCAGCAACAACCCGTTTTCAATACACTGCGAGTACCAAATGGTAAGTAACCAGATATATCTAGATTTAAATGCTGTCACATTCTGCCCCAGACACACGTCCAAACCCAACAGGGGACTTGATGGAGGATGTGGGCTGATCTGATTCTTTATATTCTCTCTCCAGATGAGAGGCATTGTTGAAATACTGGGCCAGCCAGCTGACCACCTCCTCAGTGCTGGCTGCAACACCCACAAATACTTCAAGGTGAACCAGCACTGGGACAACCCAAAATGGTTGCGGAAGGTATTTTAAACGTGTTCTGCTTCTCCCTGAGCTGTTTACATTATTTTGTGTCCCAATTAGACAACAACTCTTTGAAATGGTTAACACACTGAGGAAGAAGTATCTGAATTATATACTTCCTTCCTGTAGACCCCAAGGGAATACCAGCTTGAGACCGGCGTTGCACCTAAAAGATGGATGAGGTCTTTTAAAAACCTGGACGACCCGATAACAGTAAGTGGTCCATTTCATGAGCAAAGAATGAATTAATACCAATCTCCTGTGTCGCTGAGAGAGAAGAAGCAGATAAAATGAACCTCCATCTACCTTGTTTCAAATCCAGCTCTACCCAGAGATGCAGGAGTCCATTGAGGTGGAAGATAGAAAAGCATTTGTGAGCCTCCTGAAATGCCTCCTACATACAGACCCAGAGGAGAGGATCACTCCTGAGAAGGCTCTCGAGCACCCCTTCATCACATTGACCCACCTGATGCATGAGATGGACACCAGCTTGTAGTAAGTTACTGTGTGTCCAGTATCAGTAGTGTTGGATCGACACATGCTGGGATGAAATGACAGATTTGGATTCTGATTGACTGATTCATTAATTGATTGTCGTGTTTTATTCAGTGTGGACAACTCCTTTCACAAAATGCTGGTCTGTCCAACGAATGGCTTGGTAGAAGTTCCTCCTGACAATGAGGCTGATGAAGAGACTAAAGGTGAAGCGCCTTCAGTCACACCTCGTACAGATGACGCAGGCTCAGCCACTCCTCGCTCCTGTGACGGCATTACAAACATGCCTCACTCAAATGATGGAGCAGCAGCTGCTGGAGTTGTAGACGCTACGGGCTCAGCTGACGAGGAATCAGCTGTCAGCCAAGGTGCAGCCAGTCCAGCTGAGGAGACATCAGCCACCGACGGGTCACCCGATGAAGGTCCACCTGTCAAAGTCAAGAAGAGCCAGCTGAAGAAAACCCAGAAATTCTTTGGCAGGGTAATAAGGACCCTGTTTAGACAAATAAAATGTTGAATTTCATATTTGTTTTGTTTTGTCTTGTAAATCATTACAATGCAAATTTGAATGTGTTAATGTGTCATTTACACTTGCTGAACTGCAGTCAAACTATGTAAATACATAACTTTTTAATGTAATATTAATGACACCTGCAATGAGCACAGTAAGCACGTATGAAGTTTAAACTACAGAACCTTAAGGTTCATCTTACAGGCTGTAACAATGTGTTCTTTTTGAAAATAAAAAATGCAGTGCAATAATTGGTGTATTTCCTTGCTGTTTTAATAAAGTTGTGTTATCTTTGTGGCTTTTGAAATTATAAGAATTGATCTACTCTGCTCTACTATGTCACATTCAAAAGACAGAGCTGTTTCTGCACTACTAACAGAATAAATTCAATAAGGGGGACACACTGCTCACCTCTGCCGGTCTTTTTTGTACAGAAGTTCTGTTGCATTTTCAAGCCTCAATGCTAACTTTACATATGTATCAATAAATAAGTATTTCTAGCCCTTAAGACTTAGACTGTAAAATGATTTTGCAGAGATTTTGCAGAAATAAGCAAGAACCACGAAATGAGGCAGAATGATGCAACTGCTCACGGATAAGTGTTTTTTGTATGTGCAGCTCTTCACCAGCAGATGGTGTAACAATCCTTTACAGAGCAGCCTTTGGCCTTGACACCATTAGTCATGTAATTCCCTGCTAACTGAGAGAGAGTAACTCAAGTCTTGCAATAAGCCCTTTTCATTTTGGCATGTCATAGCAGGCAGGAAAAGCACATTTGTAATTAATAGCACTAATGATGGCTGCGTTATATTTAGTTGTGCCAGTTCGGGGGCCCTGATATTGTGCATGCTAGCTTACTGGTATCGCTTTTACTAGGACAATTAAATGGAATGGAGCCATTGTTAAAGTAATAGGCTCCACCTGTGCTTTTCCTGCTCTGACAAGTCAAAATGTCTACTGTGAAAAAAATCCTATAGTGTGCAGTTTTGTTTTTATGTGTCACACATACCATGAGTTATTGTAAAAAGTACCAAGGTGTACACACTGTGCAGTGAAAGCTTTAAGTGTCCAAATTCTTGATTTCTAAAAACTGTGAAAAAGCATCTTGCTTTTAGTTACCAAACGAATGAGTCAGTAGTTACAGAAGTGGCCTTTCAGGGCTTTTTCCACTTTGGTCAGCTCTTCACTGTAAAGCACAAAACAATAAAAGAAAAAAAAATGGGCCCACATTTTGTCATGTTATTACATATGTTATATATACAATATGCTTAGATGAAGGTGAGGCTGATAAAACTGCCTCAAGATTTCAGTTTTTTGCCATTTTGAATTCATCTTCATGGACACCATTTTACTTTCTTGGCAAAAAATAATAGGAGTGAGTATGGTTGAATGGATAACTAAATATGGCTATAAGTGTATAATGTGTGCATAATGTACTAGTATAAAAAAAACCCTAAAAAAGACACAAAGATGAACAGATGATTGAGCACTACATGCATTTTGATAATAACATGAAATATTTACTTTTACCATGAGAGAGTTAAAGCTTCACATCATGACTAAATGACTGCAGGCTGGAACTTGATGATTTGATGTGACATGTTGAAAATGAAGATATTTTTTCCTTTTTGCTGTCTTGAGCAGTATTGTTTTGCTGCAGTACTTTCTGTTTCGACACGTGTACGTGTTTTTGATGACTGTGAAGAGTTTTGAGGACACAGCAAATGGAAACAGTTTTGATGTATGTGTCACCTAATTTCAAAACCGGGCTTTTTGTCTCCAACAGTTCATCCAAACAATAGTGACACAGCAATCTCTGAACAGAATGAAGATCATGCCCATATTTAACTACGAAGAAATTTACAATGTTGACCACTGACCCAGTGTGCTCCTCAGACCCAACTGTCTGCTGTAAAGTTTGGTTTCAGTCTTTACATCACAGCTCCTTACAGGTCTGGCTATATATGCAGGTTGTATGCTTGCTGGAATTTGATATAGGTCTACTAAACTGCAAGTTATTTACTACATAGGTTACATAAGGCATTCTTTATTTTCTACAATATATCTATATATCTTTACTCTCTCTGTTATTCCCTCTCTCTCGCTCAAACTCAAATGTGCTCTACCTGTATGACCATATTTAACCACAATATTTGCCAAAGCAGGTTGTTTTTAGCCCATCCTGACAGAATGAGCAACCTCCTGTGACAGACTGCCCTACATTCAGTGGCCAAAGAAGCATAAAGATATTACTCTAAGATAATACTCTAGTACAAGCAAAATACAAAATTGTACTCAGGTAAAACAAAATGTTATTAAAGTCTCAAAAGTAAAAGTACTCATTATGCAGCAGAAAGGCATCTTTATATTATTGGATTATTGTTGCTAATGCATAAACATGTATGCAGCGTTTTAATGTTGTGGGATTATTTTAATTACTTTTTTAATGTAAAATGTAAAAAGTGCAATATTTCCCTTTAAGTATAAAGTAGCAGAAATTTGAAATATTTAAGTACAGGTAGGTTACCTCAAAAGTGTAGCCTACTTAGGTTCACTTGAGTAAATAATGTAATTAGTTACATTGCACCACATACATTTTATTTAATTAAAAGACGGAGCAACCTTATTTTAAAGCACTCTGCTGCACTCGTCCTGAGACAGCAGCTTATTTACAGTGTGGGAACACCGGATTATTCAGGTTTGAACCGTCGGCATGACTATTCAGGGATCCCGCATTTGGTAGGCTAGAGCCAAAATAGTAGCGACTCTTTTGGTAATGCCATCGGTGTGTGCAATTCCTTTAGACGGGAAAGGAGGGGGGGAGGTCTCAAAGGAGGCGAGAAGAAGACTGAAATTATGCAATGGTGGTTGGGGAATTATGTAATGTAATGATGGTTAGGGAAAACACATTTTTACACGCTTTCCGACCTTAAACACGTGAAATAGTCCCTCCTGACAGCACGAGGTGGAACGTCTTCTTTTAGTGCGTAGTCCGTCCAGTCATCGAGTGCAGACTGAATATCCCAGTTTACATCAGACCCTGGCGCATCCTATAAAAGTGTTTGTTGTCAAAGAACATGGGGAGAAACTCAATGGGAGGAATTTCATTCATTCTCGGCTCGCCTCTTCTTCATGGTCACTGGGCGGGTCTGGGGACAGAATGCTTAATGCTGATTGGTCTGCCAGTGTATATATGGTATGGTACATATGCACATCAGATGCAAGTGTCAAAGATACAAGGGAGTTTGGGATCATCAGTATCTACCACAGCTTGTTATCCTGCCTCCATCTGAGACTGGTAAGTTGAAGCGAACATAAAAGGTCATTTTATGAATTCCTTTTGGTTTCTGATGAAGGCTTTTTGAGAAAGAGAGAAAATAGCCACTTTTGGGCATTAAGAGGATCCAAACTGAAATAATTTCCACTGGGGTTTTGAAATCACCTTCACAATTTGCAAATGTATCATTATTTGGCATTATTTTGTCTCTTGATAAACCTTTCCCTGCTTGTCCGTTCCACAGTGAGATGAAGACCCAGCAGCCTCTTCATGTGGCCACCCCAGTGAGGCAGAGCCTTGCCCTGACTAAAGTAGCTGGGACCTCTGTTTACCTCAAGCTGGATTCATCTCAGCCCACGGGATCCTTTAAGATCAGGGGCATCGGGCACCTCTGCAAAACTGTGAGTACTTCTCTTCTGTTCTAAGATGATGATTGCTTCTGAAGGAGGTTTGTGTGGCTGACTGTAGACCAGTGTGTCAGCTCCAGTCTGAACACTGGGTTGTTGGAATGATCTTCCAACATGTGTTTATACCCTGCAACCTTAAGATTCTCGACTGTAATGTCTTTTTTGTTTTTTTCTTGTAGTGGGCAGAGCGAGGATGTGAGCGGTTTGTCTGCTGTTCAGGTGAGCACTAAAGCCAAAAAAATAAAAAAATAAAAAACTTTTAAGAGTTGTCTTGGCCTCTGTTGGTGTCTTTGAGTGTGTAATCTTTGACGCTTTGGCTCCCAACAGGAGGAAATGCTGGTATGGCAGCAGCTTATTCTGCCCGTCAGCTTGGGGTGCCCGCAACCATAGTAGTTCCAAGTGTTACACCAAACCCAACAGTGGAGAGGCTGAAGGACGAGGGTGCCACTGTGGTTATTCATGGAAAGGTTAGTTAATCTCATGTGTTGCTACTGACACTGTACCAAAGAGATGCACACTATTTATTTATTTATTTATTATTTTTTGGAGGTAGTTATTACTTTAAATGATTTAAATTCATCAGACTAAATGAAGGTGTGTCTATTTCAGGCTCTAGATGAAAGCATTGAATACGGACAGCAGCTTGTGGCGAACAACCCTGGCTGGATCTTCATCTCACCCTTTGATGATCCCCTCATCTGGTAAGACAGTCTCAGTGTGTCTGTCCTTCAGGGACTGTGACAGCATTTACATTACATTAAGGGAGAAGTGATAAGACAGATAGATTCTTCTAATTAAATTGTTTTACAATGTGCAAATGGCAGATAGTAACACCCTTCTTATCATGCTCAATGTGTAACAGTTCCAGGATGAGGTGTTATGTCAGATACACGGTATCTTATCACAGTGCTAACTTTGAGGGGCTGTTAGATAATTCATTTACACACTGGACGTCACAGTCGAAGTGTTAAATGCAACCATAAATTACTGACATCATATGCTACTTGTGATATGATTAGCATTTTATATTGCACTTGAATCTAAGGAAGAATTATTGCCTTAAAGGAGAAAGAAAAGAAATCAGGCTGCAGCATGCACAGATTGTCTACATTTTCAAAATTTTGAATTTCCAGGAAACTGACAGGGTTGTGTTTGTGTGTGCAGGGAAGGCCACACGTCTCTGGTGACGGAGCTGGAGCAAGACCTGAGGGAGAAGCCGGGAGCCATAGTGTTGTCGGTGGGAGGTGGAGGCCTTCTGAACGGAGTGGTGGAGGGACTGCGTCTTGCCGACTGGGCTGACGTGCCCGTGGTAGCCATGGAAACCATGGGAGCACATAGCCTCAATGCAGCAATGAAGGCTGGGGAGCTGGTCACTTTACCTAAAATTACCAGGTACAAAAACCTAATTGTAGATACTGTAATCAAATAATAACATTATCCCACATTTTTTTCACATAGTTCCTCTTTTTGTGGTAAAGCCTGACCTTTCTTTTTGCTCTCTAGTGTTGCAACCACTCTGGGCCTGACGAGGGTGTCTGCACAGACTCTTAAACTGGTGAACGAGCACACAGTTTTCTCAGAAGTAATCACAGACCAGGAGGCTGTAAAAGCTGTGGAACGCTTCGTAGGTGAGTCCAACCTGCACCTGAACAGATGCTCAACAGTTTTCAAATGTCCAAAAATCAGCTGTGAGACTGATATCTCCTGGTATCTCCTCCTCTTTCTGCAGATGATGAGAAGGTGCTGGTGGAGCCTGCCTGCGGCGCTGCCCTGGCAGCTGTGTACAGCGACATTATCAAAAGGCTGCAGAACGAGGGCAAGCTGGCACAGCGCCTGGGCCCGGTGGTCATTGTGGTGTGCGGCGGCAACAACATCAGCATGGAGCAGCTAAGGAGGCTGAAAAAACAGCTTGGTATTATCTAGCTTAGTGTGGCCAGCCACCACGGGTCTGCCTGACCTTTCCTCTGTCCCCCCATCACCTGGTCTCAATCCATAAACCCCATTATTCATGTGCTCCATAAACCAAATCATTCCAGAAACTCTCCTGAGCACTGAGACTGACAAATGTGAGAGTGAGTTGTAATTGTGATGCTGCTCTGGTAAAGCTAGTTTTTGATTAGAGAGACCTCTTCCAGAAAATCAAAAATAATAAGCAAACTGACACATTTAGGTGGCATTTGTATTTGTATTTAGCATGCTTCCTTTGTAGAAGTGATTGTGTTGTTCTTCTGTTTTGTACTTTGAAATGTATTTAAAAAATAATAAATTATATTTCTCAATATTCTGCCTAAAGAATCATTCCCCTACCTTGACAGTTTCTTCTTCCTGACTGCAGATAAGCTTTAACCAACAGTCATACAATATGTGAATGGACTTCTGGTTTATGTTTGCTTCCTATTTTCCTAAGAGATTTCTCTGAGCACCGTTTTTATACTAAAGCTAGAGTTATAAACAGGACAGGCCAATAACAGCTTATTGCAGACACATTGTTATCGGTGTATGGCGGCCGATAACATGCCAAACAGTTTGACAAAAGGTTTGAGGTAATTAAAAACAGTGTCACCATAGAATAGTTTGTCGAACAGAGAGCACTGACACGTTGATTTATACACTGTAAAATCTCCCGCTCAATATGTATCTTGGTCACAATTTAAAATTTAAAATAAATCTAAGGGAACTGAATCAAGATTGTTGGCTTACGTTATGTGTTTATGTTCTCAGAATTTTCTAAAGCCCAAATATTGATATCTGTATTGGCCTCAAAAATCCAGTATCAGTTGTTATGGAAATTGAGGTGTTAAAATGTTCATGTACTTGTAAGTGGAATATGTATTGAAATATAATCGAATAGTGATTGTGAAACGTAAGTGTAACCACTTTAGGGTAAAAGACTGGAAAAGTACTAGACTCTCCCGTATAGGCTACATATGGGGTGACTCTTGCTTGCAAGCAATAAAGAATTCTAAGGAACTTGAGGTAAAGACAGATATTCTGTTTGGGTATTTTATTACCATCATCTCACTGACACTAGACAGCATCAGGTTTTCTGATTGCCGCGACACAGTCAGGCTGATAAAGGGATGTTTAAACAGCGCAAATGTAGTCATTATTTGGGCTACAGCTTAATTACAATCTCTCCCATACCATTAAACTATTTATTGTACAACACTTAATTAATAGCCCTGCTCTCAGTAGCTTACTTTCTAATTAAGTTCCTCTCTCCTCAGTGAGTGCTTTGGCCGGCACAATGCATATAGAATTACATCCTTGAGCAGCTATGATTCTTTATAAAGGAATGAGTAAATCGTAGTTTTAAATTTGACTTACATCTTTTAACAAAGCAGTAAATGGATTCAGTCAACACAGAGAGCATGTTTCCATGTCTTGCACACTTCCTAGAATAGGATTGTATTGCACAGCAGTATTCCAGCCAGGTCAAGTGGCCTCTCACCTCTGTAAAGGCCTTTAGGTTGCTGAAGAAGCTGTTATAATGGGTTAGTTGCATGTTGCATGACCACAGCAGACATCTCCACGCATTTTGAATAAACTGAACTTTCCAGCATTCAGTTGGCTGGATTGTTAGGGATGTGGCACTTTTCCTAGCTGCTCATTGGTCTAGGGGGTCATTAAAACAAGGGTGCAGGGCCTTAATGTCAGAAAGACGGGAGACAGTTGTATGTGAGGGACAGACAGTACCCAGTTCCATTGAAACCAACCAGTCAACATGCCGGAGACATTCCTAGAATTCTTGCTGGGTAATCTTGTAGTTTTGGTATTAAAAATGGGTAATTTTGCTTAAAAATATGAGTATAAGTCAACCGATAAAGGGGTTAGACTGATGTTTTTTGTTGTTAAATCATTTTCTGAGAGAATCCAACTATTGTGCAGTTATCACACTGTTGATTGAGTGACACCACTAGTACAGCACAGTTTAGCTCAGCTGGGGGAGCTACAGTATACTGTATATAAATAATACAGAACTATCAACTGACTTCACAGTGTAACACAGGAATATCTGACCAATTACTTCAGATTCTTGCTGATGAAACAGATTTTTCAAACATTGCTTCTGTGGTTGTTGATGGTTCCCTTTGGACATAACACATAACGGAGCTGATGAGACAGTGAGTCAGTGAGGAGCATGACAGATCCAGCTGGAACTGGCCTGGCCCAGCACTGGCTGCTTTGAAAAGGTGTCCGGTTTACAGGCAGTGGCGACATAACCAGAGACGGTCGTGGGGCCTTACATAAAAAGCATGTCCTAAAGGAGACAAAACGTGCCTCGCAGGCGTCATTCATCATGATCAACACTCATTGTCTATGCAGACATTAATGTCCGCTACACCATGCCAACACTGTTCAGTCAAGTATGCAAATGACCCATTCTGGGTGGATTTTGCAATAGAAAACATCCATTTATGAAAAGTGTTTTCTCAACCACACTGAATGTTTATTTGAGCAATAACTTAAAAGAAAAATTAACTAAAATAAGCACAGGCATGTAGTAGCTGGGTCAGTATGTAAAAGCCATAAAGCAGGACAATGACACGTGTTTGTACATGAAGACATATCTTTATTGTGACAGAGAAATCTCAAATGCCATCTGATTCTTTACATCTGTATAATCCATTTTAGATATGTTAAGTTTCTGATGTGCAGAGGTAAGACAGTAAAAGTTAAGTTAATGCAACCATAAATAATTGTAATAAATATCAAGTAAATGTACAGCACACATTTTTTTCGCAACACCTCTTTGTATGGATATGTCCTTTTTATAACCTTATCTACTCCTCCGGAGGAGGATAAAGTAGAAGAGAGAGCGTCCCTGTTAGCAGCGGTATATCACCCTTCAAAAGAACTGAACCAAAACCAAAACTCGCTAGCAATTCAACAAACCAATCCAATCCAATCTCGATTCTGTTGTTTTTCAGTTCTATCCAAGTAAAATGGCGATTTTACTCACACAAGAAAACATGTTTCACCATGAGTAGAAGAAGTTTAATCCATCTGAGTACAAGACAAAGGTGATTAGATTACTGGTATTTCCAAAATTCATAAAAAATGACAACACAACAAACCGGATATCCAACAGACATCACCTAGTTTGCTCATTTTATAATCTTTTTCTTGGAAGAGTAGTGCAAACCAAAATCAAAAATTATAAGGTGAAGTGAATTAGCAATAATAAAAACTGCCATCAGACATAACTTCAGTCTATTTACATGTTTTTTCCTATTTAATTTTTACACAGCTAAACATTTGGTTATGGGTAAAATGAACAAACAAAAAGAACAGCAGAATCCTGTTCTTCTTTCTTTAAAGAAAACTATGAAAAGGCAGAACTCAAAATAATCTGCCGCCCCTCCCCCAGTATGTGTGTGTGTAGATTGTGTATGTTGGGGAGCGAGGGAGGGGGGGCTGTTGCACATTCAGTAGCAGTAGCACACAAACAATGTGGGAGAGCAGCTCAGGAGAACATCATCCCCTTCCCATTTTCACACAGCTACACAGGTTTCACAAACCTGAAATGCAGTGCATCAGAACCAGCAGGCCTCTCCTATCGTCCCATCTACCTGACCTACCATGCCGCCACAGCTACTTGGATATCGAAAAATCAAGAGCGATTTCATAAACTAATAGATTAATATGACTTTTTACATGACTTAAATACCCTCTCTTCGGAGACTCAGATAAAATGTATTCAGTTTATATAGGCATAAGTTAGCTTGTCCATTAGCAGTTCTTTTTTTTTTTTTTTTTTTTTAAACAGGCAGTAAACTACATAATATCCTGTACAGCACTGGTTCACATCCTCTGCCTGCTCATAGCTGACATGGTCAAAAATAGGCAGCATCACACATTTCCTTTTTCTGGTAGTAATCGTACCTCGGTCTCAAATGTCGGATAATTCTATGAAAATCATTTGCCATCGTTTTTATTTTTCACACAGAACCAGCATCGCCCCTCTGGAGAGAGACTCCTACAGCAAAGGCATGTTTCAGAACATCACCCCAACAGAGGGGAGACAGAGGGAGGCAGCGAGGTTAAGCATTAGGAGAGTAACAGTTTGTTTATTGCCTTCACAGCAATGCAAAGTTCAGCAACTCAGAGTAGAGCTAGTAGTTTCACCAGACCACGCTTTCAATATTCAAATGTTACTGCAGAAAAGGGGTTCAGCAGTCATGAATTTAACTTGCAACTGTAAAGTGCTGATCTGAAGTCATCCCATTAAGTTGTTAAATTCACAGAACTCAACTGAACCTTGTTAGACCCTCTGCTAAAGGTAGGAGAAGGGAAAGGGCAAACAAAAAACTGTGTCACAGTTGTTTCACTTCGATGCCATCCTCAAACTCAGTGCGACCAGAACAGACACTTGTTAACGGTGTTGGTGCTAGTTCAGATTATCTTCCCTGAATTCCTCACGAAAAATATGCGTCAAACATAATCCTGAAATGTAGTAATTGTGTAAACTGCTATGTAAAAAAGCAGGGGATAAACATGCAAAGCATTAATAGCCACTCAAAGTGAAATTCAATTCAATAAGATTTGTGGTTTTGTTGGAGCAGCAGAGCTTAAAAGGACTGTGGTCTGTCTCAGAGGAAGGTTTGAAATCGTGGGGAGTGGAGGGAGGCAGGGGTCAAAAGTAAGATGGGTGGGTGGTGGTGGGGGTGGGAGGGAGTATGTATGCATGGGAATGTGGGGTTGTCAAGTCTTCTTAGCCGCTGAGAGGGTCCTCGCGGTAGTGGATGGCATATCGCAGTTTCTCCAGCATCACATCCAGAGAGGTGTACTGGGGCAGTTTCACCATGAACATACAGGTCTCCACGCGAATGTAGCGCGAGTCTGGCTGACCTGCAGAGAAAAGAAAACCAGGAAAGGTGTATTACAACAGAATCACCTAGTACTTCTCTTACATAATGAGTCTCGTTATGTAGGTTTACCACTGGAGTTATTCATGGAACTGCAGAAGGCCATTGTGTTAGCTTGTCTAGGTGATAAAAGCGAGTGTTAACCTTATCTGTAGTAAACCCATGCTGACTGTTTGTTTTAGCCTGTGATTTTAAATAGTGACTATGAGTGAAAATGTGAAGTTCAAAAATCTAACAGTGTGTCCTCCCTACATGGAACTGCTTTATATGTCCATTATTCAAACAAATTAATTCACAAACACAATCAAGCTATGGCAAGCAGCATGTTCAAAGTCTAAGGTTACAAGACACGACGAGCTGCTTTAATCATCACTATCAGTAGCTTCGGCACTAACAGCACTAAGAAGAGCGTTACGCAGAGATAGAAGCCCTTGTGTCAAATCACGGCCACGTTGAAACCTTGTTAGCCGTTACCTGCAGCGCCATCAGGAGGGGCGATCTTCATGGGGTACGGTGGAACGTGGGCGGTGTCGGGCCCCCCGTCCTTACAGGGGCAGGTGAATGGTATGCGCTCCTGGTTGCAGGCAAACTTGATGAACTTGCAGAGCTCCTCTTGAGTGAACATCTCCAGGGCGGTCCAGAAGAACTCAATGTGCTGGTCGGTCTCCATCAGACCCACCTGATACATGGTGTGAGCCTACAGAGGGAGAGAGCAGGACATACTTTGATACTAACCTGTAAGAAAATGGTGTTTCTCATGTAAACCTTCTGAAATCTGACTGATCTTTATAACATATCTTTCTAATTCATATATCAACAGTAAAAATGTCTAAATTACACTGACTAGCCAGTGGGAAGTGCTACAGCTAAAGCAGACACTGCAAACCTGTTCTGAGCCAATCACTAATAAATATGTCATGGTATGTGGTTTGCAATGTCGTATAAACAGATTTCAACAGGCACTACATTACTGCATTACCTTGAGGAACTCCAGGTTGATGTAAGGCAAGCCACAGGTGCGCAGCTCCATCTCGAGGGGGATGAGCATGGTGAGCAGCTGCAGGGGAATGATTGAGCCGAGGCCTGCACGCACTGCTGTCATACACTCTGTGTTCTGCAGCTCCCTCAGACGAAGGCTCCGCACCGCCCGCGCATACACATCCTTGTTCTCCCAGCTTAACACACACAAACAAGAACGCAATATATATATATATATAAAAGATGAAGACATCAGACTATTATGACCTGGGCTTGAAAGAATTGATAATGACAAGAAAACCCACACTTCAAGAGGACAATCATCTGAGCAAGTTTCCTGTACCTGACAGTGAGGCTGCGACCTCCCTGACAAAGCTCCACCTCCTCGCCTGTCATAGTGATATAGGTGAAGGTGCAGCAGGGCCGGCTGGGGGAGTCGGGGCTTTCTCCCGAATGGTGCTGGGAGGAGATCTCAGCACACAGGGCCTCCAGCTCCGTCTCATCACTCACCTGCAGGGTCGGAGAACAGAGGTCATGTTAAGGTCACTAGAACGATGGTATTAGCAGGGAAAGACATGAGGTGTACACTACTGGTCCCTTACATTTTCAAACTTCTTGACATAGTTGTAGGTGAGCACATCAGCTTCCTGAAGGTCCTGCTCTGGGTCGAGGGGCTCGCCCACCAGACCCTTCCAAAAGGAGCCGAGTAGGTCCAAAGGAAGTGGCACATCTGCGCGGATGGCTATGCCCAGAAGCTGACCAAAGAAGTGCAACAACTGTTCCTCTGCATAGCTGATAGGGCATGGTGTCAGGATGTACTTCCCCTGAGGAAAGCATAAAAAACAAAACAACTATTATTCATACTACACCATCTGTGATTAACTTCATTGTGCCAGATATTATTCTTAGAAAGACTGTATTCTTGGGATTGTGCTATCAACAGAACACTTTGTAGTTTTGTTATGACACTCCCAGCTTACTGTGAGTGTTTTCAAACTCAAAACATTTCTTAGTTAGGTTTCAAAACTGTGAGGAAACATTGAGATTTCAGGCAGTATCGGGCCAATCCAGACTACGATATATATGCCTTGTTAGGAAGAACAAAAGTGTCGAGAACAGGACATACTGAAAACATGTCAGAGACTGAAAAACCTTACCTTGTTACGGTTGGCTGCAGCACTGGGGCAGGGGAGCAGCAGGGAAAGAGCAGAACTCTGTAACTCCTTACAAACCTGCCATAGGAAATGTCTGAAGGAGCCACCTGGAGAGACAGATTCATCAAAGCTACTGTTAGGTTTGGAAAAAAAAAAAAAAAAATCTTGACAAGTAAAACACTGCAGAGCAGTACAGAAAAAGATGTGAAGGAAAAATTCTAACTTGTGCCATGAACTTCCTCTCCAGTGAAGCGGATGTTAAAGGCATAAGTCGGGTCTCCTCCGCTGGCCAGTTTCACACAAAGCTGGGACGACGGCACGCAAGACAGCTGGCGTGCTGCCTGGCAGAAATATGTGTTCTCTGATGATCTGATCTCACCTGAAGGACAAATGCCAGAGACACAGAAAGAATGTGTGTAAAGATCCAGTACAAGTGATAGGAAACTGGAAACCATAAACATGTGAACAAGTGAAAGGAATGCATACCTCCCACAATCTCTAGAGGGTCCAGTGTAATCTCTGGGGCAGCATGGTCAGCTGTCCGCTGTACTGTGGCATTCAGTACTCTGTTCATTACAGTGACCTTAGTGTCGTAGAAGATTAGACCTGTACCCAGTGGAGATAGAAGAAGAGCTGATGAGTATAAAGGATAAGATGTGATCAGATTCACGTTGTTTTAGTCCAGTTCAGACATTTGTGACTTTGTCCCCTTGACATGCTTGATCTGTGCGGAGATCCTGCTCACCTTTGGCCTCACATAACAGCGCTGCAATGCTGTTCTGATAGGTCTGTGTCTGTCTGAGCTCCACTAGTGGCAGGAAGAAACTCTCCAGGGTGTTGTTGAGGGACTGCAGCAGAGCAAAGCGCAAGCGCAGGCTCTCCACAGGCACATCTGACAACACACACAAAAAAAGGTTAAATATACTAAGTGACATAACAACTAGTGTGACTTACAGAATTTAGCCAAAATAAATGTTTGAGTGTAAATTCTTAAGCAACTGCATGTTACGTTATAGATGACAATATGTGCATTGGATTCAAACAACAATATTATTGGAAGAGGAAGAAGAGAACAACAAGAACACCAACAACAGGGCTTCGGCCTGTTTGACCGTCTTGTTTACTACAAAGATGGTAACAAACAAGTGGTTTACTCACTGAGCAGACAGGCCACACGAGGATCAGCGGTATCACTGGAGTCCAGGTAGACTTCATGGGGGTGTAGTCTGGCTGGTGTGATAGCCAAGTGACGGCAGAGCCTGTTGATGTACTGGACCAATGCCACGTCCATTTCCAAACTCCACTTCCTACAGGCCTTCTGGGCATGACGAGTGTCTATACAGGTGCACCTAGTACAGAGGATAGCTGCTGTTAAAAAGAGACCTCCCATAATCTTTAGTCACTTTTATTAACGATTTGATAACAGTCAGCAATTTATCAAAGATGAACAGGCATTTGAAAGTGAGATACACTGAAATATTCTGTGGTCAGTGCTCGCCTATAAATATCACCTAAACATCTATACCATTTAGTATGTATGAATCTATACAGTCATCAAACTGCTAATGTTTGTCAAACATAGTGTATTTTATAAAAATATATATAACTATCACATCAGATTTAGTATTAGCAGACATTTTGCATTAAAAGGGCTTGGACTGGGAAAAAAACACACCATACCATCATAGAATAAGACAAAATAAACTCTCTAAATTGTTTAATGAAGTTTGCTATTACAGTATTTTAATCAATTCCATTAGCGTGCGTAGTCATTAGGTCTGACAAAAAATCTGAGAAATTGTCCTGAATTCAGTAATAGATTGGCGGGTTGTTGTATGTTTAAACCCTCCAAATGGGTATGCTTTCTTTTCTGAGGTGTCATGATGCATTACAATTAGATGAGTAGTGTGAAAATTAAGGACATTAATTTAAAATTGCATTCTTTGCTAGGAAAATTCAATAAACAAAGTTTAGAATATTTCTAATAAAGTAAAACGACAATAAATGAACCTTAATACCTTGACACCTCGTGTATGTGACAGTATTTGAGTTACAGCAGTCTGGTCTAAGTGCTGGTTACTGGTATGACTTTCCCCAGTCTCACCTTTCAAAGTGGAGGTCATAGCCACAAGCCAAAATTGCCCTCCAGACGCTACGGATGTCCTGCTTGGCACGGTCAACAGCAAATTTATGGAAGCCTTCCAGTGTCAGGAACTTCTCCTCTGGGACTAAAGAAAACAAAGTGGTATGTGAGGCAGCTCGCAGCTTCTGGTTGCAAAACATGACTCAAATTTACTCTTGTAGGGCAGTAGAGCATCAAAGCAGGGCCCATCACAAGTTACCAGAGTGCAAAGTGTTATCTTCAAATTGCTAATTTTGTCTGACAGTAAATACATACCAAGATACATTTAATTTCTAGTTATATAAAACAAAGACAAAGACAAGAAATCCTCACTTTTTTGTTAGTGGATTGATCAGTTAATTGACTAATTGTTTCATTATGAAACCCAAATTTTAGCAAGGGAAGCAGAGTAGAGCACACTCATCTCTGCACACATCTGAGGGTGTAATTCTTAAGCAAAAATGTAACTGAACTGATTTAACCTTTGTTGGAAACATTTGGCAAACACTACGTTAACCCCACTGTCTATAACTTTTAACCATCCATCAACTAACGTATTAAGTGATGTCTGTAGTCAAAGAGTGTGTGATTACTGCCAACCTTCAGTTTTCTTAGCAGGAGATTTTTCCACATCTTTCTCATCAGGTCTGGATTTCTCGGGAGATTTTGGCTTCAGGACCGTCTTTTTCTCACTCAGGGCCGTCCTGCAGAGGCAAGAGACCAACAAATTAAATGAAATTAAATTACTGTGTGAAAGTGTAATTAAGTGTTGTGTGGGGAATGACTCACCTGACACTGTTGAGCACAGACCTTTCCTTGGTGGGAGGTTTGGTGATGGGTCTCTTGGTGCTCACTACCTTGCCTTGGTGCTGTTCTTTTCCTGCTTTGCTGTACTTGTTCTTATTGGGCTTGGGAGTGCCATACTTTCTTAGAATCTGATACAAGCAAATGATTTTGACACACGTGAATGTACATACAGTATAAAGGGGGGGGGGGGGGGGTTCAACACACAACACTTGTAAATTGAGTGCAAAACAGGATCATTGGGCGATTTAGCAAACCAGTGAATAGCGTTATACCTGAGTAAGCTGGTCCTCGAGTACTTTCTTTGGAGGCCTAACATTGGTGAAGAAAGTATGCAGTAGGTTGCCAGGGGTCTGAGAGTTAATCTGCTCCTTGCTGAGGTAAATGTCAGACACTTTAACTGGCTTGGCCGGTGTGAGGCTGAGCATCTGCTCTGAGTGCACACAGCTCTTAAAAATGTCTGTGAGGACATCTCGTGCTCCAGGTACAAGCTTGTCACCTTGAAATATGGAGAGAGATCATTGAAGTTTTTATACTGGCAGAACGAATGTCACTGTGTAAAAGCAGAAAAAATCTAATCAGAGTCAAACACCAACCTCTAACTGACTTCTCCAGAAAGTAGTCTTCAAGGGCAGAGCTTCCCTGTGTGTCAAACAGGCTTTGGTTAACACTGGAGGCTGTGAGGATCTCCTCATTGGTCAACTCCATTAGCTCCTCTTCACCTTCCAGACTGGACAGACCAATCAGGTCACTGCTGTTGAAAAGACTGGCACGGATTTTTTCCACTTTGGCCCGAGAACGAACCTAAAATTAACGAAATAAAAGACAAGCATTTTTTCTTAGAACAAAACAAAACCAAACAGCTTAGATTTATTATGGTGCTCTTAGTCAACCCACCTCAATGACAGCATAACCCTTGATGGGCCTGGCCATGACTGCATTGCTCTCCAGTGAGGTGACTGTGTGCATAGAGCCCCCATCTGACACCGACGGTGTTTCTGCACTGTCGAGAGGCTCCCCCAAACTGCCTAGACTCCCCAGGCTTCCTGTACTACACAGGGAGGTATCTAGACTCTCCTGACTAGAAACAGTATGGGGGTCTTGGGGTCCCTGCTGGGGGTATGTAACAGCCGAAGCTGCAGCAGCAGGGGCGATAGCTGGAACAGCTAACAGCTCCTGATCAACAGAAAGTTCACTGGCAGTGCGGGAGACTCCCTGAGAGGAGCTGCAGATCGAAGTCTGGCTGGTAGAAGCCGAAGCGCTCACACTCATAGCTGGAGTCACGCTGCTGGAGCTGTCAGGACTCTCAGGACCTCCGTTGTTGGGGAAGTGGCGCTCAGGTTCAGGACCCACTTTGCCATCCTGAGGGCTTGAAACCCCAGCTCCAGCTTTGGGCTTTTTGGGGTCCTCTTCCTGCAGAGGGATGAAGACTTCATCTTTGAAGAGCCCGCCATGTGCGTTGCAAGCCCTGCGGATAGCATTTCTTACCACAGCCTCCTCCAGGTGCGTGGGGATACCTGAGAGCACCAGCAGGCGACTGTGGGCAGTGGGGCCCACTAAGGCCTGGCAGGCATCTGTCACTGCATCGCTGGTCACACTTAAGCCCTGCGGGTCCTTATTGGCAAGATGTCGTAGGATCATCAGTAGAGTGAGGCAGCGGTGGAACCACAGCATGTCCTCAGGTTTACTACCCGCCATGTTCAGGAGTGCACTGTCACTCTCTGACAACCGTGCACCTCCACTTCCCCGTTTCCCAGAGACTGCTGCTGCCACTGCAGCTGCTGCTCTCTCACGCTTCATCTTCACCTTTTTACGTTTGGATAGCAGACTGGGGCTCTGTGGTGTCTGGCCTGGGGACGATGATGAAGATGAAGAAGAGTCACTAAGGTTAGGGGCACTGGTGGAGGACAGGGCTCCCACTGAAGAGCCGCCAACATTGAGAGGAAGCGTCACCTCCGCCACAGCCAGACACACCTCCATCAGAGCGTGGAAGTAGGTGGAGAACCGGCTCTGCTCCGCCCCCAGAGCCAACGCAACGCCTCCAGATGAAGACCCCCCTGCTCCAGCCCCTGAAGCAGTCCATCCCTGAGTCTCCCGGTCATAGAGCTTTCGGAGTTCTGTCTGCAGGGCCATGAGCACTGCGAGGCAGGGGTTAAGCAGCAGAGCAATGGAGCTGGAGAGACCAGCAGGGCTCTTGCGTTGCTCCAAGTGGTGGATCTTACGCAAAAGCTCAGCTAGCAAGTGAAAGATGAGTTCTTTGATGGAAGGAGCCAGATCAGTGGTCCAAAGCAAACCACCTAAAACAATAAGAACAATGACACAGAAAAACATTGAAATAAATCTATGTTTATGTTTAAGCTTTCAAAGTTCTAGCAGTGAAGAATAATGAATATGCAGTTTTAACTAGCTCACAAACTCAACATTTTACAAGGTTCTTTCTGAGTGGAGTGCAGTTTTGAAAAAGACTTGAAATCCCACATCTCCATGTTTTTTAACTCAGAAAAAACACCAACTAAACCTTAAAATAATATCCAAAGGTCATAAAACAAAATCAGGAACAAAATGTCAAATAGAGTTTTAAAATTTCAAACAAATCATTTAAGATTAAACAGGTAAAATCCACTTTTGTGCCTGTTGGGTGATTGTGGAGAAGGATTTTACTAGGGTTGCATTTAACGAATGTATACAGCAACCACAAACAGGTTAATAAATTAGGCTCATTAAAGTGTTTAACTGGTGTTTAACCTACCTAGTAGTTCTACCACCTGCAGCAGCACAGACGAGGGCACTGTGTCCAGCTCATCCTCTGATCGCTCACCGCTCTCTCCCAGCTTCCATGTCAACAGCTGTTCAGCAAATGCCATGGCCAGAGGAAACTCCAGTGGCAAGGAGTGCAGCACCAGTACAGCACCAGGAGGGGGCGACACCCCTAAAATCAAGACAATGGGATATTTAATTCCATTTTATCCTGTAACAGATTTTTTTTTAATGTAAAGTTGAAGCAGCCTGTATGAATTTCCTTTTGGGAGTCAGATACTCACCGAGTTTGATGTGAACCTTATCAGTGGGTATGATAACAGAGGGGTATTGGTTGGTTGTGGGAGGGGGGGTAAGGCCTGTGTTGGTAGGTGAGGCATCCAGAGGATAGCACATCGCCTCCATCAGATTTAGCTGGCCATTTCTACGCACTTTGTGACCGAGGCCATACACCATGACTCGAGCCCATGGAGCCTTGTAAAGGCTGGAGCTAACGGAGTGGAAAAGACAGGAGAGAATTTTAAAGATCTAACAGGAAATGGAGCCCAACTGCACAAGTTGAACACTTCTAAGGAACTCACTCTTTGCGGCATCCCAGCTGGCTCTCCTTGCAGGACACGATCACAAATGCAGCGCCTGGAAAGCTGACATCCATGCTAACCTTTGACTCCGTCACAGGAAACTCCTCAGATGTAAACTGCTCTGGTGCATTCTGTCAAAGTGAACAGAATTATAAGAAAAAATTAGCAACATCACAAACTGGGTAGGTATCCAGAGACAAGTGTATTAAATCAAGCACTGAGCTGACCTGTAGGAAGCAGCAGATCTGCTTTGTGAGCTCCAGCAGGCTTTCCTCTCCTTGATGCAAGGCACGGGTGATGGCCACTGTCAGCCACTCCCGGATGGGCTGAGCATTGCCCTGGTAGAACAGGTCTGAGGGAGAGCAGCTTTGGCCCTGGAGGTTGTGAAGCACTGACTGGGCCAGTAGGATGGAACTAGAACTAATAGTGCCATCTGCAGGAAGAACAACATCAGAGCAATCAGCACAGAAACACAAAAAGTCATTAACATCACATTGAGAGATCCAGTTCTTCACAAGAAAGATTAGTACTCACCAGGGAGGGGTGGAGCCAGCAGCTGATTAGACAGCAGCTGCAGGTGTTCTAAGGTGATGTCACGGATAGCAGGTATGTGGAAGAGACGAGTGAAGGTGTGGGGATTCTTGGGGGCAAAGATGTTGAGCAAGGCCATACGGCAGTATAACCGAGCCAGCGCACTCTCACAGCGAAGCAGTTCCCTACAAGCAAAGCAGTAAAACAGATTTTAGTTTGAGCATTGGTGCAGGATGCACTTACATTATGCTCATCCCCATTAGGTTCATACATTACCTATGAATCTGAATGTTGCTGCTGTCTAGTGAGACTAAGCCATTAGCTGCAGTGCGTCGAGATCCGGCAGGCGGGCGCTCCAGCATCTCAATAGGGTACCAATACCTCACCAGCACCCCCTCACTGCGCAGGTAGGTCTCCACCTGTACCAGCTCATTCACCTGGACAAGTAAACACAGGCATACAAATATTTGGGTTTTTATGTTGATGAGCATATGGATTTTGTGTATGGCACATCAGCACTCTCAGAGTCTGCAGGCAGGGCACTAGGGGGAGTTATTGGCAAAATTAAATCAATTAGAGATAATAGTTTCTTTACATATACCAAACTTATTTAAGCTTGTGTTCTCGATTATGCGGCTGGGGTTTGGGGCCAGGGGAGGTGCACAAGGAGCGAAGCTGTTCATAATCACGCCAATAGGCATTTCCTGGGCGTTCACAGATTTGCTACAATTCTAGCAATCACAGGAGATATGGGGTGGGAACCCTGTGAAGTTCAATGGAAGGTTGGTATTGCCGGCTATGGAATAGGTTAAATTATATGGCTGATACCAGGAAAGCTAAACAAATATTTAAATGGGATATAAAACAAAATGGGCCTTGGATAACGGATATGTATAATACGTGTTGTAAATTTTTGTTTGATTTAGAGTTCTTGAAGTTATAGAGAATTGTATTTATAAGGGAAAATGTGTTTAATAAGTGTAATATGACTGGGCAAACAAGATTTTGAGTAAACCAAAGTTGAGTACTTATTGTGAAATTAAATATGATTATTTTACTGAAAATTATGTTCTTTTCAATTCATCAAAAGAAAAAAAGATTTATTTGTGCCCATGTATGAGCTGGTATACTGTCTCTTCTTATTGACACGGGTAGGTATGCTGCTTTGGAAGAAGAAAGTCTAATCCATTCTTGTCCAGTGTGTGATTTAGGGGAAATTGAAATTGAGTATCATTTAGTTTTGTACTGTCCTTTGTACTGAAAACTTTGTCATCTTCTGTTTAATGATATAAAGGATGTGACTCAGATGATGGATATGAATGACTCACAACGACTGAAATGGTTGTTTGAAAAAATCTTATTGAAGGATGCATGGGAGCTCAGGAAGAGAACCTTGTATCAGTAATGAGTGGGTGATGATGATTCATTCATGCATCTATTTACCAGGTAATTATTTTCTATTTTTGGATTTTTTTTTTAATTAACATGTGACCAGCCTGCTGGAAGTTGATTCCTTGTGGGAAGGAAACTGGTGTATTGTTAATGTTTGATGTAAAGATGTCTTATAATCTCACAAGGGATGGACCACAAAATGGCATGACAAATTCAATTAATTCATTTTATCAACACATTTCCAATAATGGCTCAAAACAATGAAGAATCAAGTTTTGTACTTACAGAGTCCACATCCAGCACTACCCCATGCAAACCAAAGGTCTTTAACATGCCCCGGATAGCAAACTTCGGCAGGGCTGTCCCTCCTGTAGTGCTGTTGGTATTGTTGCTGTCCGGAAAGCGGATCACCACAGTCAAGCCTGTGTTGAGTAAGCAAATTATCATACAAGTCAATTATTTTGAATAAGCCCACAGACGAGTTTGATGTGTACAAGTACAATGTGTCAAATCAACAGTTTTAATACAGCGCTTACTTGCTTACAATGTACTCTGAAGTTCCCTTATTTCAACTTAAAGTTTGTAGGTATAGTGATGTAGGTGAATGGTACCTTTGCGAACTTTGTCAATAGTGAACTTGTTGGCCTCATCCTTGATATCCTCAATGGTAGGGAGGTAGAGGTCACGAGGAATGCCGCCGTTCTCTTCATACAGGAACTCCACTGTCTGTCTTGCAATGTCAACCATGCCTGAACCATAGAGATGAACAGGGTCAGTTGTCCTTGTTTAACTGATATTTAATAAACTCATTAAATAGGTTATTACATTTTGTCAATTAATTTCACCTCAAATTTAACTGTAGCATTATAACAAATCAGAACAAGGTGAACTAATTAAAGGATGACTCATTTTGAATTATATTTACGACAGGGCCCTCCTTGTATGTTGCATGAGCGCACATGAATTAACAGCAATAGTGTAGAAAGCATTTGAACAGTAGAAGAGTGAGCAAACATGCAGAGGAGGTGTATAACGAGTGCGGTTGAAGAAAAATGAAAGCAAGATTTGTTTGAATATAGGTTTCTGTATTTTTGACATTCCATCAATGTTCTGACCCAAGGTGACATTGTGCCGTAGGTTCTGACAAAAATGTCAAAAAATGTCCGAGCTACCCTCCTTAATTCTGTCTGTGTTGCATTCATGATTAGATTCAAACACTAAAATCCTGGCTTGACCAAACGTTTGAGCTTCTTCTCATGCTTACACACTGTAGAACATTGTTCAGCTTGACATTTACTGATGCAGTGTCTTGTGCTTGTTCATGACCCTTGCATTTTAAACTAATCAACTTTTTACTGACCTATTAACCCTTTGTCTTGATGATGTTGGTAAAACAATAAGTGTTTGAGTTCGTACAGCTTTTTAAGAGCAAAATTCAAGCACTTTCCAAGCACTTTCAAGATACCTTAACCAAAAATGTCCAGACTCTCAAAGCTTTTATCATCCCATCTAAATTGTTACTATAAATTCCAGGAGACAACAAACAAATACGACAACAGGATCGTTTCATTCCAAATATTAAGACTTTTGGTTTACATGAGTGATTGTGTAAATGAAACACCAGATTATGTTGAAAATCTAGCATTTTTCAAGGAGTATATTCAATGCAATTCAAGCATAATCCTAACCTTGAAAACATAACGGTTAAAATTAAGCATTTTCCAAACTTTCTAGACTTTGCACGAACCCTGTATGTTATGGTAATTTGCTATGTGTTGCACTGGACTTGTAGGTTATATTCTTTCATTCTTTACCTAGCTGCAGAGCTCCTTTGATTTGGTCCAGGCCAGATTTCCTCTCAGCCTCGTTACGGAACCGCCTACGAATGGTAGGGAACACTTTGGTCTCCCAGGCCTTTACCAGCAAGGCGTAGTGGTCCTCCTAAGGTCAAACACAAATCCACACAAACAATGAAGAGTGCAAACTTAAAATCAATTTGGAAGTTATTATGAGAAGACGAGAAGTGTGGAGAAGTGGAGGCCCCACTCACTCTCGGGACATCATCATCATCCTCATCATCACTCTCATCATCTGCGATTGGAGGAGGATGTGGGTCAGGCCCAGAGGTGACCAGGTTCTCGTAGCTCAGCTCAACTTTGTAATGGCACGACAGGTCACTGTTGTACTCTGTGCCAACAGGAAAGGAAACACAGAAAATGCAGGTTTAACAAATGTTACCAATTGGGAGACAAAATGATACGCAAACATTGAATCAGTGTAGTGGACTCTCTATCTGTCTTTGGGGGATATTTATGCAAAATCAAAGTAGTAAAAGAAAAGCATGCACGTTTGATGAGGATAAGGCTGAAATGAAGGTGATAAACATACGTTGCTGGGCGACTGCCACAGCTGCAATCCGACAAGGGGGTCCATGGGAGCCAGAGTCAGAGGTAACACTTGCACCTGCATCATTATCACTGTCTGAGGCCATTGCAAAGGGCAGTGCTTCAAAATTTGCACTTATTTCCTCAGCCAGGTCTACACACAAGTCCGCCGCATTTCTGTGTGCTTGGCCTTCTGCGTATGCAAATGGTCGGCTTCCAAAGTTGGCACGGATCTTTGAGTTCTACCAAAAAATAGAAGATTAACTACATTAATCTTGAGGGAAAATTATGTCACTGAAGCAGCAAAGAAAAGGATACAGTATAATACATATTACATATCAGTGATGAACCAAATTATAGCTTAACAACAATTCAAATATAAATCTTTCAAGATCACTTTAGTCAACAGAAACCCACCTTTTTTTGAATGTGTACCAGGGGCCACATTCCACCAGCTACATCCTCAAGGATGGGGCTGAGCCGCTGTCCACAGTAAGTAAAGTAGACCCTGCCTTTAGGGGCCTGACCAGGGGGTGGAGGGGTGCCCTCAGAACGCTCCCAGCCTATTCCAGCCACGTCGCCTGTGTTTATACAAACTTAAGGTCACATTCTCAGTAATGACTCAGTAACATGTTTTAAAACATGCTAATACTAGATACAGCTTGAGGTAAGGAAGCAAGATATGCTTGCAAAATAGCTTTTTGCAAGCATATCTTGCAAAAGAGCAGCCAGATAAGATACAATGCTTTTAAGGAGTTTAGTTTAAATCCATAACATACATTGATGTATGGATTTCTAAGTTGACTAAATCAAACAAAGGAAACGTAGATTGTATATAAAGAAAAACATATTTTGTCTCCTGTCTCACCAGGAAGTAGAGCCACATCCAGCCTGACACTCTTCCACTGCAGCAGACTGGAGCCATTATAATGTACTGCCCTACCATTACTGACGCAGACAGACAGACAGGAGACAGACAGGAGACAGACACACATAGATGGAACGGCACAAAAGAGAAGAAAAGCAGTCAGCACTCAAGTCAGAGAGAGAGCAGTGGAAAAAGGATGAGTCTCTCAGAGTTAATATGCAGATGAACATACTTATGAAACAGACATGTGCCGACAGGGTTGGTCCACGCGCCGTCTCTCTTCTCTGCCTCGGTGGCAAAACCAAAGGACACAATCGGGCCACTGTCCTCCTCAGAGTCTCCATAGGAGACAATTTCTATCTCCCAGTAAAAGGACGGGGCCTGCAGGGACAAAGAGTAGTAAATGGAAGACTGTGGACAGGCTGCAGTATCAGTGCATGTTTTCTGTTCTCACTAATACATGTTCAAACAAAGTGTTGATGGCAAACAGTGTATTCCACTGTGATGTGCTCACCTGAATCGGTACAGGACAGGTGGCGTAGATGAAGGTGCCCCTGGGCAACCCTCCTCCAGCACTTGGATCAGCCAAGAAGGTGACAGAGGTCAGACGGGATGAGAACATGCAGGCACGGACCGGAGGGAACACTCTGGATGGGCACCAAGTGATCTCCTTGGGCTGATGAGACAAGTGCATCAAAAGGGGTAAGGAGATAAGTGGGGCCAACAAATCTGCTTAATTTTTTAAAATGCCTTTGAAGATTTGTGAATACATAAATTGAGGCTTGCAGCAATATATGAATTTCATACTATCTTGCTTTCAGCTGTCAATTAAAACATGTTCCAACAGATTTTAGAGGTTTTCCATCAACATTTTTTGAAGGCTAAAGTTCGGTTCTCTTTGATAAGGGAAAATCTACTATCGCCTTTTCTGTCTCTTTTTCCACCTTCTTCCATGATTAATGTGTATTATCGGCTGCATCCAATCCATATGTATGTTACACGAGAGGGGGTCTCTCTTGTGTTTGTTGTTGATTACTGCAAACATGTAAGTAATAAAAACAAAAAGTTAACTATAAATTTGGCAACTCCCACCTGGCGTCTGTCTGTCTGCAGTGGTGGAGGAGGAGGCCGAGCACAGTCCCGGTACAGCATTCTCACTCTTTCACACTGAGCCTCAACCATGCCGAGACGCTCCCCTGCACAAGAAGACAGAACACTGTCAGACACACAGCTGCCAGTGAACAGTGAATGATTCGTTACAGACCAAATACATTATACCGTAAATGGAAGGTTTTGGGTACTCAAATGATTTGACATGCCAGCATGTATGCTCACCAGGGCTGCATTCCTGGGCAACCAGGTTGAGAACCTCAACAGCAGCAGGACACTGCTGGATGAACTCCTCACAGAAGGAGCTATCCTCCAGGAGCTGTGCCATCACCAAGCATGCCCTGAAAACCATTAAGAAACTTGTGATTTTTGTCCAATCTATGATTTTGTCACACTTCCATTACATTTTTAAAATTTACATCACATAATCAAAGTTTCAAAGGGTTTCAGGTGCCCACATTTTAAATACAGCAGATTAAAAACAACAATAGACCATCAATAAAAACAAGGTAAAACTGATGAAAACTTGGAAATGGTTAAAAGAAAGGCTGACCCTGTCAGAAGCGCAAGTGTTCATTTTCATTGATGTTTACTAACCTGGTTCTGATTTCAGCCAGCAAGCGGACTGCAGCCATTACCGGGCTGGAGCCATCTCCTGTGGCTGGTAGAGAAGTGTGAATGGAGAGACTGCCCTCCTGTGGTAGAAGCATGGACTGCACCGCTTGTACCACCTTTTCTGTGATTGAGAGCTTATAGAGGGGTAGAGCCTGTTGGGGGTGGGCAGAGAGTGAAAGGCAAACACAAGTGAGATTCAAGCTGATATTTTCCATAAAAATAAGGACTGTGTTGTGTTTGATGCTGAAACTCATACCTCAGATCTGGGTGTGCAGAGGCGTGATATAGGTACTGTCAGGATGTCTGAGGCTTTGCAGGCTCTCCTGTACTCGCAAGAAGGGAACTTGACTGTAGCGATGCCCTCCTGCTCATTGATGGACATAACTATGCCCACACTGCCCAGCACTCCTTTACCTACCACCTGCAGAGCAGAAGAACCACAGGAAATATGCCAACATTTAACATTTTAAAGCTTTTGAGGGACAAGGTGATGATAAAATAAAAATGTACGACAGTATAGCATTTTCACAGATTTGTCTCCGTTAACTAACCTGGACCTCAGAGCCGATCTTAATAGTTTCTTTGAAGCCCCCGAGGGCGCAGAGTGCAGCAACAGCTTGTCTGCCAATGGCCTGCAGCTTAGCTAGTTTCCTGCCACTGCTGCTCCCATTCTCCAGAATACTTTCAGCATACTTCCCCAGCTGAGGGATAAACATCAGGGCCCTGGAGAGAACCTACCACAAACAGCATAGGTTTAATAGAAACAGCATCTCATTATCAATTATTTTTAATGGTCAACAACTCTATAGTAAGGCTACCATTAATGACCATAAATTGTGATAAAGTCAGACACATAATAGTCCTTTACTTTTTCGGCAGTGGTGGTCCAGATCTGAGCGGTGTTAGACTCAGGGGCAGTGAGCAGGCTATGCAGCAGAGCAATAACCTCAGCAGCCATACTGTTGGCAACATGGCCACTGATGAATGGCCTGACAGGGTCTGATCTGTTCAAGACAAATTTAGAAGTCAGAACAAGTCTGTTGACCAGACAAACACGCACACACACATATGCACATTTACATGCAGTATATCCACTACTCATTTACTAATGCCTACAACTGAATGATGAAGAAATACAGGAGTCTCCAAATCTAGTAATCACACTACTGTAGTTATTCTTGTTTACTTACCTGGCCAGCTCAGCATTCCTGTCCCTACAAACAGCGGTCTGAGCAGTTTTCTTCTTGTCACCAGTGGTGATGCCTCCAGCAGTCTCCTGGGCTAGAGTCTCCACAGGTGGACCAACACTCACTATCAGACCAGACTGGGCCCACTTGTTGGCCTTCCTCAGGGCAGCAGAGGCCTCTTCTGTGATCACCTCACAGCTTCCGCTCTGGGGAGGGTTTAAAATAGGACAGCAGAGGTAAGGATGGAATAAAGCTACAGAAACCCAAGTTTTAATATCGTCAGTATATGCTTTTAAATTTGGTTAAATGTGTTATTTTTTTCAGTAAACCTCTTACCTTTGTCATGTCTCTGTCCATCTTTACCACCTTTTCCATGTTCGCTCCAGTGCCAAGCCGAAAGGGACGTCCCTCTGAGCTGCTGCATATTGGAGTGGATGGAAGAACACTTATGTCACAGAAACCCGGACTTTTAAATATGAAATAAAAACAAAGATATTGTGAACGACCTTACCTGAGAAGCGGTTGTAGAACCTCATGAGATGACTGGTCCTCTCTCTTGTGGATAAAGATTGATAGCTTGCCATCAACCGCCTCTCCCTCCTCCCCAACATCCTCAGACTTCAGAGCTCCTTTGGAACTGGCCCGGGACAGGCTAGTATCTGGCTCAGAGGAACTTGGGGAGAGCAGGGTCTGACAGCCTGGTATAGAGGGAATATTGTAAATATTAAGAATTAGCACGAGAAAGCAACTTCACGACTATCCACTTGCTCACGTTTTTTGGCATTTGAATTTTAATAAAAGAGCATTTGCTCACAAGGGCCATCTTGTACCACACACATTTATTTTGTACTCCTAAGTAAAAGAAACCAACCTGGTACTACATAGTCCGCCAACTTGGCTAGCAGCAAGGCAGCAATACGTGAGGCAGGGTCACTAGCATCTTGTTGCTCAGCATCTAGAGTGTTAATAGAGAAGCTCCACGAGGGCAGCGCCACGTTACCACAGTCCTCCACACTCATGAGAGGCAGGGCAGCTCGGCATAACTGCAGGATGATAAGTACCAGCTTTGGAGAGGGTCTCTGGTCAAGCAGCAGAGACAAGAGCTTAGAAACACAAGCTGGCTGGCTCAGGATAGCTTTCCCTATGTGGCTCCTGGAATACAAAACAAAGGAACATTGTATAAATACACACACATATATACAAATAAATGATATGCAAACATCATGCAAATACATGACATAAAATTTTACCTGGAAAGGTCATTGAGCAGACTGAGCACATCCTGTAAGGCATCATTGCCAGCTGCCTGATTCCCACAGCACTCTGTGGCTCTCGCCAGGTGATTGGTCAGCAGGCTGGACACCTGCCGTGCCAGACCAGAGTGCACTGCATCTGTAGATCCACCTTTAAAGAGAAAAAGAAAGATTACTTACCTATCATTACAACATACTACTAACTTTCATCTGACAATGTGAAAAAACATTAACATTCTTAACGCGCACTTTAAGTCGAGAACTTCTTACCTGCCCTAGTACACGAGTACCTTTTCTGGACCAACACAAATACACTGAGCTTGATAGCTGTTCACACATGATCAGAGTAAGGACCTACAAGCAAAACATACCTTCCACCTTCTCCCACTCGATGCAGCGGTTAGCCAGCACCTGGAAAGCAGCCCAGGCCATGGTGGCCACCTTCTGCTTTTTGGTCTGCTTCTCGTTTGAGCTGCATTCCCTCTGACCACTTAAACTACACAGGCTGTCCATGAGCTGGACCAGACCACTCCGAACTAGGCACTGCTCCTCACTCCTATGACAACACAGATAACAAATGGGGGTAAGGAATCTGAGGGTTTAGTGATACAGAGGCAAATTAAAAGAGAGATAATGCAAGATAAATTCTCTTGCCTGGTGTAGGGGATTGTGCAAAGCAAGCCAATACTGTTGGCACAAGCAATGGGGTAGCGAGCACATAGTGACACTACAGACGTCATGGTCTCCCCAAAGGCCTCCTGCACCTGCTCTACCATCCCACCACAGGTCAGCTCCTCAATCCTGCACAGATGGCACACAAACAGATATATAAAGGAACTAGGCACATTCAAACATTGTTTTACTGTCCCATTATTGTTTTTATATTGTAATATGATGACTACATTGCACATGCATCTTAATGAGTGTATGTTTGTAGCTTAGTGTGTGTACGTATGCATGTGTGTAGAGTATGGTGGGATTGTTACTAGTTTACAGCCCCCTTCCCTTACCTTGGGCCACTTTGCAGTACCATAGTGACAGGCCCCACCAGGTGGGTGACCCCACCAACTCTGACTGCAGCAGTGAGCAACTCCCTCATATGAACAAGTGCCTGCTTCCGTGTGCTACCACGTCTCCAGCGTGTCTGTGCAGCAGACAGGAAACTGCTGCTCGACACCTACAGAAATTACCGGTATAAAAGATTTCAATGTAAGACTAGAATTCACCATTTCACCATTCTCGTGCATCTATGGCAACAAACAAGTCAATAAAGGAGAGTGATGAGTAAGAGACTTACAGCCTGATCAGGTGTAGTTCCAATAAAGGCGAAGAGCTGTCCCAGCAGCACACTGTATGTTGGTTTGTCACGGCTGTCCTCTATGGCCAGAGACTGCAGCAGGGTAAATGAGCTGCTGCGATGACTAGTAGGGTGGTGTCGCCTCCTAAAGGTAAAACAACAAGTAAAAGAATACATGAATCCCCAGTGCACTTATATGATTCTTGAACATTAAATATATCAAACAAAGTACCTTTGGGACGCGTGCGTAAACTCCAAGTCCTGGTTAGCAATCATCTCCAAGTCAGAGGGCGCAGACATGCTGCGTAGGAAGACTGGCTGCTTCACCATGGGGATCACTGTCTTGGCATCTGACACAGACTTAGAGGCTGGCAAAAAAAAAAAAAAAAAAATCAGAAGACTTAGGTGAGAATCAAATCACTTCCATGTTGTCTCTGGTAACTAAAACACCTACCAATCAGGCAGGAATTACTAACTGACAAACACTGACAGATGGAAATATTGATTCACAGAAAGAAGGCTGTGATACAATGTATTTCCAGAAATTCATTTAAGTCAGATTCCTGTGTAAGTTACATGACTGTACCCAAAGATTTAATAAGGACACTAGCTCATGGGCATTTCAATAGAGTGAGTGTGAACCCTGCTGCCCAACAAGGTTACACTTAGCAACTAATTAGTAACATAATAAGACACATAACAAGATGATATGTACCTGGACCTGGTGTGCCAGCAGGTGTGGTGGTTAGGCTTCTGCAATGTGGAGCGATGGTAACATGAAGCAGCAGCTCAGTGCGGTTCATCAGACTCTTCACCAGTGCCTTAGTTTTGGCCAGTGAGGTGCTACTTCTGAGGTGCATGGTGTTTACCTCCTGAAAGAACTTCTCCCTGTTGGTGCAGATACAGACCGTTACTGCTCGAACTGACCCATAACAACTGAGATAATGTCATCTGTTCCAAGTGCTAAGATATGTTTTAATTACTTGCCTCAATGCAAGGACAACATTTTCCAAATCACTAAAATCAAGTGGGACCTCCTTCAGGGAGCAAAGTAGTTCCAGCTCCTTAATTTTGTTCTAGAACAAAAAAAAAAACAAAAAAAAAAACACAAAACTTTATGAATATCAAAGCAAATGGTAGTGGTACTGGAATAATCTAGAGTGTGGAGCAGGGTACCTCAAAGAAGTGGTAGTCGTGAAAGAAAGGAGTGTTGTTCTCCAGCTTTCCCTGATGGGCCTCCTCTACCTCATTCTGCCACTTCTGTTCCAATTCTGCGACACTCTGAAAGCAACACAGAAGATAATTAGACCCACAGTAAGACTCCCACTTTTTGCTTTTGTTCAGGTTGGTAGCCTGATTTACTTTTTTTTTTTCTTAGCTTAACTCAGGTCTTCTGGACAGCCTCAACCTTATTTTGATTGATAACCTAATTCTGTTGTTTTGAATATTTCATATTTCCAGGTTGTATTTTAATATACTGCCCAGGATGAAAACATCTCTCCAGCTTGTTGTCATATCAGCAGCATCCTGGTGATAAGAGATAATAAGGTAAGTGTAAACATGACCAGTACAGCAACTTCCTGGCTGCAAATAAATATAGCTTTGCAACAACACTGTGCAAAAGTAATTCCCCATCAATCATAGTCCCTGTAGTCAACAGGAAGTACTTTATTAAACTATCTAACGTAGATCTTTCTTGAATAGCCTAATTAAAAACAGACAAAATGACAAACATGCCAAGTGTGCATGGCGTGTCTTCCACTAACAGTAAGTAAACATAACATAAAACATATTCGTTTTTAAAAACCTCACCTGCAGCTGACGCTCCATAGCGTTGATCTTCTTGAATGTCTCGGCCATGATCTTACAGACCAGGTCATACTCCTCTGCGTGATCCTCACGATACTGGTAGTTAACAAGTGACTGAAGGGCATCCACCAGGCTTAGATGTTTTATGACACAAGATACTATAACTTCCTCCATAACATCCGGCCTGATCACCTCCCTTACAGAAAAAAACATGGTTGATAAAAAAGTTATGCTTTTGACAAGAAACAAAACAGTTTTACTCTATAGAGCAGGGGTGTCAAACTCATTTTAGTTCATGGGCCACATACAGCCCAATTTCATCTCAAGTGGGCAGGACCAGTAAAACCATTGCATAATAATCTATAAATAAATTTTTTACCTTTCTTTTATGTGAAGAAGTACAAGTACATTCTGAAAATGTTCACAATTAATTAACAATCCATGTACAAAACAGATGATGAACAGCCTGAGATGTCTTAAGAAAAACAAGTGCAATTTCAACAAGATGTCTACTGTCATTATGTGCATTACAATTTACAAATCAGTGGATCTACAAAGGCACGAATTGTTTTCTTGGAAAACCCGACACTCTGTGTCCACTTTTCTCCTGCATGAACAGTATCCTTTGATTAACAGTGCTGTGCCACATAGCATGTATATAAGCACGTGGGATCTATAATAGCATATCCAGCATAGTTCCTGCTACTAGCACACAGGAGAAGTTAGCCTTCAGGGATTTTTGCCAGAAAGGCTTGGTGCCTGCTGTTCTTATTACGACAGTGCAGTAGGAATAGCAGTGCATTTTATTGAAAAATTGGAATTAATGACTTCTCTGCTATTTTCACACTTTGCAAAGTCATCCAGTGGGCCAGATTGGACCCTTTGGCGGGCCGGTTCTGGCCCGCGGGCCGTAAGTTTGACACCCCTGCTATAGAGGGTATGCAGTGGCATCACTATATCATCTCCCTTATCCAATAAACACAGAAAAACTAAGCAACTATGGCCTCTATAAATGGGCAGAGCTGCAATACAGAGAGGAAAACAAATATTTTGAAAACAGCCATCGGAACTAAACCAAAAATTCACCATATGAAGCCGTATAAGCCGGAAGGCATACAAAAGCCTAGATATTCAATTTTAAAGCTGAATGTGTCAGTCTAATCAAAATCACAAGGACTTCAAAAGATATTCAGATCCTCTGTAGACCAGTCAGAAAAAATATTTATATATCTTATTACATAATTCAGTCTTAGAAAGTTGCTTCACCTCTCTTTATTTATTATATTTATTAAAGGCTTATCTTATCTTTAGTCTTTGAAAGTCTGTGAAAACTTCAGCTTGCAGTGTAAAAGTCTGAATGGCAGCGCTTTATGATTTTAGCAATGTTTTTACGTTTCTTTTTCTGTGTACAGTGATGTCACACGCATACCCTCTGTGCTGTGACAGCGTGAACCTCTTACTTGATGCTAGGACGGAATTGTGGTCGAGCCCTTCCAGACACCTCTCGTAGCCTACCCATGATGCCTGGTGGGAGGCGGATACGAGGCAAGTCAAAGTAGGTCCCTGGCATGAGGCCTGGGGGTGGGATGAGCACATCAGACGGGTAGGTGAACTCCCGGTCCTCCTCAATAGTGAGTGGCAGGGGTGAAGGGCTGGGCGTGAGGGCAGGAGAGATTGCACCATTTGCTTCCACCTGCCACTGACACCTAAAGAACAAACAAAGCCTGTCACCAGTCTGTCATCACTACATATTCTTACACTGAACTATATTTATCACATGGGCAATCAATATCACTGGGAGACATTCTGTGGTATTTTCATCTTGCTGCGTCACCTTTGCAGCAGCTTCGAGCAGAGCAAATCGTGGCAGGCTTCCTCCTCTCTTGTCACCTCTGGCCCGTTATACAGAATGCGGAGCATTGAGCAGGCCAGCACTGACAGACCCAGTGCAAGGTCTGCCAGGAAAGGGAGGCCTCCAGAGACATCCTCGGATGACTCCTGAAAACAAAAACAAATAGCATCTTCAGAATTATCTGTTGTTCTTCATATTCCACACTGCCAG
This sequence comes from Macquaria australasica, assembly GCA_005408345.1. Lineage (NCBI taxonomy): Eukaryota > Metazoa > Chordata > Actinopteri > Centrarchiformes > Percichthyidae > Macquaria > Macquaria australasica. The sequence continues at coordinate 689,890 of SEMN01000164.1, forward strand.
TATTAAACAACGGTACAATACATATGTTTGGGACGTGCCAGTGCTCCCACGTTTTACCTGAGCTCTGACAGTGCAGGAGAACCCCCACATGGCTTTATCAGGGGTGTTGTGTTCACGTCCACTCCTCATCTCAAAGGAAAACGTCACAGTGTCTCCTTCAACCTAAAACAGGACATAGAAGAAATATACCTCTTCAAGACTGTACGTGCACTGTCTGTTTACTGTATATTTGTATAAAACAGCTTCTTTTACCTTGACAAGGTCTTTGGGCCATCCCGTCCCCAAGACACTGCGGCTGCCATATCCCAGAGTGTTCCCTCCATACTCTGTTACTTTACGACTGTTGGTGTTGGGACCCGCATAGATAACCAACTAAAATATCAGAGAATACATTTAGTGGAAAAAATCCTCAACCAGAGCTTTGCTATGCTTGAGAAACTGCACACAATATATATATATATATATATAAGAGCTAAAAGGATGAAGGCCATACAGTTTGTTGTGAGAGTCAGTACCTTGTCATAGTCATACTGTGAGGAGCAGCGAGAATCAAAGCGAAGGTACAGGCAGCGGGCTCCTGGGATGTGTACCGTCTCCTTGAACTTGTAATTGTCCCTCACAGGGTGCACCGTCTCTACTGTCTTCCCAGCAGCCCATGGGGCAGGGATCTTCAGTCCAGTCAGGAAACCCGGCTCCTCGCGTTCGTCAAGAATTCTAATAGAGAATACAAAACAATTACGGAGACAGACAAAATAGCTGGTACTTAAGTTGCCATATGCCATTCTATAATCATGATGAAACCAGATGTTCCTCATTAAAATCCTAAATTATGCAGCAAAGTGATCCATTATATAATCAGATGGATTAATTGTGAATTAATGTGAACCTTCAGAAAACGTACTTGTCATCAGCAGCACATGCCTTCGCCCCCTGCCCTACAGAGCCACCCATCGCTGGAGGCTCTTCAGTAAATAGCGGAGACTGAGTCTTTAGTAACAGGGCAGTCTGGAACACAGAGAGTGAAAATAAATTCTTTAATGATGACTGCTTTTTCTACTCAAGGAGAAACTTTTTTATTTAATGCAAGAATTGCCTTTTGGACTGGCAAGGCTCCAACCTGGCTGGTGTAGAGGACCAGCTGCACCAACTGAGGCATGAGGGCGTCAGCGAGAGTGAGGGTCTGCAGGTTGGGGTGCATTAGAGAAGTGAGCAACACTGGCAGCAGGTGCCCAAGCATAGTGGCCTTGGTTACCTGTTCCAGGCCTTTCAACCTGAACAACAAGAAGAGAGAAGGCGAAAATTCAATGTTAAGGCGATGGATCCAAGGCAGAAACAGAAGACAAGAAATTGGGAAATTTGAAAAGGTAAAACAAATCCACACCGACTTTAAAAAGCTGCGTCCATAAATGATTTCTCATGCATTCTTTCATTCTTTTTAAAAAGCAGGCTGCAGCATTACTCAGGTTTAGCCAAATCTTGTTTCACGGTGAAAGAGTGCATTAGAGCCAGCCAAGAGAACATCATGTCAGTTACATTATGGTTTATGGTAATACAGTTGACACCACAAATTGACTTCAAAAGTCTGCTCATGCAATATAATAAAATAATGGCTAGTAGATTTTAAAGGAATCCAGCAGCCACTTCGGCTGACTGAAAAAGGTACTTCTAAAAAAGATGCAGTTAAACGTTTACCTGGTTTCTCTGTCAGGGATGTCGCTGTTAATGAGAGCTGTGGTCACCTGCTGCAGGGTCTCTAGCACTTCATCACATCCCACCAGGATCTTGGTTGCTAGGGACAGGATACTGCTTTGCAGCTCCTGAGGACCACACATAACATAGGCCCACACTTACGTAACCACTGCTTTCAAGATTTTCAATGATCATATCTCTTTCATGCTATATGGAACGTGTACACAAATCATTTCCTTACTTTGATGTCAACCGATAAAAAAAACTCCATATATTAGCACAATCTGAGCTGTTGGTTTACAGATTAAACTGTTCTGTTTTCATCCTTTTATCAGTAACCATGATTAGGGATATTTAGAAACAACACATCCTTAGTTAACATAACACTCTTAACTGATGTCATTAAAACTGCAATGAGCACAAATTACTATGCAAATGCTAATTACACTCCCGTTGCTCCATTTGGGGTCGTTAGTCTCTCATTGACAGACACAAAAACAGACTCCACATGCACAGAGGTAGGGGTAACTAAATGGGATGTTTACCTGTACCTTCATTGTTTCCCCTTGTAGGGAGCTATCACTGTCGTCGTTATCATCCGGACGGATAAGGATGGTGTTACTGAGGAGGTGGTTCTGAACAGCCATGAGGTAGCGCAGACTAGGCGAGACGACCTACAGAGAGGGAAAACCATCTCAAGTTTGTAAAAGTGCAATCTCACAAAACATGTGATCTTAGTCAGCACAGATGGCATTTCGTGCTGCTGAACTGATATTCATACTGGCACAGTGGAGAGCAACTTCTGGAAATCGTCTCGGGCGACAGTCTGACATTTGGTAATGACGAGGCAGGATTCCCGGACTACAGTCTTCAGGATACAGTGCAGCAGCTCATCGCTCAGTCTGTAAAAGAGACCGATTTCTATCATTTTAAACAAGTGAATACCTACAGGCAGCTAACTGAAGTTTTTAAGCTAAGACATGACATTGTTCTGTGCTGGTTATCAAAAGCTACAGGGAATGATACTGCACACTATAGTTAAAGGATACCCTCTTACCTGTAGTGGTCATCTTCTTCACTCCCAAATCTATTCTTCTGCAGCTGGTCTGCCAAGTTGGTAAGGATGACATCACGAAGTTGAGACAAGCCAGTGTTTCTTTCACCTGAGTGTCACACACACAAATACACATAATCTTAGTTATATTCACCACAAGGCAGTTAAAGCGCCAGTTATATTAAAAGTAGTGTTTCTCATAATCACCTTCAGTTAAAACCAGTTTCAGCAGTTTGTTGAGTTCAGCCTCCCCCTGATACAAAGTATTCAGGCCTGAGCTGCAGAGACAAAGAGGAGGTAAACAAAGAAGGCCCATTTAAATATCATCATCATCATCATCACTGATTATACAAAACACCATTTTAACCGTTACTTCTGTTTTATATATGACTTACCTGATGGCCAGGCACACCTCTCTCTGAATCTCTGCTCCTATCTGATCCACTGGAGCCATGAGTAGCTGCCATAGGAGTAGGCCTGAACGACGTACACTCTCCCTATTCTGCTCCGACTGAGGATTGAAAAACCTAAACACCACCTGTTGAAGACAGACAAAAAAAAAAAAAAAATAAACTCAAAAACACAGAAAATGGCTGACACATTTTCTGCAAAACTGTCCCCAGCTGCACCTCAAACTGACCTGGAACACCACCAAGATGCAGCGGATGATGCAGGTATCTCCATTGACCATGGCCTTCTCCATAATGTCACAGATGCTGCTGAAGTGACGGGCCTCAATGGGATGTTGTTTACCCAGTAGGGCCCCCAGGGGCAGGCTGTTGCTGCTCGCTGCCAGCAGGTTGAGCTGGTGGATGCACATAGCACCTACATGATGAAGCAGCTGGTTGATCACTTCGCCAGTGGCCACAGTTTCCTCTGTGAAAGGACAAGTTTTGCAGATGTTCAAATTTCTGACTTGACCTCATACAGAGAGCATCTGGTAGTTTCAGTGCAGTTTTTATCTACCTTTGGGTTCTTTGATGACATGGCTGACACCGAGCCTATGGCACACATGATGAAAGGCTTGGTTTCCAGGATTGCACCACTGATCTATGTAATCACTGGAGCAGGTCCAGATCAAGTTGTTCAGTGCATCATAACATGCTCCTACGAAGACAAAGATTACAGAAATAAATGTCACTTAAGCTGGCAATACATTGTGTTACTATTCTCTGTGAGTTCAACACACACAACAGTAGAATGTGACAAAAAGTGAGCTCACCTAGCCCTGCCACCTGGGCTCCCCTGCCCAGAGAACTGCCAGGAGCATCAATGAGGTCTGCGCGGCTGCTGAACTGACCGTCAGCCAGGTTAAAAACCAGGCTGGAGGCCAATACTGAGCAAAAATGAAAGGTTAAGTTTAGTGAATAAAGTCATCACAGACAATACTGTATAGTACAAAGTGTTGGGGGTTCTTGGTTTTTTTTTCTTTCACAAAACTTTTTATTGATTATTCAACCACAAAAAATGCAATTTGTTTTACCTGTGCTTATAAATGTCTATATTCAAATGTAAACTAACTCTATAACTCAACTTCAGACTGTAAGACTATAATCAGAACATTTGTTATCCACCAGTAGCTTAACATCATGTAAAATGCTTGGTTTATTTCTTGACTTCACATTTTCTCTAACCTTTTGAGATAAATCACAGCATAACTGTCTGAAGTTATCACAAAAAACTCAACACAAGGAGGATTTACAAGTGTCTGTGTGTGCTCTTACTTTTGAGAGAGGACAGGCTGCTGGTACCCCCGAATAGGGAGCGTGTCGCAGAGCTCCCAGATACACCAGGAGGTGAGACCAGCATCACTAGATAGGTTCCACACACATACATAGGGGTCTTTCTCAGGGTCTTTAGAGGGAGTCCACAGCTGGTGTTGACAGCTATAAAAGAGTTAAACAGAGAAGTGTCACCGAAAAATACTCTAATAATCATATGATCCACATGAATTGAACATTAAAGCATGTGATTTGTTTTGCTGATGAATTACCAGACTGTTCCTCTTTGACAGTGTTGGTGATTGCAGAGCCTGTTAGAGCGGCCAATGTGGCAGAATGGGAGGCCCGGAAGCGTGACATTCGACTCAAGAGAAGCTCATTCAAGCACTTTGAAGACTCGCCTTCCTTGCGATTAAGAATAACCCTCTCCTGCAAGATGTCTGCAACGCACAACCCTGTCTGTGTCTGCGCCATGGACGAGGGGAAGAGAGAAAACATCAAAGATGGAACACAGATATAAACAAACTGAATACAGCTGAAACTACTGTATATGGGACGGCATGTAGTACTCACAGACAGGTGAAAGACATCCATGAAGACAGAGTGGCCTTTCTGCGTCTTCTCATTCAGACTGGCTGGGGACCAGACCCAGTACAGGTAGGTTCCATCTGAGCAGAGGTGCAGCGTGGTCATGCTGCTGCCCACAGGGAAGTGGTGGGCTGGCATGGGCACAATCTGGCACACCTGAAAATGGCACAGTGAACATTAGCCTTAGCTATGGCTATGCTTGTCATTTCACCTGACTTTTTAAGAGCTGGTTGGATTTTAAAGGGGCAGTTAGAATGACAATGGCTTTTACACAGCCCCTGTCTTCGTACGAATTCAGAAATCTGTGTTTATTACTATTCCCCATCTCCTGCAGAGAAATGCTGCCCCACTGTGAGCCTTCATGGCTTGTTTGTATGATCAAATCATTTTTATGTTGCATGATGGAATAATAAAACTGCATTAAAATGACAAATGAGCATTTATGTGAGAAAATGAAATGTAACAAGATGAAGTACTAAATGTCAAATTTACTGAATGATTCAACATCCAATTCAGAATAGTGGAGTGAACATATACAGTACCTGGAGGGTGAAGGGGTCAATGACCTGGCACAGCTGATGAGGCTTGGCATCAAAGGAGGAGGGACGGTGGAGGAGGCGACCGCTGCTAAACACCACCCAGCCAGGCTCCAACTCTTCATTTCGACAGTATACAAAACCCCTGCGCAAACACAAACACAGTGCATCTATTTCTGTGTTCTGTATTGTGTACAACATGAATACTTCATTTTTCTGCTTGAAGGTGGACCATTTTGTCGAAGACCCAGTTGAGACACTTGGATTTGATGCAAAATGAGTTGAGTAGCAACACGGCATCATATCACATCACATGTATACACTATCTACACATTGTTTGTGTTCTCTGCAGACATAATTCTTTCCACAAAATTAAGCATCTTGTTTACCCTATTCAGTGCTGACAGTGACAATTAATTGAGAGTATGTCCTCCTGGAAAAGAGTTGGCGTGCTAGTTCAGTGCTGTTATGGGTCCACAAATCTAGTTGTTTGCATGCCACTGCTAAGAACTGTGTTAAATGCTGTAGGTCATTGCTGTAGTGTGGTTCCTCCCGAGTCTCATTTCCTTACAGAAATGTTTGTTTTCCAAGTTATTTCTCAGATGGAATCGAGAAAACAGAGATACTTCTAGCATACAATCGGCTAACTCACAGGCATAAATCTGGCACATGTATCTTTTTCTGCAAGTGAAAAAAAAAATCAACTCTGGGCCCTTTGAATTCTAAAAACACACTGTGGAAGGAAGCTGCCATCTGCTTTCAAATTGAATAATTTGCTACCACAGCATGGAATTAAGATGCAGAGCACACAACGCCCTTTTGTCCTTTTTCAAATCAACCAAATCAATCAAAGACAGTTAGGGAGGATGTGACTGTGTACTGCAGATATTGGTTTAAAAATGTCCAGGAAATGACGTAGCGCTATTGTTGCCTTGGGATGGGTAGGTGATAGGGATATATTTAGTGTTTCCCTCTCTCTTTCCGACTTTCTCTCTTGCTATTCTCTGAATACTGCGGATAAAGAAAGGTAGTTGGGAAGGAGCGTCACATTACCTCAGTGTCCCATGTAAACCAGAGCCCAGCTTGCTGAGTCCTCTCCCGGAGGAGTTAGTGGTATACAGATAGAGCCCGTCTGTGGCTAGACAGCGCCCCAGGTCAGTGTCTGCAAGACGCAGGGACAAAAAGAATTCAATATAAAGTTATTGACAGACATATGACAGATAATCGGAATGAAAAGTCAGAAAAGGTATCAACAGGGAGTGAGTGGAAGAAGGGAGTGAGAGCGGAGAATTAGGATGCTAAACAGGGTCAAGGCATCTGTTTTCTTTGCTTAATTTTTCACCAGAGACCCGACTCAGAACTGATCTGGTGTCCAGTTATCTTAAAATGCAACTATGCGAACCTTCTCTATGGATATATGCCCCGATCAGCTTCCGTCTACAAGGTCAGCTGATGGATTGCTGGAGAGTGAACATCACTCTCCCCACCTCTGCTCTATCCCTAAACCTCTCACAGTCACAGCTCCTCTCTTTAGTTTCAACATAGGCCCTAATCTCTACACTACACACACATATACAGTAAAATGAGCCTTGTACCAGGCAATGTACTCTCCTCCATCCATTTTAATTGGGATTTCACACACTTCATGCATTTAAGACAAAGGGCATTATAAATAATCTAAACGTGAATAAATAAATCAGAAAGCAGAGGGCAGTATTATGACGGGAAGACCAGCACAGTCCTCTAGCCAGAAAACTAGATATGTGTACAACACTTAATTCATCAAAACTACATGAGAGAACTGCATTTACAGTGTGTATATGTAGAGGCAGATCACACAAATGTTTTTAGAATGTTTTTTACCTTTACTCTCTGCTCCTCCAGCAGAATTATCCGGTGTGGGCAGCATGTCCTCAAAACCCCAGGACACACTGTGTTTGCCCCCCAGGAGGCAGGATGGAGAGCCTGGGCCTCCTTCCAGGAGCAAAAGTCTGAAGCAGGAGAGACACAGAGTGGTTACACAGTGTGAAATTCACTAATAACCATCTTTCAGGTGAAGTGAAGTACTGCCCTCACCTGTACAGGACATCTGACACAGGTAGCTGGCCCAGATCGGTTTGTTTCTGCAGCAGGTGAACTGTGTGGATGAAGGTCTTCAGAGATCCCCTGGAGAATAGTTTGGCAGATTAGTCAGGAGGCCTCAGCATGAAACACAAGTGAAAGCTCACTGATACAGAACTGTAAGTGGAATAATACTTGGCCTGAATTATGGAGGAGATCTGATGTAATGTGCTGGGAATAAAAATAATAACAATAAAAATGATTTTTTTAATCTGAATAAAATAATCTTTTCCATTAGAATGCAGCAGAGGGATTATTTTACACTGCGACTCTCTGCAGGGTGTAATGAGCAACCTACTTAAGTTTGTGCAGTGTTCATTTACTGCGTCGCCTCATCCAAGACTGAACTATTAACTGAACACATTCCAGTAATTCTATATTCAGGGAGAAGATCTATGCAAGAGGAGGTCTACTAATGTGCTATTCTGGCATTATCTGGTGCAAAAGAAGCGAATTTTGTAACTGCAGCTTTGGAAAACGTCTTCAACTGAGCATAAAAAGAAAACAGGAAAGGATAGATAACAACATGATGATATTGAATACTATTGATGTCACTGGTGATGACATAATTTTTACGGTCAACCACCTCACATGCCAACAAAAGTGTGTCAAAAAACAAAATCTAAGACTTTGACTTGTGTATCACCAGCAGCATGTCACAGTGTTACTGGGAGGCTGTTGTACTCCAGGGAAATCCTGCCATGTGCTGCACTGAATGTATGTTTGAGTCAGTGTTTACATGTCCCACACACATGAGTCACGTGCCAGTGTCCCCTTCTCCACCTCACTATGTAAACATCTCATCAGCAACTGATATCAGAGCACATGGCTTCGCAGTCTTTTTGCTTACTTACCCCTCTCACATAGAGGATTTACTAACCGAACCCATCAGAGGTGAGGGGGAGTAAAGCTGAAAGGTCTTTAATTAGCTCCCACTGTCGGTGAAAAGGCACCAGGGCTGGATGGTTCCCCACAACAAAGAGCTCTCAGCCTCAACAGAGGTGGAACAAAGAGTGGAGAGTTCTGGTTTTGACAAGTCAAGATCAGTTGTCACCAGCAGAAGCCAGAGTTCAGGCACAAATGCAAAAAAAAAAAACCCCCAAAAAACAAGCACATTCTGCTCTTCTAAAAAGAACCCCTTCCGATCCGCATATAACACACTGTGTTGTAGGGCTCTGTCTAACCCAAGGGCCCTCTGCTGCTGCCCCATGGATTTCACAATAACGGCTGAAGCTAAAGCAGGAAGCAAAACAATAAATGTTTCTTCTGTATAAGTATCACTTTCAAACAGCGCTAGTAGCTCATGCTAACAGAGATGCTAACAGACTACAGCATGCTCTGGCTGTGAGCACTAGTTTGAGGTCAGAACATCAGAGCACTGCATTGACACTGAGCTGACAGAGAGCAGGAAGTCTGTTTATACCCACAGGTTTAAGGATATATACAAATATCAACCACCAAGTGTTCATCTACTCCTTTATCAAATTGTGCAAACATCAAAGCGAGACTGCTACAGTGTGTGATGGACGGTTTTGAGCACTGAATCAGGCCTGATCATTCATGTCGCATGAACACTGAAGAGAGAGAAGAGAGAAAGTAATCAGTTGGTCAGTTATGTGCTTATTTTAGATTTGGCTGCCAGGAATAACTGACCTGCTTGTGAGCAGAGTTACTAATGAAGTAACTCAGTAGTGTTTTCACTAACATACTTTCTAAATCACGTTATTTTGACTGCTTTTACTTATCAACTACTCCTTGTTACTTATAAAGTAACAATAGGCCTTCTGTAAAGTGTTTGGCTACTCCAGTAACTGTTTACTGAATATTGTTGGTCAATACACTGTCTACAAGAGCCAACAGAGGAATCCTAAGAATTGTGAAGGTGGGACAGCGAGGAAAGAATGTATGGTCTCACCTGGCACAGGCAAGTGCCACGAGTGCAGCAGCAGCGTTTTCCCTCTGTCTGTGCGTGTGGAGGATCTGCATCTGAACCTGCCCCTGCTGTTGGCCTGACTCCTGGGCACCATCTTCCAGCCAGGAGCAGAGCAGCCCCTCCAGGCCATTGAGGCAGTCAGCGGGCTCTTTGCTGAGGCTGAGTGGCTGGCAGTCCCGGAGGCAGGCTAGCAGTACTTCTGCTGTGACACCGCAGAGCGCCGGGTCACTGCGAGTCTGGGACTGCAAAAGGGGGAAGACCAGCAGCAGACCGACACGGGAGGTGAAGGGCGCCTGCTCGGGTTGCTGGAGCAGACCTTGTCTTTTGAGCAAGGCCAAGGTCTCCTCATCAGCCCCTCCGGTTCCCTCTCGCTCCTGCTGCTCCTCCAGGGCCAGCTGCCGCTGCGCCCCCCACAGGCCACGCAGAGCATTGAGACGGTACTCCAGCAGGCGTGCATATGCATTGCTCTGATTCCCACAGACAGCACGAAGACGCTCAGCAAGCTCCACCGGGTTCTTCGTCTCAAATGTTAGAATCTGAAAGACAAGGGTAGATAGCAAGCAAGAAACAGTCAACAGTCACAATTGTGACAATTTGTATTGTGACAGTAAACATCAGAGATGGCAGACAGACGACATTATCCAAGTCAGGAGGAATATTCACTCAGATATATCAATTCAAATACAGAAGAAGAGCACAGTAGTGGAGAATTTAAATGTTACTGGATTTGAATTTTGGGTTGTTAAAAACACGTGTTCCACTCAACCAAAATTTAACCTGAGAATAATTTTGAATAACATTTGACTTTATCCGTAGTCTATCCGTTACCACAGCCAGATTATACAAATCTTTAAACAAAAACAGTGGGTAGGGCTGGTCTACCATCAGCAGAGTCAAAAACAATCAGTTTGTCCACAAGGTGTATTACATTGTAGGCTAATATGCAGCCAACATTTTAGTTTAAAACTAAGCTAACTGTTTATCAATAAAAGTTTCATAATTTCCCCAGTACAACTATGAATCATTTCCACAGAATAAACTCTTGTGTACTGTCTACAGTTCCTCGGACTACGAAATAACGGTTAGAGATAGCAAGGTGCATTTGGAATAGCAATTCACAAGTGAAACAATGTGCTTCATGTGCACTTAGCCAGCATTTCAGATATTGATTACACTCTGCGGCCCACGAATCATGGACTAGAAAAAAATCCATTATACCATTTAGCAGGCACAATTTGTATTGATTCAATTTCAGAAATGCTACTAATGTTACAGTAACACTCCTTAACTGGATGCTGGGCCTTCTCCACCTTGCTCTGCAAAACACTGCTGCAAGTGGATAAAAATAGTCGGCATCACAACACCTACGAAAACAGCACCGAATGACCCAGTCAGTCTTAAAGCTGGACACAGAGAAGGCCAGAAATGTAGAGAATCCGAATATAACCGAGAATAAGAAGACAGACTTATGTTTTGATATGAGCTACTACCTACCATACATAGCAGGTTGACACCAACAAACATGGCTACTCTATTTCTCTTTCAGCTTTGCTTTATAAATGTGAAAATATCCAGATTTTCCAACGTAATACTAAACATAATTTTGACTTTCTATATTTGTACGTGCACCACTCCATTTCCCAAAAAAGCTTTAATTAGCACGTCAACCTAATGAGTCTCACCCACATACATGTTACCATTTTTGCTCAGGTTAAATTATCCTAGGGATCCTGGGGACGTTATCCTGGGGATAATGTAACTGTAATACCGTAGGCCCCAAATTCATGGTAGGTATGGGAGTTGAAATATTTGATTACATAAAAAATGTCCCCATGTCCAATTTCATAACAATTCTGTGTACCTTGTTGTAGGTCACCATGATTGCCACTGTTATAATAGTTACAAGGGAATACAGCCTGCAAAGATTAAACCAATGAAAAAGTACAAAACAGCCCTCAGTTCATGGATGCTGCTAAACTAAACAGTGGTACACTGAGCAATATCCTGTGCATTTCCCCAAGTGAAAAGTCCAGCTGTCAGTTAGAGGCTAGAGCAGCTTAAACAAAAAGCACAAGTTCAGAAGCTGTGTCACTGCATGTCTGTTGTTCATCTTAATAAAACGAAAAACAAAGGGTAAGGGATCAAATTCAAACCTGCCCATTCACATTCATTAATTAACCAGTGGTTTGTCATCTGTGGGAGCTGCTGATTGAACTTATGTACTTATATCAGCCAAAATAAATGGCATGTGGCTGATGGGTGAATAGTTAACGAACCATGAGCAGCCGTTATGTTTCTACTAGTGCTAATAATATAGTAAGAGATCATAGCTCATTATGGTATTAATACTAGTACTGAATATAATGCGGTATTGAATTGGAGAAAGGCAAATAACAAACTGGTCATTTATAGCACCAACTAAAAACCTGGTCAATAGGTTAGGACAAAAGAGGTTATGCTGTAGTAATACAACCAGCTGAATTTGTACAGTTGAATGCACCATGCTGTACATTGTAAAAATTTAATCACGCAGGCAGTGTCTGTTGAGAAGCACAAAAGCCTTACACCAATTTCAGCACACTCCCTGCGGAAACAACATTTCCCACTATGAAGCGTGGAACTGTGTCAACATGCCACTTCTCCCACCATACAGCTATGAAGCTTGAGTGCTGTTATAACATACTCTAAAACAAACCTATGTGTTGGAATATAAGCACATTAATATGAATTTCTTTGGGATTTGAAGCTGGAGCTAAATCTATTTTGAAAGTTTATTTTTTAGCTTGCTATATGTTGTTGACCAAATAAAGATATTTGCAAAAAAATTACTTTTAAAAAGACATTTGTGCATCTAAGCCAGGAATCTCAAAGGATACCTTTTGGTCAAAATTCAATAGATGCAAAACATTGGAAATGTACTGACATATTCTTCCTATAAAGTGTCATCAAGTGGAGATCCTGAATGGGGAATGGTTGATTGCAGGTGTGGACTCTTGCAAAGGTAAAGTTAAATACATGACTCCATTAGCAGCGTGTTGGATGAACTATACATGCTAATGCAAATGACACATGCAGCAATGGCAATAGCTGGATATCGATACTACCCATTATGTGGCTAACGTAAGGTATTATTAATTTAAGTGGTTAACCATCACTGTCAGTCATTGTCTAATATTGATCATTATCTACTACCGACCAGACATTAGACACCAGCTCATGGACATGTGACATTTGTACTGTGGCAAATGTACTCTACAGACTGATGGATACTACTAGTTCTAGCTTTATTTCATGGTAGAGTACCGAAATATCGCGGATGTAACATTGTTAGGTCGAAGTTTCCATCTGCATCACAGTAAAGTCAAGTTTACGCATCTAACAATATAGGCACGTCCGGTTTCGAGATGTTGCCTTCAAAATAAAAGCCTGCATTCCAGAGAAAAACATTTACAGCACTCAATGTTAAAGGCACATTAAACCTAAACGCTGAAATTAAAATAATTTCTGCCTTGCACAAGGCACAAAGCAGAACACATTTTAACTTCGGGGTTTCTTGATAAATGTAGCAGTATAATAAATGTGGGGAAATTATTGATTTTAAAAAGGTATACAAAACACATAGCTCCATGCACCGGATGAACCTGCTGTTTAACATCCAGCATATGACATAAAATTGCTTCTTTGTGTTTAGAGAACAAAAATACAGCTCATGACAGCGTTTTTTTTTTTTTTATGATCACTTGACAATGATCATAAAAAAAACTTGAGATTAAGTGGTGGAGGTGCAGTTTCACTACTCAAATACCACAAGAGCTATGTCATCTTCAATTACAGGTATCAAAAGTCTGTGGATTGTCATCAGCTGCATAAAGCCTACATGTTGCTACAGAAAGTAATGGTCTTCACACTGCCATTCATAGACCCGAGGAAATGTTTACTGTGGTGCAGTTTGAGAAGTTGCCTGCGTAAAAAAGCTGCTACTAATACAGTTGAAGCTGTGCAACTTGACACCTGAGGTATAGGGATAACATATAGTGCGCGCGCCACCTCATACGCAGATTGGTTTATTTGCATAACAAATTACATAGCAAATCAAACACAACATCGCTTGTACGTGCCATGAGAAGAAACACTGTGGGACCATATAACCTAGCCGCTACACATCGCTGCATTTGTTATTAGACTACAGCCGTTGCGGCGTGAATTTCTTATATTTTGAAAGACACGGCAGGAAGTGAGTTGGCAACGGCTGCCTCGGTGACGGCGGGTAAAGAACGTGCAGGGCAGCAAACTTGCAAACGTTAGCGCTACCGTTACCACTGAGGGTGCGTTGCAGCCGACAGTGAAACCACACATTCACATTAAAAGACACACAGACACCCCTGTGCTTCTATATATATATATATATATATATATATATATATATATAAACCTTTGCGTGTGCGAGATGGCTTTCACCCACCTCTTGCTCGGTGTCCCCCTGCTCCGATACTCCAATTTCACTGGGCAGTTCGGCCAGATCTGTGACCCGAATGAGTCCGTCGTGGAGGAAAATGGTCTCCTCCTTCACCGAAAGCCACTGGGACGAATCCACGGCCCCGGAGCCCATCGCTCTCTCCTCCGACAGTGATGCCAAAGGGGTCGAACATTAAAAATTCAGTGGCAGAATGACAGAAACGCCCTAGCTAGCCTGCTAGCGAGCTACAACAACACAGCTGCTGTTACTGTCGCCGTTTTATCTGACGACGGTGTTTGACAAAGCAGACTACAGCGACGTTACCGGGGTGCAAGCTAACGGGAGACGGCCAGGCGGCGGTGGCAGGTCCTCTTCACATAACACGGGCGGTCGTGTCGCGCTAACAGCGGCTGCTAGCTGTCTGGCTCGGTTAGCTGGACGCGGAGCTAACCCGCCGCACGGTCTCGTTGTAACGTTACCGAGCAGAGTGGGCGTGACGCCCGTGCTAAACCCGTTATTGCGCCGCGCCGTTAAAAACGCCCGTCTTTTCAGGACGAAGACTGCGCCCGCGGTAAGCTCGTTTCACGGTCAAAACCCAGCTCCGCTAACGGCCCGGCCGCCGTGTCCGTGGCTGGAGGAGATAATGAGAGGCTCTCGGCTGTCAGCGCGACGCCATGTTTCCAAGGCCAACGAGCTGCTCCCAGCATGCACCGCGGCCCAGAGTGAAAACTGTCAAGAATTCACGAGTTCATTTTGGTGTCTAACAACACGACCTGCTGCTGTGACAATAAGACAGTCATCACGTAGTTCAGAGGTTGTGTTGCACAATCTTTTATCAAGCGTCAGGGTTAGGAGGAGATCAGAAGTCAGTGTCACCTGAATCTTTGTTTTCTCTGCTGTATATCAGACCTCAGTGGAGATAGGTCTCGCACTTTATTTGTCAATTATGTCACCCTTGACATGTAATTGTGTGTGATTTAATGTACCCTTTCTTTAATGTCAAATAAACCAAACTTGCAAGGTGCAGCAAAGAGCATAAAAACCTAGAGGTGACAACTGTGGCCTGTATTATAATCCTGCAAAGGATTATGATACATACAAGGAGGTACAAGCCAAACAAAACAAGCGAAGAACAACAAAAACATTTTTACACTTGTAAACATCAAATTACAACATTTTTATGGAACACATGACAAAAAGAATTTCTTAAAACTGGTACCCCTATTTCCTGAAACCTGACCCTGGTGACATTTTCGGGGAAGAGAAGATCTTAAGCTTGTCTGGCTGAACAGGAATGGATCTTTGAATTTATTTGATATAGCCAAATTCCATCTCTCATACCTTGTAAATAAGAATACATGTCTAAAAAAGACTGATGCAACACATTGTAAGAGCTGGAGTTTATGAAATGAAAGGGCAGATGGGGTGCACATTGAACCGATTGCGTCCTCACAAATGTTTTTTGGATCAGGGATGTTTTACACAAGTAGTAAAAGGTATACTACTGTATAATATATTACAAAATGAGAGGTATAGATCACGCTGATAATAGAATGCCCTGTGATCATTTGTGAAAATGCCCCGAACACGTGATTTTAAACCAATTACTAAATTCAAACAGAAACAAAAGATAAATGATTATATTACATTTTCAAAGCACAATCTGATAGTTTGCAATTTTGTATTACAGTTCTTTATAAATATATTAAATTTACATCCAAGCCATACTTACAAATATAGTACAATATTTGGTGGTTTGAGTCCTAATATTTTCAACACACTGCCATTTTACACAATCAGAGAGAAACAGAAAACACTGCATTAAATGTAAAGCTTAAAAAATTCATTGTTGCTGTACATAGCAGCTTAGTCTATAATCGTGTGAGTTGTGCCATAATATCAGCTTCTCTTTCCAGCCTTAGGCATCGCTTATAAAGGCGAACAGGAATCCCTCTTTTTTTGTCATTGCCTGAATTTCTCACCCAAGCTGTGTCTTTTTCCTCTATCTTCTTAAGTGCTTGAAGTAGGTCAGAGGCTTTAGTGAAGCCTCGAGAACAGCTAGAAAAGAAACATATAACAAGTATCAGAAACAGAACCCAACCTAATAATTTGTTATATAAGCAAACTGAGCTGACACATTAGACAGGAGACTGGCACTGCTGTAACCAAAAGTTCTCTGAGATTAACTTGAATAAGCGTATAACAGAGCTTAAAACCTTTTTCTGCTGTGGCATTTTTTCTCCCTTGGCAGTTTAAAGCAGTATTGAGAGACGAAATCCATCAGCAGAGAGGGGAGAATACTGGGTCGCTTGAAGCTTTCAATTTGAACAGCCAAGCTGTAAAATTGACAAAAAGAAAAGCAGAGGTCAATTACAACCTCACATACAGAAATAAAGTGAGAAACAAGGCAGGAATGAAACAATATGGTGTGATGTATATGCCTTTGTGAGTGACTCAGAGAGAGACACAGACAAAGAGACAGCTGCTTGTGGGGGCAGGCCTTCCTCCCCCCGTATAACATGCTGTAAACAGGAAGGAGGAATAATAGTCTTAGCATACATGTGCTGCTGTAGCCTATGTGTGAGTGTTGCATACAGTCATAGGAGTCACAATCCATAATCAAATCCTGCGAAAGCTTGAAAAATCACGATCCTAACCTTTAAGGTTTCCAGTAAGCCATGCCATTGAGCCAGCTGCTGCAGCTTTTCCTGCTGTGACATGTCAAAATATCTGCTGTGAGAAAGGCAGATCATGCATGCTGGTTCACTGTCCCACTGTCATGGCTTACTGTGGCGCTTAATTGAACGAAGCCATCATTAATGTTGATAGCACCTGTAAGTTTCAAAATGTCTGCTGTGAAAAAGGCCTATTGACAGGTCTTTCAATACACCCAACTACACAACAAGGAAATCTAATCTTTTATAACCTTGGTCCTATTGTCATAGTTTTGGCAAATATATCTGCAGTTTATTATTACACTGTACTCCCCATATCTTTGTAGAGACTGTGGACTCTCTGCTGGACACAGCTTTACAACTAGTTCCAATGGCGCCACCACGATAAGAGCCTTAACAATGTTCTTTCAACAACAAGAAAGAAAACCCTCCTGTGCTTCATTTAGACATTCTACATGACTTTTCATTTTGCTCAAAGTTGCCGTGGTTACTTCATGTCACTGCAACTTGCACGTCGAACCTTGAAGTAGCTCAGGAATGCAAAACACAGTCATAATGGATTATTGGGGTAATAGCTTTTAGTTTGGACTGGTTCAAAAGCTGTCTAAGGCTTGTATTTCCTTGGCCTCAGTGGACGATGTTGTAAAACTGTTTTCAGGGGTGAGAATAATGTTATGTTGAACTATTGGTATTGTGGCCAAAACACACAAGAAAACATAAAGCAAGAAGTCCCATGTTGTGACGCTGGAATTTTCTTTTAATGTTCTGACACTGTCATTTTTTATATCGATCAGCGGAAACAGGGCCTGTTCTACTGCTGAAGTAGTAATGAAGTTATGAGGAGAATTTGGCTGCGTAAAACTCTGTTATGTGTTCCAGGCTTTACTCAGTTATCCAGCTATCCTCCTTTGTGAAATTGGCCCCTGGCATATATTTGAATGATTAAAAATTCAGGAAAATAAAAAATCATATTTGAGACTTCCATAGCTGCATATGTGAATATACAAATATTGGGGGAAAACTGACGCAAAAATGCTGTTATGTTACCGGCTGGTGCAATCACAGTGGTAGGCAGTCTTTGACTCCATGTTCTGCAGATTGTACTTCTTCTCCAAAGGAGGGATTTTGTATTTACATTCATCCAGATGTTTGAGGCTTTCACACAGACGCTGATTGTCTGCAGGAGCAAAAACAAACACAGGTTATCTCACAAATAAGTGTGCCCACATTTCTTTAGATAACTGCGCAATTTAGTCACTTACTCTGAATTTTTTAGTAAGCTATCATGTGTGGTGAAAATTAGTATTCTGCCTCACCTGTAGGGGGCATAGCTAGATAGCTCGGTGGCTCGAGCTCCTTAAAAGAACAATGCCCTGTGCCCCCTTTTTTATGTACAATAATCCCTACATACAATACAATAATTCATTTAAAACTTGCTCAGTCACTTGTGTGAAATGTTTGTAATTCATTAATACTTAATGTTGTAATTAATCATTAAATGCAACATTCAAATGATAAATTTTATTTTGACGGATTCAAACATTATCAGCTCAAATGGTACCTGCCAGAGTGACGGGTGACTCTTATTGATTTTACTGGCACTGAATGTTTAATTGGTGGTCAACCTTCAATTTAGATAAGTGAAGAGAGGCCTGTTATGCAGAAAAAGGGTCCAGCAGAAGTGATGGGGTCAGTGGCTGCATACACTCACCTGTCGTATTATGTAATGTAATATTTTGTTTCAGGCCTCTCTCTTCATGTGTGTTTTGGGTTTGGGTTGTGCTCATTGTGAGCTCCAGGCTTGTGTTATTCCATAGTAGATGGGAATCCATCTGCTTTAGTGGCTTGTCATCTTTATGAACAGAGGCTGCTGTCTTTAGTTTTGTTGTGACCAGCGCTGCAGAAGTAGATGTACTCCAGAGTGATTTTAAAGGGTCTTGTTTGGGTGTTTCTGTCATCTTTTTGAGCCGCAGCGTCTCAAGTGCTGTCACTTTGTTCGGTAATCCATATGTAGTTGTTGAAGGTGTAACAGTTGTCTTGACAGAGGTCATTTTTTGATCTAGGCAACTTTTACAATGAGGCTGAAAAGTGTCACCTCCCAGGGGCCTCCTGGATCCACAACAGCGACTTTGTTTTGTAACTTTTCTGTGACTTTTGGTGGTTTTGGTCACTGCTGTGATTTTTGTTGGTAAGTGTAGCTGGAGTGCTGGCTTCTCTGTTAAAGATGGGGTGCTTTCTGTTCTAGATGCTGTTTGTGGATAAGGGTTTGTGGTCACCTGTGGTGGAACTTGGCTCCTCTGTGTGGGACGAGCCGACAGGCCCTTTCTGGTGCTCTTCTTTTTTCCAACTCTTTTTTTATTTGACATCAACGTGCTACTTACAGAAGCATTTAAAAGAGCCTTTGTCATTGAAGGAGTAGTGGTGTGTGCTCTTGATATTGGGGGCATTTGGGAGGGTGCTACTGTATATAGTTTCTGGTGTCTTTTACATCCTTTCCCCTTTGTCCTTCTGCGGTAGAAAGTGTCTCCTCTGGGTGGGTCTCTGGAGCTACATCTATGTCCACTTTTGGGTGTCTTTCTGTGTGGGTTGATCACGGGGCTTTTGGTTACATGCTGCCCCTCACTACTTGCTAACTCGCTGCTGTCAGTGTTGCCCCCATTGCTTGTAACATCAGAGGTGTTGTAAGTGAGGGGGCTTTTGAAGACAGCATATGGAGCCTCTTTGGCTACTTTGCACCTATAGAGAGCAAACATGCACGTTAAAACCAAACCATGGAAACATGAGATCATTTTTCAAAAACTTTTGATGCTGTATTTTCAACTTTATTTTATATTTAATTAAGAAGAGGTTTACTTTATTTTGCTATTTAGGATATGAACTGTAATTTCAAGCCCTTGTAATTAGTTTTTTCCTTGGATAAGACACACTGTAGACATTCAAGAATCACTCAATTATAGTTTTTATAGTAGAGTTTGTCAATGTAATACCATTAATGCAAGAAAAAAGGTGCTCCAGCTTCCTATATAACCATACCTGCACTTTCCACTGAACAAATGTCTTGTTTTATGGTTTGCACTTACTGCTGTGTCTAGCAATACGCAGTTAAAGCTTCAAGCAACAATGTCAGTGTTTCTCTTACATTCCCCACCAGTACATCTCAGTGCATCGCCTCTGCTGTGTGAGCACAAAGCAGGGAACCCGCAGGATGTTGAAGAAGCTGTAGCCCACCATACTGGAAATGGTATCGTTCACACCAAGAAGGCACTGTTGAAACCTGGTGAGAGGCAGAAAAAGAAAACAAGCCAAGGTCAAGCAACAGTGCAGTCAAAATTAACATACACACACACACACACGGTGGCTAAATACTCTGGAATGCTGCTTCATTTTGTCTACACCTTTTGGGTATAGCCCAAACAGTTTGTAATGACAGATAACCGTTTAGCTGGGCGGTGAACTCTTAAAATGTGCGTCAGTTACTTGTGGATTGAACGCTGAGAGTTAGAGGGCGAACATATTACACATGCACCTGTCAGCACTAGATGTGAAGTGAGAATGAAACAGACATCTCTGCGAGTTAAAAGTAATAGAAGGAGGAATGGAATGCCCTGCAAACTCAAAAATAGCGAGCGACGTGTTCACTCTTGAAGTGTATCCGGAGGGCTGATTGCAGTGATGTATTTATCATATTTATCATATGGCCCCAGGTACTTCTACTTATATTGCTTTACATTTCTTAGCATAGTGACAAATGATACTAGCATTCCAGAGAGGAGCACACTTTCATTAGTAAGAAGTGTAAGGTATAAACTACCACAACGCTTATAAATTCAGCCTTCGAGCAGGTCTATCCTTACTTGACCGGCCATGCTAGCCAGAGCATTATGGGGACAGGTCATAGGAATCCCGACTCAGTGTTAGATGCCCAGGGTGTGCATGCTGAGGCTCACCTTTGGTCACAGTCACAGTGTGAGACGGTGAAGAATTTGGAGTTGAAGACTCCATAATTCACCGTGAAAGCTGGGATAACGTGGTCGCAGTGGTCGTGCTCACGGCAGCATCTGTCTGCACTCTCAAACATCCCTGTGCAGGAGGACAAGATTTGAATTCAATCTCATATCAAGGGACACTTCGCATGGAAGCAAGTCCTCAAGCAGACATCACTTCCTGATTTAAAATCAAAAAGCTTCAAAGAAAATTGAAAATGTACGGGTTGTAAAACCAAGATTTTTAATTTAAAGAACCTACTGAGGCACATCTTTTTGATGTGACTACCGTATAAATGTCCGGGAGACTTTCAAATTATTTTCTTATGATGTTATGATGATCTTATGATGATGTGATGCAGTTTAACCTCATTCTCATTTCTCTTGAATTTTGTGCAATAATCAGCTCCACTTATATGAAATAATGTCCCAAAAATGTCCAATTTTAATCAAACTTTGAAGACACTTTGTGGCACGCTGTCCACATCAAAGTTACAACAACATTTGATAGCAAATCAGTTCAGTTCTATTCAATTCAGTTCAGTAAAACTTATCACAAATAGTTACCTATATATATTTTATGTACTCTATGGTATCACTCTAAAATTTTATGCAAATGGATCATGGTTTATGGTGTTTTATCTAATGTAAAATGCCAGTGATATTTGTCTAATATGCTTATGGGGACTTCAATATTATACTCACTGCACTTAAGTTCATAGTTACTGTATGAAAAATGTCAAATAAATCCTTTATAATAATTTTATCTCCCATGGTATTAATCTACAGTATGTCTAGGAAGTGTTGCTGAAGTGAGAGATGGTGACAGTTTTAGGGACAAACAGCTGGAGAGGGCCCCCTGAAAATCCCCTTAGGTCTGTATTTTACATTCTTTCAGAGGGCCCAGACTTCATACAGTATGGCTGTTAGCATACTGAATACATTGTGACGTTTGTACCCATTAACCATTCCTCCTTTGTCTTCTCTGACCACATTTTATTTGATATATTTTTTTGTATTTTGTATCTATCATTAATTTGTATCTTGCTTTTGTTTTGCCTTACTATTTGGCTTTCTGTTGTTATATTGCTTTCTGAGTATCATGTTTTTGCTTTGTCAAGCACTTACTGTAAACTGTGTTTTTAAAGGTGCTATATAAATGCCCCTCTTTACCCGAAATAGACCTACACATCAACATAAAATAATAAAATCAGAGTTCACCATCCTCACCTAACTGTTCGTATCCGACCGCTTTGCTTCCAGTGCCGCACCACAGCGTCCCTGGAAATATCCACGCGCGTTTCCTCCGCACTTTTCCCTCTGTCCCATCTCTTCTCGTGCGCCTGGTGAACTTTGGCGCACTGGAGGAGACAAACGCGCAGGGAGCATCCGGAGCCAGCAGTGCACTTACATTAAACCTCCGGGTGGTTTCTTGACCCTGGGTGTCGCTTCTGTCGCAAAGAGTGCGGTATCTTTCCGTGAGGAGTGGGTCAGTGTTTACTTCGCATGTTACCAGTCGCGTATCTTCGGACCACAGGGTGAGGTACAGGGAGCGCACGCCGGCTGTGTCCCCTCGCAGAAACGTGACGCGCGTCTGTCCGTCGTCTGCAGGACTCGACCTGAGACAGGAGCGACCCGATCCGATCACATCTTGTGCTTCTGATAAAATGGGCGATGTCAAGGCGAAAACAACTTGTAGTAGGCACCTGCCTTGCATCTCAATGCAAAATGGATTTTTAATCAATCCAGTTTAAGATCAGGTAAATTAAAGTCTGAATGGTCGAATTATTGTATGGCATGAAATGTAGAGTCGGTGACTACTTCTGCACCAGCCGGTTAAAAGGCGTCTGTCTTGAGGAAGGCATGCGAGCCTCAGGGGTAAATGTTTTTCTTATTGGTCTGCCTATATGGAGGCTCTTCAGAAATATGACACTCCTCACTTTTTTGTGGGTTTGTGAATGCGTGCGTGTGTGGTCTGACCCAGTGAGGGTTGGGTGTATCCTTAATTTCTATAGCCTTTAGGAAAGAACGGTATTTTCTAGGATTTTGAAAGTTATAAAATCAAAGTTCCAACAAACTCATCAGTGCTCATAGTTCTCAGAGTGAGGCATATCTGATCATTTTATCATCTAAGGAAATGACCCACAGGCACACATGACAGAGTTGTCTTAACCTGTAGGAGTTTTCAGCAGGGGCTGAATAACAGGACAAACATGCATGCAAAGGTGTTGCAAAATAAAATGTAGAACTTCTGACTTAAGATATTGCTTTGATTAAAACATATAGTAGTTATATAAATGTGATTTTAAAGAGATGTTATGCACAATAGTGGCATTAACAACATTATAATAACATCCAAGCACCATTCTTTATATAGACCTATCCTAGTTACTTTTTTCACTTGCTGTTTTTGTTGATTTAATCACAACTGTCAGTCATATTCATTTTATGTTCTTCTCTTTGTTCCCTTTTCCTCTGGTTTCATGTCTGAGGATCTTCACTGATTATCCCAAAGTCACACTTTGACTCTAAGAAGTCCTTACATACACACTTGCCAGTTTTCATTAGATTTTATTGGTCTGTGTAAACTCTCTGCAAAATCTTTACATGCAAAGTTATTTGCAAACATACATATTTCCAGTGCATGCACTATCTATGTACAAATACAGAGATAAACCAGGAAACATTCCACTGAACTGGCAGAATCAAGTAGAAGACATCTATGGATTTAGCTCAGAGAGAAGCCTGTTTTAAAAAACTAATGATTATGATTTATGTTGATCGTCATCTGATGATCACTGTAGCTGAAGAAGCACAGCATAGGACAGTGTGTGATGCTACTGGTGGGTGTTTTAATCACTGCCACAGGTGGGTAGAGTGGCTGTGCAGAGAAAACAAGACACTGGAGAGATTTGAATGTGTATGTACAGAAAGTCTCATTCAAAGGATGAGATTCCTCTCACTGTCTGCTACTGATAGAGTTTAAAGTATTTTGTTGATGTGCTCAGTTGATTATCAGTCTATCCTGCAGATGCTATCAGACCAGTTTATTCAGATTACACCATACTCACCATAGTCATGCAGAATATGGCCTCTTGTATATAAAGTATTAACAGGAATGTTATGGGGAAGAAGTGTAAACATTAATGGAATTACAATAGCATTAATTTCTTACAAAGTATATATATATATATCTTGAACCACAAGACATTTCATGCATAGGAGTTTTTGTTTTCGTCTTTGTTTTGACATTGGAATAACTTGCAAACAGCTGTATAAATTTAGGTCATTCCACTTTGTAAGGTGTGCTTTCCTTGGTTTGCTGTGATTAGTGAACAAACACACACTAAAGCCTTGAATGATTGGGGTGTGGCAGAGGGGGAAAGAGCCCTGCTTTGTGCAAAGGGTGCGTTAGGGTAAAAGCGGGCCAAGACTGCCCCAGGCACACCAGAGTCACAAGCACAGTGCATGCAGGTAAAGCTGCACATACTTATGACGTAACCTGTTCCACTGTTTCTCCTCGTTAAGCGGAGCAGCCAAATGTGTTAGGGTAACCTGTAAGAGACCTGGCCGTGTGCATTCAGTGTAAACACTACAGTAGAAAACCTCTGAGGTGTCAGAGTGAACCGCGAGCTTACGAAGAGCAGAGGTAGCAGGAGGAAAATCTTTTTTCCTGCCAATTCTCACCTTAACTAAGAAAAAAAAATTGTCTTCACTTTTTAGTTTCTCTAATCATACAGTTAATACTTCCCACAAATCAAAATTCACAGTTTGAATAACCATACATAAAAACTCCTAATGTTTAACTAGGTGTGCTATAATTTTAAATCACAAATTAACAGCAACTGATGAAAGACTCATCTAGCTCATGGTCCACCGACTGATGAATCATCTGTATATCAGATGTCTAATCCTAACCTGAGCAATGTATCAGTATGTAAACATTTCTTCATGGAAATATACAATATGTTCAGGACAGTGGGCACAGTTGAAATAGTTGAAGGTTCAGCTGCGTGTTTTCTTATGTCTGTGGCTTGGCATGCTTATACAGTTCAAGTGTTACACTACAGCGTGATGTAATCACATGACTAATTTTAAAAAAAAGAAAAACTTAATGAATTTCAAGCATGAGCTCAATCGAGGATTTTATGACTTGAACGATGGGTTTGACCTCAGATGCCATAACATATTGCTATTCTTATTCCGTGCCAGTGCAATTCAAACTTCATGAAGAACGTGTCAAGTTCAGCACACTATATAACATCACTGACGGACATGATGGTCCTTGTGCAGCTGTTCGCTGACAGATGTCTTGGTTACATTAGTGAAATCTCTAATTCATTTATGCCATGATTTTGTCCCAGAGGCAGATTAAGTATCAGCACAGGCAGAGACATTGTTAATAAGTGGACAGGGAAGAAGAGTATACTACTATCAGGGAAAAGGAGGTGAGTAAGCCTGTGTAATGGGCAGGGAGTGAAAGAATAGATAAAACAACAACATGGGAAAAAAGTGCATTAGGAGATGAATGCAAACCAAGTAGGGAGGAGAGGTTTTAGCTCATGCTGTATAGGGGAGGGGGGTGGCAAGTGGTTAATCACTAGCAAAGTGATTCTCGTTATACAAGGTGTGCCAGCGCTCAATCTTCTTGTCCTTGTTCTTCAAACACTCATACCAGTGCTTCAGCCTCTCTCCTTTGGCAGTGATACCCAGCTGACACCCACCTGTCGGGAAGGAAGTGAGGTGTGAAAGGCAGGTGGTGAGCGGGTGAGAATTTCAGCTTCATTTCATCAGAGCAACGACACTTCTCAAATATTTACCGATGTAGTCGTTGGACTTCCCAATATCATAATCCCACACGGAGATATCTAAGGTCTTCTTGGCCAGTTCGCTGTGTTTGATGTCATAGTTGAATTCCTGAAATTCGATTGAGACATTAATTCAGCATTTCCAAAGCCACTTCCCAACATTTTCCATACCCGAGTTGCAAAGAATATAAACACAGTCCCTGGATAATAATTTGGGGATAATCTAATTTTTTACTAATTGCAACCTTTCTCCTTGAACTCTCTTACAAACCTCATTAAACTCTGGGTTTAAAGTCCTCTTCTTGATTTGTGTTTTGCACTTGCCCTTCTTCCCCATGTCAGGTTTCAGACATCTGTGAATTGTACACGTATAGAATTACATTTATGCCATTTCTAGAGTCACACATTTGCATTCGAAATGTACTTCTCCATCCTGCTCTACCTACATTTTGACATAAGGGTCAGAGTAGCCATTAGCATCCATGGCAGCCAGGTGAACACAGCGCACGACGCCCACGACGAGACGGTTCGTCTGGGTGTTGTACATGAGGGAGATCAGAATCCGACCGCGCTCCTCTACCTCTGCGCCATCTTTCCCCGGCTGAAACAGAGCAGAGGGGGGGAAATTACTTCAGTGGGATTCATGATAAGATTTGTATGAACTACTGGAGGAATCTGTCATGTTCAGACATGCTTGGAAATAAAAGCATTGCCTCATCTTCGTAGAGAGCGATGCCTCTGGCTCCCCCGGCTGTTGCAGTTCTCTTCGTCTGTGAGGGGGAACGAGATTACAGCAGGTCAATAAGAGATTCAGACAAGGGGAACAAAGCATTGTTTGAATGTAATTGAGTTTCACTCACAGGGATGACTCTCTCGAGACACACGTTGAAGGTTTTCTTCTGGTTCATCTTCAGTTTCTTCAGCGCCACTCGGGTTTCCCCAATAAACTCATTATGCCCAAACTTGTCTTCATCACAGACAGACAGCCTGTGGAAATCAAAAGGGAATCTTAATCATACAGACCTGTTACACCTTTAAAACAGTCGACTAAGGGCAGATCAAGTTATACATATGAATAGAGGGCTGTTGCAGCTAAGTGAGTGATTTAAGTTTGACTGCCTGAGGTACAGTATCCACCTGAGGGTCTTGCGCTGCATGTCCTCATCTGTCAGGCCGTGGTAGGTGAGCGTCTCATTCCACGCAGGGTTGCGGGTGTTTCTCAGGGTCTTTGTGCGCAGCTTGTTAGACTGTCAGATGCGCGGTAGATCAGGACAAGGAAATGGAAATATCTCGAGGCAAGTTACCACTACACAAGATCTTGCACATCTGTGGCTATCTTATCACAGGAAGTATCTATGTGGTGCTGCTTCCCATCAAAAGGTGTTTTTCATAACTTTTATAAATTACACTACATAAACAATGTACATCGACAACAACTTTGACTTTATTTACAATGTCTCTCTATGTATTTCTCAACATCATCCCCATGCCAATTTTATGATTTTGTCAATTCATACCACAAGGTGTCAGGCTTGAGCTAGCAGAAAGGCCTCTAGTGAAACCAAAGGGGTTTAAAATCACCACCCTTCCTTTTTTGCTTGACAGGATATTAACGTAATAAATCTTTCAAAAGAAGTAAAAGCTTAATGTAGGAAAGGTGCGTCTTTTACCTTACTAGCCCCTGGCAGCAGATGAAGCTTGACATAAGGATCTGCCAGTCCATTTGAGTCCATGGGCTTCAGTCCCTGAGGAGAAACAGGGCACCGTGTCCATCACATCGTCATGAATGGCAGGGAACAGTTAAGCTTAAGTGCCATTCAGTAGCATTTTAACATAAACCACTTAATTGTAATTGTCCCTTTGTGTGAGAGAATGAGGAGAATAGTGGTACCTTTGCTTTGAGGATGCTACAGTGGAGGCTGTTGCTTTCCTGTTCATAGAGCAGACTGAACTCCAGAGAGCCCAGAGTGGCTGAAAGAGACCCAGACCAGTCATTACATTAGACTACAGACAGGCAGCAAGTCTGCTCTTGAATAATTAAGAGTATAAATACAGGGGAATATTCTCTTGTAATCAAACAACACACAACTTGTGAGTAGAAGTGACAATAAGTACCAGCCAGAATGGACAGAAAGGACGGACAAAGTCCTTCACTGACCCTTCACTCATGAAACATTCACAGCCTTCTGTTTACCTTAAGTAACAGCAGAAAAATCTCATTACAAAGCACGGGCATATCATATAAAAGAAATCAAATAAACACACAAGTCTCAAAGGAAGACATTCAGAAAAATAAGGTTCTGGGTAAGAAAAAAAAATGAAATGCTGCCCACACACATTTTCTTTGGAGGAGTTTCGTTGCCTAGCATAGCTGTTGGGGGACAAAATAATCAAATGTCATTTGTTAAATTTTCTTATATAACTTCTCTGGGCTGAGATTCACCACCAACTTGCTGCTCCAAAGACACACTGCTCTTCTAACAAAACTAAGGAGCACACGGATGTCTGTGCAAAGTTTCATGGCAATCCATCCAACAGTGTTATAATATTTCAGTCTGGACCAAAGTGGTGGATGGACTCACTGAGCGACTGACAAACAGGCCGACAGTGCCATGTAGCCACGCCGCTTGCATGGGTAAAAATAAGCAGAGGTAGCTCATCCACCTTTATTTAATGATCAGATATATTTATAGATTTGATTGGTTATACAACAAAACACACTTGTAGAGATCAGACCTCAAATTATGATTATCAGACAATGTCACATTCAAAACTTAGCATAATGTACTGTTATTTAATCCTACCCAATCAAATTCTATTGAACTTACAGTATATTACTTTATTAAGCTGAAACAACCAGTACATTTAGATGAACAATACTTTAAGAAGATATAACCAGCTGAGCTACTGAAACCACAGTCTCACTATCACATCTCTATAGAGAGCAGGCACATGAAACCATTGCTATTTCTGCCATTTTCAGTCCCAACGCAGGGGATTGGGTCAAACACAAGGGGACTCTATATTCTGTTAGCCCTGTTGTATCTCAAATTATTTGCACAGCGCCATATTCCCAAACCTCAATAAAACAAATTAACACCAAACCCCCCAGAGAGAGAATAAAGGCCATTTGACGCTGCAGGCGCAGAACATGAATGGCATAGCACCATTTTCATCATTAAAATGGGATATGGGATATACGAAAAAAAACAAAACTGTACGATTATATAGCTTATGTATCACTATTGATTTTATGATTCACATCCTGATTCACATCTTCCTATGCTGTATTTCCTCAGATATTGATTATCATGCTTTGATAACAACAAATGGTGCTTATTGTTTGTCATTTTCTACCCAACTCAATAGACGCTCCCAGAATGATACTAGCTGTTTGCCAGGACTATTGGGCAATTTATAGATATGAATTATTAGCAGTAGACTAAAAGGCAGAGGTCAAGCATCAACACGGTATGACTCAGAATCCCTAAGGGGAAGAGAGATGCTGCCAAATTAAAGTAATCAACGCCCAATACTAAATGCTTCATGACAATATGTTTTGCTTTATTATGAAAAAAAAACATTTAGTGAAATGTACCTGAAATGAGTGGAAAGAAATCACTAAAGTCAAACTGCGCATGAGGTGAAATTAGACTAGACACATTGGCCACCTTACTCTATGAGAAGAGTGAGCAGATGGTGTACTCACTGGCTTCATCAGAGTCATAGTCGTTGGCCTCCTCCTCCTCCTCAGCTGGGGGAGGTTGCTGTCGGGCGGGAGGAGCACTGTAGGCAGCGGGCTGCCTCCTGTCCTCTCTTGCTGCAGGAGGCACTCTCTGCTCTGGAGGAACTCCACCAGAGAAGTAAGCCCCTCCATCTCCTGCCACTGAGCCTACAACCACAATTAATCATCTGAAACTGAACAAAATAACACCACTGGGGGTGCAATATTTGGTTAATGCTTGGGACTAAGGACATGAGCAAAGGATTGTGTGCCAGCTAACTCTCACCCTGCTGGGCCATGGTGGCCGTTGCAGCAGCCTGTGGTCTGGAGCTCTGGACTGGCACCATCTTCTTCATCACCACTGGGCTGGCCTGCCCTGTCTCTTCAGGGCCAGCCCCGCCCGTGGCCATGCGCCCAACTGATGGTTTAGGGGCCACAGGTGGGTAACCAGCACGGCCCTGTGGCTCTGGTCCTAAAAATAAGCATGAATAGCATAATACAGTAAACAGACAGACACACACTATACATAAGGGAGACATGCATAATCACACCACTTCAGGCTCCTACTGCAGTGGAGTCTGTAATACTCCCTAGTCTCTCTGGATACTTTTGATGTTGCAGCTTTTTCGTTGCAAAGGCATTGACCTACATACACTACAACGAGCTGTGGCAGCCGACTACTGTACATGCAGCAGCTACAGTATATAGTCTTCCTGTCTGCTCGAGCTACCCCTCTCTTTCATGGGGAAATCACATTGCTCAAGTACTGACGCTGAAAGTGTGAAATGATACAATGTGACCCATCATGCCAGCACCACCTGGAGGCTCATCCCATTTCACAGCATGCACCTTCCGACAGCTTAATTGAGCTCTTCATCCCCCTCCTCTGCAACAGTGGGCGGTGCGGCCAAATTTGGGAAGCAGAGTAAAGGTTTGATGGTTTGGAAAAGAGCAATGAGAGGTGGGGTTGCAAGAAGACTCGTGCGCAGATGCTGATCTAATGAGACCGAGGAGGTGGCGCTTTGAAAAACTGTTTAAAGTCGGAGTGAAATTAAAATTAATTTTTGCTAAGAAATAAGTCCCCGGTGTTTGTTTTGACCTGTCTCCTTATCTGTTCAAAATTGTAATAGAAATGCGGGACAAACACAACACTGAATGTGTAGGAGCTGCCAATGACCAAGCATGTGTTGAAATAACAAAAAGCAAGCTAGGCTAACTAGCTTGCACTTTCCAAGCAGAAGATAGTTAGCCTACCTTGTCGGCTTTGCGAGTGGAATACAAACACAACAGCACGATGGGTCTTCCCAAATGTTGAATGTTGTAAAAAGACAGATAGTTTGAATAGCTAATAGCCAACGCTATGTGGACCTCCTTGTGTTAATGTTTGTAGTCTATACAGTATGGCGTTCTCCAGTCAGTAGCACACCATGGAAATTGACAGCACATCTCCTAGCAACACAGGCCATCAGATGTCAGTCTGCCATAGGAAGCCATATTTACATGATATGTGCAAAAATGTTTTTGTCACCTTCTGAAAATATCCTATTCTGAAAAATTGATAAATATGCACAATAGCTGTAGTATTTAGTTTATTTCGTTATAATTTCCTTAAACAAAAAGTGAGGAGAATTCAAATTCCAGTTGGACTTTAAAAAATGGAAATCTCACATGTAGTTTGGGTAGTTTTTTCTAGATTTTTTTTCTAGATATTGAAAGCTTGCCTGAGACTTGCTGCTCAGAGGCAGGAGCCTGAATCTGACTCTGAGAGAGACATAATGTAAACCAATTGTTTGTGACAAAATAAAAAAAAGACTGCAGACTAAAGCTTAAGGGGCAAATCTTGGCTGTGTATACCTGGCTGTTGTGGTTGGGTTACTGCCTCCCTGGGCCCAGAGGCTGGTGGCCCCTGGGGCTCTGCGGCCTCCTGGGCACCTGCCTCTCTTTGTTTAGATAATGGCATGGGCGATGGCAGGAAATGCTTAGGAAAACCTTTGAAGAACCAGGCACCAGACCTCTTCCACACCTGAAAAAACAGACAAAACATATATGTGTTACAGAGTTTTCAACAGACAATTTAATTCCTTTATTTGTTCACTGGTGTAAAGCGCTCACCTCTCGCTGTTCTCTGCAGATCTTGCATAGCCACACAGCGCGTGGCCGACTGCTACACTGTGTACCACACTTAGTACACATGTTCTACACGACAGGAGAAAATAAAGATTTCCAACTGCTCGTCATTTACGATGTTATTACTAATACACAGCTCGTACACCATGACCTATTGTGTTTTCGCAACTTTTGTGTGAACTGCAGCAGGGGAGTGTGTTGTTTTTTTGCCCTGCAATAATTGGCTGACTCATTACCTACCTTTTTGCAGTCCTCGCACACCACTGAGCTGACCCCAGGTGAGCCCAGCTGCTCCCCACACAGCAAACAGCGGGACTGTCCATCCCCACACACAGTCTTCTTCATGTCGTCCAGGCGGTTTATCAAGCGCCTGCAGCAGCACAGGGTGAAATCTTACTTAAAATGTCACTGTTAATTATCGCAGGTCCAAACAGGTGATCTTGTTTTTATGTACACACATCAGAGAAAGCACTGCATGTTTTACAATCTCTCACCCAATTCTCTCCTGCTCCATGGCCTCCATTTTCTCAGCACGGGCGATCACACTGTTTATAATCTCTTTCTCTTCATCTGTCAGGTCTGGACCAGGACCAGGGCCTGGCTGCATGGTCCAGCTGCCCCTGTCAGCCAAACATATTCTCCACTTGAGGTTACACTGCTTCTATGATTTTACTAAATGATATCCAAACACACATTTGCATACACACTTCATTCAATGTTTGGACAAACGGAGCAAACACAGTGAATGAATGGCCATGCATTTACAGCATCGACACGTTATGTTGCTTTCTGAACAGTCGCAGAGCAGAAATATGTGATGCAGATAAGAGAGGTGGAGTAGGAGTTTGTCTACTTACTGCTCTTTATCACTGTGTCACAGATCACACATCAGAGGAGTGCAGGTGAAACAAAGGAGAAAACAGTGTAGGGTTGGTAGACTCATAGACAAGGTTAACAATACTGAAATGTTCTGACAATGGTGCTTACCTGGCATGCATGTTCCTCTGCCTGTCGTTGGACACCCAGCGATCCGAGCTGCTGCTCATCACCGTGTCCGTCATGCTGCACGATCACAGCCTGCAGGTGGACAAGAAAGAAAGACAGAGATGAATTCAGCATGAAATAGTCAAACAATCTTAAACTAATGTAATGAAAAGAGCTTAATTTAGTTGTAAATTAATGGCTTTGCAAAGTATAGTCTGAAATCATCAAATTCATGAGTAGATTCTGACTTCCAAGCCCAAGTTATGTGTCTTGAGTCCACACCTTTAGCTATCCTCTATCCTTATCTCATGCAGCACTGACTTAACTGCCACCCTGGGCTGCTCTCTCATCAAAAAGGACATTTCATACAGATTTGTGAGCCAGAACAGTGCTGACCCAAGCCACCAGATACACTTCCTTTAACTGCTGCACAGGTATGTAGGGCCAAATATAAAGGTAGCTAATGATGACCTCACATTAACAAGCAAAAATTAAGTAATCACTTTTATTCCCCCCTTTCATCTACTTGCTTCCTGTGAATTTACATATTAAGCCTGAAATAGCAGCATAATATCAGCTACCAATGGCAATGTAAGCACATTTCCTAGTGCCAAATTTCCAGCCTAATCAGTACCATCTCCTCTTGCCAAGCCTGTTTTATCAAATTCTTTGCACAGACATATTCAAGCAATAAATGGACACAGGAAAACACTGCAGAGATGTAACACAAACACAATGGATCTGTAAAATACAAGCCAAAACTACGCTGACATACAGTGGGTCTAACAGGGGTGGAGTTGCTTAGTGTGAGTATTGCAAAGAGAACAAAGCTTATGTCAAAGCGAACCTTCCTGTACGTTAGCGACCAGAGTGAAACGACGCTGAAGTGGGCGGTGTGGGTCATGTACATTTATGTGTGCTTTCCGTGCCGGGGCTAAAAGACAAGGTTGTCCAAATTGGGGGTGGCAAGACCAATTATTTTAGCAGCTGTAAGTGAGACTGTAAGGAATTTCCTCCAGTGTGTGACTCTACACAAATCAAAGAAACTGATGGTTACATATAGCAGGAGTGGCTCCATTATGCTTCTATACAGGAGGAGGAGGAGGAGGTGAGTTTGTACCGACAAGGATGACTAAGAGTCTTTGTCTCCAGTGTTTCTGATTGTTCATGGTGTGTTGATTGAAGCTGAGGCTTTTATCCAAAGTGATGTCTGCGTATTCACAGTTCTCAGACACTTCTACCCTTTCTCCAGGGATGCTGGTGGGACTGGGTGTTATGGGGAGGGCTGATGAGCAGTTTATAAGATCTGTAGGAAGTTATCGTCACTCCGTGTGGTGAAATCGGGACTGGATTGTTTGTAGTCCAGAAGAGAGTCACTGTTGCTGAGGAGGAGTCTAAGGGTGGCTGTGTCATCAGAGTATTTAAAGTACAGGATGACAGGAGATAAGCTTTTGCAGTCGTTTGTGTACGTGGTGAAAAAAAAACAGGCTGATAACACAGCCCAGTGCTAATGATGACAGTGGGAAACAGTGAGTTGTCAACTGTATCCATATGATACACCCAGAACGTAATTTAATCTCAGAGTGACATAGTAAAGATGACACAAAGATGTCAAAAGAAATCACTGAGGCGAGTGCCCTTGGACAAGTCTGCTCAGTGTGTGTGTGTGTGTGTGTGAGTGTGTGTTTGTGGGTGCCCCTGTGTAATTGACTTAGGGCTGCTTCAAGTCTCTGCCAGACAATACATGGAGTGATGCTGCAGCAGCCACAGGCCGGAGGATACAGCAGTGTATGTCCTGAGGGGAAGTACCAGCAGTCAGAGAAGACCAGCGGGCTCCGAAAAGGAGTAAAAGCCTCTCTGGAGCCTCAAATGTGAAGAATTGTGATGGTGCAGGACGAGGAGAGCGCAGGTACTCTGTTGGTGGGGGAGATACAGTAAGGAATGCATGATGATAAGGCTAAAAGGAAAATCAATAAGTTTCACTTGTCTTCAGCTTTTCACGGCAGTAAAATCCGGAACTATAGAACCTTGGAGAAAGTGAAAGAGGCAGCGAAAGGGAGGGGTGCGCCACCGTCTCCCTCATTCAGCTGCTCGTATTATGCTGCGTAACGTCAGACTGCATACATTTTGAGCTCTAATCTGTTGCTGCACTGCCTGCAGGATTCACAGAATAACAACAAATTCTCTGCGATATCAATAGACTCTCTGGGTGTGGGCTTTTCCCTCTGATGCTGCTGCTGCTGCATCCAGCCAACAGTGGCAACACAGTCCTCAGGGAGCATTTGTCTTTTTTCCACTTTTCAGCAGCAGTCTGACGGTTCAGACGTTACTCTGACTGTACAGTATATATCGTATACACGGAGGCTCTCAAGCTTGGCCCCTCCTTCTCTTGCCAAAATGAATTATCCCACTTTTGTCTAACATGATTGTCCTGGAGAGGTGGATGGAGAGAGACAGATGGGAGGGGGCTTTCAGACTCGGGCTGGGTAATCACTGACTCAGACAAGCTCTCTGGTGCTGGGGATGGATGCCACTGCATCACAGAAGTGGACTGGTGAGGTGACAATCCAATTAGCATTCAGGAGATAGTCTGAAGGATTGTATGCACACTTTTCTCATATAGAGCCATCAGAATAAGCTTTGATGCTTCAGACATAGAAAAGTACAGCTTGGTTTCATCTACTGTGCAGTCAGAGAGGGGTTTACTTCTCAAACGGTTTCAAATGTACATGTTCAAAAACTGTATCTGAGGCCAATTATAATGGACTGTCTTGACCAAAATGTCATCCTGAGCCTTGTTATTCTGCAGTTATGACATTACTGTGACCCTCACACTGTCGTCCTCTGTGCTGTTGAGGTTATAAATGCAACTAATCTGCCTCATCTGTGACTTGGCGCAACAGTCATCTTGTACGTGTTTTCCTCCCATATAAGATGACTCAGTCAGGTGGTGGATTCCTCTCTGGGGAGCAGCAGATATTTTCCACTGTGTCACTTTTTCCAAAATGTCATGAAGCCTCCGTGACGGTGCGTTCAGACGTGGCGATCTGCAAAGTGGTTCCCAGAACTGTGCAAAGCAGCCCCACAATAGTGTCTACAAATACACCAGCATGAAGAGTAACAGATCGTGTGTGAGATGACAACAGGAAAGACCAGAGGGAGACCATTGACTCAAAATAGTCATCTGCCTGATCATCTTAAGTCATCCACCCAGCAGGATCTCTCCTGTATAGAATTTCATATGGGGGTGGAGAGGACCAATTTAGAAACCTGTGTCTCCTCCTCAGGGCCTGAGAGGATAGTCAATACAAATCTGCATCTGTACATCTTCAGGCATGTATACATAAACAACTCCCAGAGCACACCCTACATATTTTCCATCTGTTTTTAGAAACATAGCCATGCATTCTCCTTGGATACTTGACGTGAATGCTCAGCACCAGTAACTAGCTTGTCTTATCAGGCACTTGCACAGATTAATGTTGTTATGTGACTTTCAATAGCAGGTGCATGACTCATTACTGCAGAACATATGACAAGAAAAGGAGTAGACTGGAATAAGAGCACCCAGTTATGGCAGCCTGGGATTTTTTTTTTTTCAAGATTCTGGTACTTGCTTGTGGAAACAAGAACTGAAGAAAGTAGGGAGAGTGACAAGGCAGCGGGGCATTGATGGATGGATCCAACATGGATCATTATGGATACAGCACTGAGGGCTTAAGTGGGGGTGGGGATGTAGGGAACAGAGTCATCTCCCTTGTACTGAGATCAGCAAAAAATGCGTAAAAGTGAGGTTTTACTCCAATGTTTTCATGTTCCCTTCAAGCAATTTGTGTTGTAACAATAAGTCAATTAGTGAACTGACAGGAAATGATTCATCGACCTGATTTTTTTTACATCCTGCTATGTGTCCTATTTGTAAATGTATTGAACATAATGGCATTAAAACACTACATGTGGTACTGCAATTGAATTCCAGGGCAACAATTCCCTCGCCATCCTGCAAGAAGGACATTTCTAAAATGGGTTAATGAGAATCGGAGATCAATGCGAAGTCCCACATTTGGGACCTCCATTCATATTGTGATGCCTCAGGCTAAAACTTACTTACGTATATTAGAGGTCGCCCTAAAGCTCTGCCGTAGCCACCACCTAATCATTCACCAACAGCCCTTACCATAGGCCAATGCAGTCCCTGCAGGCTCAGATCAGCACTTTTCCAAGATTTTCCAAACATTTGAATTTCCAAACATTTTCCAAGGTGCTGATGCTAAGTAGATGCCAAAGTTGATATTCATGTCAGCATAGCAAATCCACCCTGCCAGTGATTTAATAATCCTGGTCCATACACATTTTCTTCAGGTTGCTGTGACCATTAATGTTTCATCAGCTATAACACATTGTGCTTTTTCCTATTAAAGAAATATCCTTGTACCCCATACACAATTTTTCACAGTGCTGCGAGAAACTAGCTCAGCTATAAAAAAAAAAAAAAAGTGCCATTAGGGTTATACTGCCTTGTGTGACTTTATATTCATAATTTATCATGTTGTGCAACTATGAACAACGTGGTTACACTAAGCAACACTAAAAGGATTCATCGATCCAAAAATGAATAATTAATGTGAAGCATGGATGTTTGGTATAAAATGAATGTGACACTGTGTCTTCCTCTCTTTTTACTATTCTGTCAACAATTTGAAAATTGTGAAATACAAAATACAAAAAAACCAAAACAAGACAAAACTGTGAAATACATACATTTTTAGCTTAATTGTTAAAACTGCAAAAAAAAAAAAATAGAATCAAAATAGCTGGATTAAAGAAGAATTTTACTTCATCTTAAATTTTCTTCCTCTACCATCTCGCCTGGCGGTAACTCAGATTGTTTTATGTATTATGAAACAGTAAACAGCACAAGATCCTCAGACAGGAGAGTCTTGGCTGGTCTACAGATTTGACTCAAGTCCTATGGTGATCTGGAACATCATGCCTGAGTAGGGAAGAATGAAAAAGTCTCTTTTTTTTTTCTCTTGTAAATCTCTTCTTCACTCACACCTATAAATACAGACTTATTTGAGAGCCATTCAGAAGTCAAATGTACAAAAATAAAATTGTTTTGGATAAAGGGAAGCCAATATTAAAGCTGTACATTACAAATCTACAGCTGAGTTGGCTGTTAGTCCACTAGATTATATGCAATCATGTTATTTTCTCAGCTTAGAAATCTTTAATGCCAAAAGAGATGGCCACCAATAAAAAACCCTTACATCTACTATGGAAAATGATGACTGTAAAAGTGAAGCCCATTAAAAGAGTATTGCTTTGTTATTTTTGAGTTATGAGTCATCTACAGACTTTGATTAAAACGCTCTAAAACTAGTTGACAATACCTTGACTCACACGTGGGCTACATGTCATCTAAAAGTCCTCCTCACAGTACTCAGCTGCTGATGTCTAATGCTCACACACCAGGCATGCAGGGCGAGTGGGGAGACAGGGTAGGAAGGAGCAAAGAACGTGAGGTAGCCACCCACTCCCAGTTGCATGGCCCAACTCCATCCATCCTCCATAAAAGGACTACATACGGTAGCAGCACACTGAGGCCTGGACCTGGGCAAGATCGTAAAGCACTGCACCAAGAAGCCCTCCACTGCAGGACAAATACATCACTCAGCATTTCTTAATTATTTTCAACTCCCACCTCCATTGCTTTTCACTCTGTAAGTCACATCTTTAAAGGCATTAATGTGCGCTTTATGTACTCGGACCTCTACCAGACATTATGTACAGAACAGTGGATGTGGGGAGAAAAAGATCGGATTGAGAAATGATTGAACTCTATTTTGGGAAACAGTAAGGATGTTTGTTAGCCTTTTAGGTCTGTGGCAATGACAAATTATCCATGTTTTCAGTCAGACAATGGCGTTGACTGGGACCATCTGTGGAACCATCTGTGAGGACTCTTCACCTCTCTAATGCGAGAGTGTTGCACCGTTTCAGACACACACAACTACATCCTCTCTTGGCAGGGATGGCTCCAGGTCCCGCATCGCAGGAGAACAAACAGGAAAGACCATCCAGTGACCAACAAGCTACCGTGCTGTTACCCTGCTATCACTGTTGGCCATATCCAACAGACCTAACAGGTGGATGCTGCGTCTTTCATTCTTAAAACACTGAATTAGCAGTCCATATCCTGTAGGTCTCATATCTAGTAATCATCGTCAAATTTAGCAGAAAAAT
Source organism: Macquaria australasica (assembly GCA_005408345.1). NCBI lineage: Eukaryota > Metazoa > Chordata > Actinopteri > Centrarchiformes > Percichthyidae > Macquaria > Macquaria australasica. Next base: position 728,535 of record SEMN01000164.1, read on the forward strand.
GTCTGCTGACCCACATTTTCCTCAGACATTTTGATGTAATTCAGAGACTTCTTTTGTCCAGGCCTTATTTTAGAACTACGGAAGTAAACGGCTATCGGATGTGGAGCACTCAATTAACGGCACTCCACCAAGAGCCTGCAGTAAGCCTCAAATTTGCTTGGCTGATGGTGATTCGTCCCTGTATGCCCCAGAGGTAAGAGGTGGGACTTGGGGTGGGAACTGCCTGCTGATGCATTGACCAGTCATGCACCTTCAATTCCCTCCCATCTTATCTCGGGGGAAACAAGTACTACCAGACAAGGGCATTAAATCAGCACAATAAAGGTCTGTTGTAAAGACACTATGCATCTCTTTCCTACTAACCATAAGTGACCTACAGCTGGTGGTCTGTTGAGATAAACTTCATGGTTCTTAACATATAAAGAAACATGTCAGATTTCCTATCAAGCCCTCAGTGTGATGGCCATGATTCTGTCTCTTTGTTGCTCTGCTTTGAAGACCTGGCACGGTTCAGCTGCTGGATATCTGACCCTCCCTCCTGTCCTACCAGCAAACTAGCAGGTACAATGCCCTTGGGTGTGTTTAGCAGATCTCTGTTGGCAAATGAGAGCCTGTTCTAGTCTGGAAATACTGCGACACTGAAAATAAGCTTTGGCCCAACTTCTGAGACAAATAAAACCCTGTTGGGAAGCTCGGCTATGTGACTTGAAATGCAAAGTTTATTGGTTTATTTAGACATCACTCTGAGCTGGGGCAAGAGCATTACTGCAGCTACAACATAAGCACATAGGTAATTATAATTAGCTAAATCTAAGTGTCGGCGATTATAAATTGTACAGAAATGTTGCTTACAGATAGGCTGGTGTTTATAGATCCACCCGCAGCCCGATTCTGGTTTGGATTTTTAACTCCTTGGTCTCTTGGGGGAACCTTGTTTAAAGGCCACATTAATTACGTCTGTCTTTTCCAATATGCCACAGTGTTTAGGCAGATCTAATCACCTGTTTCAGAGAGGCTGGTGAATCAATTCTCATCCACCGTTCTGATGAGAATTTGAAGATGAAGCCACTCCCAGTCCCTTCTGAAGCTCGGCCACGAATAGCAGAAACATGTCTCTCATACAGCACATGTAAAAATGTGCTCAAAAGCAGGGCACGGAAACCAACAGATATTTAGAGTCTAACACATGATTTGGGTTCTAAGCACCATATATGGATTGTGAAGAGCACAGAGGAACATAGAGTCATGCACCTTTACCAACTGTGGCCATGGTAACAGCAAGATCAGAAGATGAGAATCAGAATGATTAAAAGCCGTGTGCATGCATGCGTGCGTGCGTGCGTGCGTCCACCAGTCTATGTGTTTGTAGTAGACTATACCTGTGTCAAATTTCAAAGCCCATGCAGAACAGGTCATTGTTGCAATAATAGTGTCAGTGGATCATCTCTCATATCAATAAATGTGTTTGCAGTTTGTCAGAAAATGATGCATCTTGCTAGGATGATTCTTAACAGTCATAGTTGAAAAGACAGCAGAGAGGACGACAAGCTGAAGACATGGAATTATGGGTACAGTCGCCTTGTATCCTTCAGCTTTAAATAATGCAGTTAGTGTGCAGAGCACTTACTTCATTCCTCCATCTTTTTTCACCTTTTCCCTAAACACCCATGTTTCCGAGTGTTCCCCATATCTCGTTTTCTCTTGTTTCATGTGATATGTCCTGAGAAACAATTTCCCCCTTTTCTGTCTTGCCTAATTCTAGCCTTTCTCTGGACAGAAAACAGTGGGCTGACAGAGAGACAGAAATACAGAGAGAGAGGTACCAGCATAAGGGTGTCGTCCAATCACTACTGTGATTGGTCATGTGAGAGGAGGCAGCTGCAGATATCTCTCAGACCGTTCATTCAGTCTTTTCTCCCCTCCCCCCATTTAATCCCCATGCTTCAGGTCTGTAGGAGGAGTTGGAGATGGTGGAACTGAGAGGCGGATTCCCATCTTCCTTTTTCTGTCCTCCATATATATCAACACCAGAAGCAATGAACCAGTTTGGTTCAATAAGTGTGTTTACAACACACACTGCTCTGAGCCACCAAGTGTGACAACCCAGGGGTGCAGGACGAGATAACGTCACAACAAGTAGGCTGAATCACCTGTCCTGTGACACAGCTGGAGTTGAGAGCTGCCCTGCCCACATCGGCATTTGGAGGCATCACTGATGTTTTCCTCCTAGTCTGCAGGCACATCAAGCCCCAGTGTGCGCTCCTAAAAATCCTGCAGCAACGCCCAGGGACCGCAACCACACAATCTCCCACATGACTTACCAGGTCTGCTTTCTTATATCAGATCTGCAACAAGGAGGCACCCAGGTTGCAGGAGTGCAGCCAGCCACCAGTCTTGTTTTAATTAAGGGGGATTTAACAAAGCCTATCGAGCTACACCAAGAGTTATATTTATCAGCCATTCATGAATAAACTGAGTACATAATCACAACACCAAAGCATGCCGTAGTAAATGATTGCAACAATTCAAAAGCAGAAGGTGATCAGCTCTATCAACACCTCTGCATGAATGACAGGACCATTCTGGTGCAGAGCAATGTTTTCAGTAAGACATGTTTTCCCTATAACAAAGGAATCAATCAAATGTTCATTTACATAATTTGTACCTCACATACTGTAGGTTAATTAACAGCAGCTCCACGCATACTGAGTTGCACTGCACACATTCATAAATGGCCCTTTTTTATTCAAATGACTCAGTAAGTAACTGGCTCATAAAGACAGTGAAAATGTGTTTGATCAAATTAATAAATACAGGCAATGAAATGTGTTCCCTCATAAGAGATCATTTCCAGCCCCTCTCTCTCTTGTGAATGAAATGCTGCATTCATTCAACTTGTAAATGAGACATTGTAACGCACTGAGTCACTGACCAAACGCAATAACCTCACAGTGGTTTTAGGTTATGAATGCAATGTTTAAAAAATCCTTCGAAGGAGATCATTTAGCCTACCTGAGAATCCAGCCCTGCTTCTCCTCTCTCCTCTCTCTCCGTGAGCTGTCAGGGAATGATGCGGACTAAATTTCTGTGCAGCGCTTGGATCCGACCACAGAGTCAGTCATTGCGCATGGTGCCTGTCACCAAAACCCGTGTTTTTATTTTTTGCCCGGAGGAGTAGTCTGTTGCTAGAAGCACAGCGGACCTCCACAATGCGTGAGAACTCGTCTTCTATCCTGCGTGGAGGATGGAAAGCCCTTGGTACCCTGGGAAGGAAACCCCTGGATCTGAAGTGATAACAGTGATGCTTAAGTGGACAGTCATCACCTGATCCGATTGTCTCTATAACAGTGAGCGCATGGTGTCTGAATTTGTCTCATCATCCATGCAGCCCTATAAATCACTGCTATTTTTATAAGATTATGTATTGACTGTGGTGATTCATAACTGCGCTTTATTGTATTTTACATTACAACAAGATATCACATGGCTGTTCAAAGTTTTATTGGATGCAAAGGTTTTTAATAGAATTGAGTTACTATTGTATTTCTATCTTATGAGTAGTTTTTCTTTTTATTTTGTGTTTATTTTTATAAAATATTTGTTTCCTACATGATGATAGAATTTGCTGGAACTGTCCTTACAGTCACATGAGGTGGGTTTATATATGGTTTTGCAGCAAGAATTTAATCTCCGAAAAATAACCAGTGAAATTCTAACGTCAGTGTCTCAATTATAGGAGTACGTCTCCACTTTGATTCGTACTGTGGTGCCATCGCGCCATCTAACGGTGTAAGTATTCATTGCATCAAAGAAAGGATGAAATGCGACCCTTTTGCCTTATTACAAAATATATTTCTGTGTAACATCAGTGGAATCGGTACAAAAAAATGCAAAAAACACTCTCTTTGGATTTACACTATTAGAGGCAGAGTTTTTAGTGGTTACACTGTATGTTTGCCACACCTACACGCAGGAAAAGACTGCAAGTGAAGCAAGATGTTATACCACTCCTACTTCCGTATTCGCGTCCCACATAGCAATACTCAGATATACTTTGATACACGTGGTCTGCGCAGATATGTTCAATTTACCGATAGTTGTGTGCGTGAGACCAGTCTATGCGTGAGACGCAGATATTCGTCAAAACTAGCTTTAGTGAAGTTGTTTAACGAGTACCCAGTACGCATGCGCAACACGAATTAGCTGCTGCTGTAAACCAGAGGTGGCGAGCTATCCTGTTAGCTAGTTACGGTTATTTATGATCATTTGAGACCGTTGTAAAATGTCCAGACTAACGTTTACATATGCTGGGAGGACTTAGCTTCTGGGCTGTATTATGGGGTGAACTATCTTGATATTGTGTCTTCTTCGGTCACGTGATTGCGTTTCAGCGCGGCGGTCACCTGACGTGTTGTGTTGCTGGAGAAGAGAGATGGCTGCTCACCTGTCGTACGGCAGAGTTAATTTAAACATTTTGAGAGAAGCAGCGCGAAAAGAGCTCCGAGAGTTTTTGGACAAGTGTGCGGGAAGCAAGGTAACGAACGCATAAACACTAAAACAATTAAAACATGGCCGAAACGGCGACAGTCATCCAGTTATGAGTCTGGCGGTTGAGCTAACTGTTGCAAAATACATAATATTACAGGTTACGTTAAGAGATAGTTGTGTTTTGAGTGTGAATGTATTTAAACACTACATCTTCTGACAAAATAGTTACAGGCATATCTGCATGTGAGCTGTATTTGTCCTTTAGGGTGGCTATATCAATTTATTAATGGAACCATTAGCTAATGGCTAAATCATAGGTAACACTGACAGCAGACATTTCCGCATACAGACAGTTTTTCAGGTCTTGCTACTGATATAACGCTACATAACCTTATGTGCCTTTGCTCTTAAGGCCATAGTTTGGGATGAATATCTGACGGGACCTTTTGGACTGATAGCTCAGTACTCTCTACTGAAGGTAAGTGCTTTCTGTGCACAGTTTTTGTATTGTAAAGTAACCCAGTAGACAAGGCCCAGATGAGGTATCGGACGTAAAAAATGCACAGTAATGGACCGTATAGCTAACATATGGCTTAGGGTTTTGTAAATTGTAGATATCAGACACGTGTTGTATGTTTTATTACTGTGTTTTTCAGGAACATGAAGTGGAAAAGATGTTCACCCTCAAGAGTGGCAGACTCCCCCCTGCAGACGTCAAAAATATCATCTTCTTTGTTCGTCCCAGACTGGAGCTCATGGACATCATTGCTGAGAACGTATTCAGGTCTGTTTATGTGTCCCATTTTCAATTCCCACAGTGTAAACACTGATAAAGGCATTTTCTCAATGTAAGACAGTCACGTATTTTCACGTCCTTTCTGTCACTTTGCAGAGCTGTCCACAGCATTTAACACTTTTGTCCTGGATTGTGCACCTTTTTAGTGAGGACAAGATGCATTCATCACGGGACTTCCACATTTTGTTTGTGCCTCGGCGAAGCATGCTGTGTGAACAGCGACTGAAGGAGCAGGGCGTGTTGGGCTCTTTCATCAACATTGACGAGTATATCCTGGACCTGATTCCCTATGATGGTGACCTGCTCTCCATGGAGTATGAAAGTGCCTTCAGGGTGTGTTCAACATGTACATTCCACATATATATCGACCACTCTGCTGCTCTACGAATGAAGTATCTATGTGTTGTTGTAAAGTGAAGATTAGATTTAAAATCAGAGATTCAACCAGTAGTTTTTAACATAATGACATTATGTAAGGAAATATTTTGAATTTCACACCTCATCCAGATTGTAGCTGTGGTGTATTTCCAACTGTCATAATGTGCGTTTACTCCCTTTTGTCTTTTGCAGGAGTGCTACTTAGAAAATGACCAAACAAGCCTTTACCACACAGCCAAAGGCCTCATGACCTTACAGGCACTGTATGGCACCATTCCACAGATATACGGGAAAGGAGAATGTGCACGGGTGAGTGTGATGGGATAATTTTGTATGAAAACTGATGATGAGTATTATATTGAAACTGCTAATTGCACATGGACAGAGGGTCAGCAACAGCCAGGTGAATGAATTTGTTTGAAAAAAGAACTTCTCTGCTTGTTCTCAGCATGTTGCCAACATGATGCTGAGGATGAAGAGGGAGTTTGCCGGCAGTCAGAATCAGATCTTGCCCGTGTTCGATACTTTGCTCCTCCTGGACCGTAATGTTGACCTGCTCACCCCTCTGGCCACACAGCTCACCTATGAGGGTCTCATTGACGAGATCTATGGAATCAATAATGGTCAGAATAAACCTTTTTGACTCCTCGTTGTGTGTGAATGTTAGTCAGATGCGAATGCACTGCTATAGTCATCTCAAGTGTGTGTATATTTGTGTGTTTCTTGAATGTCCTTGTTTTTACTCCCTCTGACTCGTAGGTTATGTCAAGTTGCCTCCTGAGAAGTTTGCGCAGAAGAAGCAAGGTGAGGCGAGTAAAGATTTACCCACAGAGCCCAAGAAGTTACAGCTCAACTCGGCCGAGGAACTGTATGCAGAAATACGGGACAAAAATTTCAACGCTGTTGGAGCGGCGCTGAGCAAGAAGGCCAAAATAATCTCAGCTGCCTTTGAGGTTGGTCTTGCCTCATCTTTGTTGCTCTAGCATATTTGCCTGCTCTAAAATGATTATAGTGTAAAAAAAAAAAAAAGTAGTTTCAATGCCTGGTACTTCAGGGAGCTGCATTAGATCACTTCCAGACATCCCAGCTGATCTGATCTGATTGTAATCTCTGTGTAATTTCTTTTACCACAAAAGTCATAACAGAAATCCATGAGGTTAGGGAAGTGATGACAATCACCTAGAGATAAGAGAAAGTACTAACTGCTCAAGCCGAATGCTTAATAAGGCCAAACATATTACCATTCTCTCATCAGCTCTGAACTCAGGTACACTGATTGGAATACAAACTACATTAGTAGAGATTGTTAATAAGCCAAATGATGCACCGTCAGAGGTGTTGTAATCCTGGTAAGCCGTGAGCATGAGCAGGCAGGTCCTCGCTAATGTAGGGAAAGATGCTTACCATTAGAAAGGTTTTCAGGAACATCATTAATTGCGTGTGTTTTCATTGTTTAGTCTGAAGGGAAATTGTACAGATAGACACCAAACTCAAATAGTTTATTGTGTCATGTGGGGGTTGTATTTTATAGAAAAAACTGAAGATGGGTGAAACTGTTTTGTCTACAAATATAATTGAATAAAGGAGCAACAGCTTCCTAACCTTGTTTTTGGTACATTTTAATTGTCTGCCATGTCCAAACCTGTTTTACATCTAATTTCATTTAGTGATGTGCTGTATGCTGTGTGACTTTTTGTGGCAATGAAATTGGATTCCATCATTTAAAAGCTGTTTTTCCGAGCTGCAGCGTTAGACATATTAACAGCTCAGCAAGTAAAGTGATCATTTTTTTTGTCTTTCAGGAACGCCATAATGCCAAAACAGTGGGAGAAATAAAGCAGTTTGTGTCTCAGTTGCCTCACATGCAGGCAGCACGAAGCTCGCTGGCTAACCACACTTCTGTAGCCGAGCTGATCAAGGACATCACCAGTGCGTAATTACCCCCTCTTTTCCCCTTGAGCTGCTTTACGTTTTATTCTGTTTGCATTTTGGAACCATTGTCATAATTACAAAATAAAGCCTTGTGGTTTGTGAAAACTTGCACACTTTTTTTTTTCATGTAACCATTGTCCACCAACTCAAGGCACTGTTTGTAATGATAACATAAATCACCCAAATAACTGGAATTTTTGGGTGTTTGGAATAGCGTTATATAGCCTATCTTTTTATATCTTTTATTTCTTCTGGTCTTAAGGACTGTAGAATCCCGTATTTCTCTTTTCTTACAGCATTGTATGTTTAAGGTGTCATCTAGGTTTGTTATAATGTGATAAAATCTAACTAATGTCTCTTGTTTCAGCATCTGAGGCCTTCTTTGATAACCTAACAGTGGAGCAGGAGTTTATGACTGGAGTCGACACAGACAAGGTGTGCTTCATCTATCTACCTGTTGTTTTTCCAAAGCTAATCTGTCATAAAAATGATTCTTACATGCATATGCACGTAGATATACTATGGTTTCATACGATTTTACTAAAGTTGACTGAAATCCTCCATCCTTTGCAAAAGTGATTTATATACTTTATCTATGGGTCCACTGTAGTTCTGATGAATGTTATTTTACTGTCAAGGTGAACACATATATAGAAGACTGCATTGCCCAAAAGGATCCACTGATTAAGATTCTGCGTCTGGTGTGTATGCAGTCAGTCTGCAACAATGGCCTCAAGCAGAAGGTGTTTGACTACTACAAGAGGGAGATTCTCCAGGTAGAGTCAAAGACATAAAAATTTGTTTTTCGTGGTGGTGTCTTCTGTGTCCATATATTCCCGCTACATCAACAAAGAGAATAGTGGTAATTTTCCTTGGTACTGTGGACTTATTACATGAATTATATGATTTTTTTTTTTAATAATGCCCTTTGTCTTTTTGAAGACCTATGGTTATGAACACATACTAACATTGAACAACCTAGAGAAGACGGGTCTTTTGAAGCCACAGACAGGCTCAAGGAATAACTACCCCACTATTAGAAAAACCCTGAAACTGTGGATGGAGGACGCCAATGAACAGGTACGAGATTTATGAAAAGAAGGAACTTTGAGGATTAAACCAATGCACTTTTGAGGGTTGCAGGAGGACCTTGACCTCTTTGGCTGTGTGGTTTTTATTCCCCCAGAACCCCAACGACATCTCCTACGTGTACAGTGGCTACGCTCCGCTAAGCATCCGACTGACCCAGGTCTTGGCCAGGCCTGGGTGGCGCAGCATCGAAGAGGTGCTGAAGATGCTCCCAGGCCCACACTTTGAGGAGAGACAACAGCTGCCTGCCGGGCTTCATAAGAAACGTAAGGACCAATACAAACTAGGGTCTCCTGTTTGCCCTGCTGCTCAGAATAAACAGAACAAAAGTTAACGACCTCCTGCCTGCTACGTGTAGATAAGACACAGGCTTTGTTTCTATTAAGTCAAGTGCTGGGCAGCAGCAGATTGATGGCACAAAGCTGACAATACCACAGAAGCACTGTCAGTGTTTGTCTGTGTTGAAGAGAAGCCTAGATAAACAACATACTGTGCTTGATTTGTCAGTGACCAGTGCTTTCCTTCGGTTTTCCTCCATCTTTTTGTATTGGCAGTAGTAGGTGTTACACTGATGTGAATAATGAATTTAATTATACACTGAATTTGAAATGTGCTAATTAGAACTGTGAGTTTGGGCATCAGACACTTGACTTGTTTCTACATGCCTACATTGAATTTTAAAAGGTGATAATAGAGCACTCTAATCTAGGGGGAGGGTGACGTCTAAATTAGTGTTTTCACATTTCAAAATATGGTGCTTTAGCAGAAGGGACTAGGCCCTCTTTTACATTCAGTTGTGTTTTGTTTAAGTGGGCGATGGCAGATATTTGATGGATTTACTATGTCAGAGTGAACACACTTTCCCTTTTTTAGTTAATTTAGCTTTTACATTTTGTTTGCATGACATGCATCTCCTTTTACTGTCGTACAGGCCAGCAGGGGGAGAATCGGACAACGCTGGTGTTCTTCCTCGGTGGAGTGTCGTATGCAGAAATAGCCGCTCTTCGTTTCCTCTCCCAAATGGAAGACAGCGGGATGGAGTACATTATAGCCACCACAAAACTCATAAATGGCACAACTTGGATCAAATCCCTCATGGACCGGCCTGAATCCCAGACCGCCTGAGTCATCTGCATGTACAGCTGGCCACATCAAACACCCCATCCATCAGAAAACCTCAGCTGCTGTTTTTATATCCATGTCAGTGTACTGCAGGTGTTTCATTGATGCCTGTGCCGTTTAAACAGCAACAGGTGCCCAGTGGAGTCTTCTTGTAAACAAAGTTATGTTTGCATTCAGTGTTACTGATCAAAAACGCATTGTGTGTATCCTTGAGGCCCGACAAACACGTTGAATGCATTACCTTCTTCATAATATTTGCAAAGCTGATTTCTTTTTATATATATATTATATATATATATATATATATATATATATATATATATAAATATCGTACATTGTTATCATCCATGTTTTCTTGCTTGCTCTACTACACTTCTTTGTACGGTACCACCACCAACTGCGGATCAGTGGAATAGTGGAAGGTGTATCACGTCGCCTGCAGCCTCAAGCACATGCATGATACAAACAAAACATTGCCCCATGGCACTTCTAGTAGTCATAAACTCCACAGGGTACCTTTTAATTTTTTCGTGACTTGCACCCAGACAATACAATATAAAGCTGGTTGAATGCTACTGTTTATCGAACAACCCCTTTGTCCTCTGGCTACATTTCCATCACTGAGGTCATTGCTCTACTAATGAGCTACTGTATATATGTATGTATGATTAAAATCTTTGTTGATTTCATGTATGAGATTAATGCAATTTTTGATGGCTTTTGTAGGCAGCTTTCTGTTTTGTGTGGCCTTCGCTGGGATAAAAATAGGTAAATAAAGTCTTAACAACTGTAGCTGATCTAGTAGTCTTGAATTACCTGGTCATGTGGGAAGCCATTTTGCTTATTGTTTATTAGATCATTTTTTGAGAGGCAAGCTGATTGTGATCAGGGTGCGCAGATGAAAGGCAGGGATGGGAGTGTATCCGTCAGCAGTGGTCTCGCTCGCTGAAGGAGCAATTAGCGCAGTAACAGGCCTCCCGATCAGCCGGTAATGGCCCTGTGCTGTCTGGAGAGCTCAGCCTATGATTTGACAGCACAGGACACTGATTGAATTAGGAGGCCATTTGCTCCATCTTCCGGTAGAGGATAACTGTGGTGCAGGGGGGTGTTTGATCTCCGTTACAGTCAATATCTTCTCCATGCCTTACACTATGAACAGAGGGAGACCTGCTGACAGCACACAGATATTTTGGTGAACTCTTCTCGGGTAAATCTATGTTAATTTCCTCCATGTTGATTGGCGAGAAGATTTGGAAACTGCTTTGATTAAATTGATTAGAAAACACTTAATTTTGCTTGATAGCCAAAATCTTACACTACAGTTTCTTTGTTTGAGGAGCAGGTGCACTGAGGACTTAAACTCCCATCAGATCAATCCCAGGGGATTCAGATCCTTGTGATCAGTTATTGCTTTTGGCCCCTCCTCTGCCATAAGGGCTTGAAACGTTCAAGGCAGCACACACCAACTTGGACTTCAGGGCTGGAAACACAGCAGCCCACTTTCTGATCAGCTCCTGCCCTGCTCCAACAACACCAAGGTATGACTAGTTTAAGTTTTATTACGATACAAATTACATCTTGTCATCCATGCATTGTTGAATTTAGTCTATTTTAGTTTAGTTTAAATCTGTTAAATCTTTACAGGACAAGATATTACCACATTTTTAATAAGACAACTGACTACATTGTACTAACATTTCTTTTTAACTGAGACAAAAACAAAACTATGTTTATATCAGCATAATTTATTCTGATTAACATGGTGCATTATGAGCTTGGCTGTAACTTCTGTAGCGTGGGGAATAACTACTTCAAAGATAACATATATGAATGTATTCAATGTTAATCAGAAAGCTGCATGTCCTACAGCTTCAGCACTATCTGAAGTTTAAGACGTCATGAAAGGTGAATGCTGAAGATGTTCAGCAGTCTATATAGTTTGTGACTATGTACAAACAAAGCAGATCAATATTGAACCCATTTAGTGCCATTAACAGATAAATTATTAACTGGTCTTGTGACAATGCAGCCTCGGCACGTCTACAAGGCTAGGGACAAATCAATTTGCACATCTAATACAGATAAACTTGAACACATTTAATAATACATAAAGCACTAAAAATAATGTATTTCCTAGTTTAACAGTTGTTTCCTATTCTGTTGTATTCTATTCTAAAATTAGACCAACGTGTGTGTTTGCAGAATGGGTCGAGGTGAGAACATGGGACACCTGACTCAACCTGGTCGCAGGCAGAAGACACAGCAGGAGCCCCTGGATGTGGATCCCTTGTTAATCCGCTTCCTCCGGACATTCAGGGAAATCCTCAAATTTGTTCTCTTCAGCTACACGGTGCTGTTTGGTGCTTTGCTCCTTGCCAGATGGACCACTTATTTCATGGTGGGAAAGTAAAAGGAAACCGTCTGTTCTCGGACTTGGAGCTCGTTAATGAAGTTGATCAGGCAGACCTTCTTGGGATTTATGGGCTATGCAGTTCCTATGAATTATTAATGTCTCCACACAACAATAACAGCTGGAGTGATCATGTTTGTTTCCTTGTTTGATTCACACTCTGCAGTAGAGCACACGGCTTTTGTGCAGTTTTATTTTTTGAATAATCTAAACAGGGTGTTGCGGGCATTTAGAGCAACTCTACAGCAAAACTAATTTTAAATAAGCCAGTTTGCATCAGATGTGTTTGTTGACAGTGTTTAAATGTGCTATCTAGAAACTGTGATATCTGCTGTAGCAAAATGACCACAATGAAGCTGTAAAACGTGTGTATGGTTGTGTAGCATACAAAAACAGCATTGTTATTCTTGATTGATAAAAGCTTTACAGCTGTTTTTTTTCCTCTTGGGAAGCACATATAAAGTAAAAAACTAAAATGTTTGTGTAAATAAGGCGTGTCAGCAGTGGCAATGTCAGCTGGGACTGTTTCTCTGTTATAGTGCTAATTTCTCCTGAATGAATTAGTGAACAAAGCCGTCTCTTCTGATGGGATCTTGTGTGTCTAGGAAAGCTAAATCACTAGGCGGGCATAGTGGGCAACTGCCCTGGGGTCTCCAGGCTCCCAGAGGGCCTGAAGGCTCCAGGTTTACTGTATGGCAATTAATTTGTGGTAATTTGATACATTGCACATCTGTACGCACCGCTAAAGCAAAATATAAACAGAAATGATTTGGGCCTTAAGGCAACATCTGCATTATTTCCTAATCTTGAGGCCCTGTCTTGTAGAGTTAAAATCCAGATTTTATTTTATATCCTTTATTATTTCAATATATTTTGTGCTTACATTGTGCATATTCCTAAATAAATTTGTGATTAGTCAAATTACCAAAAACTGGGGGGTCCCTGTGGCTTGGGGGTTACGATGTCGACCATGAGCAGCAATGTTCGAGTCTGGCTTGGGACCTTTGTTGCATCTCTCTCTCTCTCTCTTATTTCCTGCTGTCTCTGCTGGTCTTATAACAGGCATAAATGCCCAAAATAACCAAAAACTAAATAATACACACTTAATGGTGAGAGTGGGAGAGGGATGTGTCAATAGGCCTTTTTCACGCAGAAGACATTTTGACATGTCACAATGGGAGAAGTTGTGATAAAGGCCTATAGGGGTCCATCGATAATTTTTCCTCTGGGGCCCCAGCACAGGTAAATCTGGCCAAGGTGCCAGAACTTCAGTTTATATGGGAGCAGTTAGTTTGTCACTTACTTTTTACACCTCTGTACTGAGGCCAGCCTTTTCAGAAAACTGATGTCCGGCAGGTGCAAGAAACTGAAGCAGATCTGGAAGCTGGAAGCTCAGTGGCAGTTGCAGGTGCCACCGGAAATCCTGGGTTTTATTGGCGCAAAGACTAAATTTGATGTTTTAATGTGTCAGGCAGCGCCCCAAAAATGTATTCAATAATTGTTGTTATTATTGACACAACTACTGTACACATTATGAATATATCCGAATTACCTTTAGTTGCCACCTGAATTAAATTTAAAATAAAAACTGTTAAAAGTAAATCTTCATTCCCAAATTAAAATCGCGGTGAGGCGCTGCGTGCGCGCGCGGGTTGGTTCGATTTCAGTCACTGAAACATCCCACGTGGGCGGAGTTTTAGCCAGCACGGGGTTTTCTAAAAAGTCCTTAAGACTTTGCATTGAAAATTAAACGCGTTATAAATCAACTAACCGTGCGGTCTCCGGGGACAGGAGAAAGGCCCACGTCGCTGACGGTGCACCCTCACCGCTCTCCGTTTGATGCCCGCTGAACGCCGCCCGCGCTGCGCCATTTTGAAAGTGTAATGGTGGGAGAGGCAGGGGCGAGGGGAACCTCAAAGTGGAGCGCAAAGTCTGAAATCCAGCGTCAAGGATTGTGGTTTACTTTCTTTGGTTAGAAACAGTTTCGTGCCGTCTGTGTCAGCCGGGCCGAGGACTCGCGCCGCTCCCAGGTTTATAATCCTCCACCGCTCCTCGGTCAGAGCCGCCCAGCCGACCCGGGTCAGCACTGCTCCAGCCCAGGGCCGAGCCCGCTACAGAGACGCTCGCCATGGCAGGTGAGACCAGAGGCTGTCCGAGTGTGTGGGGTTTCATGGTGATTTAGCAGTCGCTGTCCTGGTCAGCGCAGACCACGGTTTGTCTCTGTTGTGATTAACCGGCGCAGGCTAGCTGCCAAGCTAGGATACCTCAGGATGCTGGTGTGAAAGTGAGCGTTTTCCACCGCGAACACGTCTAAACTACATCCCGTGCCTGGGAATGCGCTACACCAATTAAACTGTGTAATTGGTATGAAGTCAAACGCGGCCTAGTTCTCGTATTAACGTTGCTGGTTTTAGCTAAGTTAGCACCAAGCTAACGCGTGTAAAGTTGCCTTTGATGGCGGTGTGTTAAAACTTGTGTTTGTGTTTTGCGCAGGGGCCGGTGGTGGGAACAGTGATGTGCAGTGGTGCTTTTCACAAGTCAAAGGAGCGATAGACGACGATGTCGCTGAAGGTGAGTCCGTGTGGTGGGCAGCTGCTGTCCTGCATCCTGTGCATGCTTGTTATGAAGTTAGCTCTAATGCTATTGCTACACTCCCTGTTCGAGGTCTCTGTGTGAAACTGGCGGACGGCCGACAACATCAAGCTGTTTTTGCCGTAATTTCCGCAAAATGTCAGTATTCACTAATTGTACAATTGCTCCAAGTGCGTTTGTCCGTGTGTGTCATACTTGGTATGTGCGTGCTTGGGAGTGAAATGCATGTCATAATTGAACAGTCGCAGGTTTTTACCTCTGCAGGACAAAGGCACTAAGTAAGCAAGTAGGAAGTTATTGAAGCGGTGCCTTTTTTTATTTGGTTGAGCAATCAGTTTGCTTGGGTTCAACTTCAAAAGTGTTGTGCACAGAGTGCATTAAGGGTCTGATCGGCCAAGTCAAAAGAAAAACCTTCCCACTCAACTCTCCTGGTATCTAGCCATGCAGATTGTGATGTTTTTACCTCTGCCCAATAACTCAATACAATGGAGGTGAAGGAAATTTCATTTTGTGGTGCTCAAAGCGTCACAGAATGACATGTAATGAAAACCATGTGTCTTTCCACAAACGCTGTCGTGGTTACTTAGGATAATCCACATTCAGGACAGATTTCATTGAACTATTTTTCTACTAAATAGTAGTTCCCAATAAAAGCCATTGATGACAATGACGTCTGTGATTATCCTGACTAACTGGAACATCGTTTCTGGAAAGACGCTTTGCTCTTGCAGTTTTCAGCTGCCTGCACAGTTTGATGCCACTGAGTGAGAAGATGTTTTTTGTGATTTAGGTGAACTGACCCGTGCAGTGCTACAGATAATTTGAACACAGTACATGGCGATAATTAATGCTAATTGAGTGCAAATAAATGCAGCCCAGGGTGTATTTGATTTATATATCAAGGAATGGAGACCACTGGTATATTGTAACCGCCCCTTTTTCTATTGTCCAATGAGTAAATTCACAAGTGCCTAAAGCATGTATGTTTACAGTACACGATAGACTTATTTGAATGTTAAGGACTACACAGTTGTTTACAGTAAGCTTTCCCTGAGAACAAGTAAAAGTGTGAGCTTCTCCTTGTGTCAATACATAGCAGTTCAGGCTGAAAACATAACACTACTATAGTATAGTTGTTTATTTGACTCCTGCAGAAGTACTCTCCTTCACTCTGTCCTCTTTTGCTTTATATGAGAGTTTGTATGGAGACAGGTCGTATCAGGCACTTTGTGTGCTGTGTTAAGAGTGGAACAACACCATAGTCTATATTAAGGATTGCATTAGCTCAGAATAGTGCCAGCCCGTTAACAGGGATTGATTGTTGTAGGATTTGATGAGAATGCTTGTCTTTAAAAAGTGCTGCATAGCTGCACATGGCAAGTTTTTTTTCCCTCCTAAGAGTGTTTAGTAGACTTTTAGTTCCATTGCACTAGCACACTGTGGTGCAAATATACATGTACATAACTGCTCTGTTGTGTTCACATGGTTGACGTGGTTTTCA
Organism: Macquaria australasica; assembly: GCA_005408345.1. Taxonomy (NCBI): domain Eukaryota; kingdom Metazoa; phylum Chordata; class Actinopteri; order Centrarchiformes; family Percichthyidae; genus Macquaria; species Macquaria australasica. Next base: position 744,843 of record SEMN01000164.1, read on the forward strand.
CCCCTCACAGGTGGACAAAACGGGAGCAAACATACAATATATTTAATGCTGTTGGCAGAATTTTGTGCATCATTGGGAGGAAATTAATCACTAAACCAGAAAAGCCTTGCAAAACAGTTAAAAATATCTTCACATTTAACACGCCTCACATTTACACAACAGGCTCCCAACTACACTAGCAAATTACAGGGTAAGTTAAAAAAATGGGATGATATTCTAATTATACTATCTTTATTGACAGCTGACATCATATCTACTGTTGAATTCAACCACTCTGGGGAGCTGCTAGCCACTGGGGACAAAGGGGGCCGTGTTGTCATCTTTCAGCAGGAGCCAGAGGTAAGTTTGGGTGACTCATCTGACTAAACTAAATGTGTACAAACAGTGCAATCATTGTTTTTCACATTTGATAATTTCATAACTTGGTCAAGCTTGTTTTTTACTGAATCCAGAATTGAAAACCATACCAAAAAATACGATTTGAAATTAACAAACAAACAAAACACTATGTGGTTTCTGATCATACGTGAGCTGAAATGCTCACTCTTGCTCTCAGCATGGATCTATTTCTATCTTAATAATACTTAACTTAACTCTGATCTGCGGTCTGTCGTTGTTTAGAGTAAGAGTCAGCCACAGTGTCGAGGAGAGTACAATGTTTACAGCACCTTCCAGAGCCATGAGCCCGAGTTTGACTACCTGAAAAGCCTTGAGATCGAGGAGAAGATCAACAAGATTCGATGGTTGCCTCAGAAGAACGCAGCACAGTTCCTTTTGTCTACAAATGGTTAGTAAACCACTGCATTCTCATTAAATTGAGTCGCTGGAGTAAATATGAGTTGGTGATATTTAGCCATTTTAAACTGAAACCTTTCCATCTGTCCTCTGGAGACACCATTTGGCAGCAAGTAATATAAATTTACACAGTTTCTTCTGTTACTGAAGATGAGTTTTTTATGTTCTCTGCTCTTTCGCATTGGCAGACAAAACCATAAAGCTGTGGAAAATTAGTGAGCGTGACAAGAGACCAGAGGGCTACAATTTGAAGGAAGAAGATGGGCGATACAGAGATCCCAATACAGTCACAACACTACGGGTGGGTATAAATTGCTTTATTGCTGTCCCAATAATGTTGAACAATATGCATAGTAAATTATTAATTACCTTATTAACCATATTTTAATATGCCAGAATTGTAGTTGTAAGCTGTAGTTGAGACCAATTGTGTTACTCTTTGAAAAGCTTTTTACATTAAATTTGAATTAGTTTAAACAAAGGTAAAGTATTGTATCATTTCTTCTCACCATTGTCCTCCAATTGTTAAGGCTGTGAGTTGTCAGTTGTTTTGATTCATTCCTACATTCAGCAGACATATTGACATGTCTTGCCAGCAAAAGCACAGGTGTAACTAATAATTTTAACAGTCCATTACTGCAATGCAGCAATTCATGTTATTAGCTACACCTGTGCTTGACGAGTCAAAATGCTGTGAAATCTGCTCTGAAAAAGGTATTTTCAGCTTTAGTTTCACTCCACTTTTTTTTCCCCCTGGTCATGTGCATCCTCCAGTTTGGTAAACGCTAATCAATATTTATTGAATAGTTTCCAAATATAGACTCAGTTTAACAAACTGGCCATGAACACTGAGGCTAGACCGTTAACGCTGTTTGCACCAGGATTAGTGAAACCTTTTTCCCCCACACACTACCAGCAAAATCCCCAAAACAGAAAAATATAGCATATTGCCTGACTCATCTGATAACCACTATGTGTTGTGATACCTACATCTGTCTTCCGCTTCACCAGTGCTACAAGAACAGTTTGGGACATTTTTTGTACCTGGTGGAAAAATTATTTTTTCTTTTAAATCATAAAAATGTGATTTATAAAATGGAGGACATTATAATGACCACACAATCTACTGTATTTCTCCTCTCCTCAGGTACCAGTATTCAGGCCCATGGACTTGATGGTGGAAGCCAGCCCTAGACGAGTGTTTGCGAATGCTCACACCTACCATATCAACTCCATCTCAGTCAACAGCGATTATGAGACATACCTGTCTGCAGATGACCTGCGCATTAACCTGTGGAATCTGGAGATCACTGATCGCAGCTTTAGTATCCTTTGGTGTTTAATCCCATGCAGCCACCATCTTCTATGGTTCTTGACATAATTCATCAGAGTTATTCCCATAGACTTTAATTATTTCTCATGTGGAAGAAAGGTGTGACATAGCAAAATGACTAAGCAGCTTTTCATACAAATGTCTCCCATGTGTTTTTATGGGAATTTTAGTTTCTAAGCAGTAACTGCTCTTGTTATTTGGAAATGTTTTTGTTATTGGTGTCCAGTTTGACCGAGTAAAAGTGAGAAAAGTGTCAAACCTGCGGTCCATTTTAAGAAGTTTGCGGGAGTTTACTTTTTTCTGTATATGTACTATGTGAAATAATTAATGGTATGTCCTGGTTAGTTGAGTTCTTTCATTCGAGGTAGCTCTGACTCACTGTCAGATCCCCCGCATGCATCCTCTTCACCTGCACACCACATATCCATCAACTTGGATACAGTCAGACACTGTGCATCACTCAGTCCCTGCAACAACACTGAAACCCACTGCATATTAGGACGTCTCTTTCTGTTCCATGTTAAGACAGTAGATTACTTAATCCTATTGATTATATAGGCTTTTGTGGCTCTGTGCTGGTGTGTGTATATAAAAAGATAATGTAGACGCTTGTGTTTTAAGGCAGACAAAACATTAGTAAAAAATAAAATAATTTAATTGGTGTCTAGCACAGTGTCATACTTGATACTACCGCCAGACGTCCCCGAAGTATAGAATTTACAACTTCTCCACATACTGGCTCTAACATAGTTTTAAAAAGTTAAAAATGTGTACGTTTGACCCCAAAGTGGTTTTAGTGTAAAGAAATGTTTTAGTCCTAAACTGAGCTGACAACATGACTTTCTGCTGAGAAATCTGTAGAGTGTCCTCACTCTCTAAGGGAGCAGTGAATTATGTGCCAGCCAAATGCTACTTGCCATTGTAAGTGCATTCACAAAATTAGACAGTGTTGATGTTGGCACCTAATTAATTCAGAGCACCTATAGTAAATGGCATTCTGAATGCTTGATGACAGAGAGGGAAGCGTTTTCTGACCAGAGAATTATTCCATTGTACCATTTTTATAACCACATCCACCCAGAGCATTTTGGGCCACTGGGAAAATGGCTATGTTTGTACTAGTTAAATAATAACTGTTTTTAAGTTAAGAAATGTCTGTTGAGCCCTTTGACCTTGACCTCGCTTCTTCAGACATTGTTGACATTAAGCCAGCTAATATGGAGGAGTTGACGGAGGTGGTCACAGCAGCAGAGTTCCACCCCACCCAATGCAACACTTTTGTCTACAGCAGCAGCAAGGGCACCATCCGCCTGTGTGACATGAGGGCATCGGCACTGTGTGACAAGCACACCAAACGTAAGTCAGTTTAATTCATGCTGTGTGCCTGCAGGGGAGCTGTTGAATTCTGAGGTGTGCCTATGGCATGCCTAAGGGAACTGGATGATGGACAATGAAACTAGAATAGGTTACATTTTCAGAGTGCTCACTTTAGTACAAAGACACTGCTGTAATGCATGTCAAGAGTCTAAAAATCCCTGATCGACCAGCTCCAATCGTGAGGCCAGTCTTTCTGTAAAGGGCATTGGCAATAGTATCTTTACCAACCAACATGCATGTTGATGAGAATGATGTTCAAATCCTGGACAGTTTGGTCGGGAGGCAGCTTTTCTAACAGCTGAGCTACAGCATCGGCTGCTTTCCTGAGGAGAAGTCTTAATTAGTGAAGCACCATACACCTGTGTGAGCTGGCAAGTCCTGTGAAAGGTTGTCAAATACCAACATCAACAAGTACACACTTTCCTGAAGACAAGTCTAAACTAAACACCATACACCTGTGTGAGCTCAATAGTATCAAGAAAGCAGACAGTTATGAGGGAGACATGGAAAATGACAGTCTTCATTCAAATAACAATTGCCCGGAAAGCATAACTTATTATATTATACTATATATAATAATAGCTTTTAAGAGTTTTACAATGCGAGTTGCAGCAGGAGTAGCTAAACATGTTGATATTTAATGTGTGGACAGAATTGAAATGAAAGGAGGAGCCTTGAGTTTAAAAAAGTAAAGAAACATTCAGCCTATTGTTTCTCTGGCAGCGTATGGGAGTTTGCCAGTTCTTTCCCCATTTTTTAAGGGTCTGAGCTCCGAAGCTGCTATGAATTTGAGAGAAAGCAGGCCTGTAGAAACGTGTGGTAATATGTTTGATAAAATTGTAGGACAGAGAGCACAGGCAGAACATGAGTGCTTCCATGCAGTGACCACAGTATTAAAACTGAGGTGTATATGTTGCCGTATTAAACTGCACAGTTATATAAAAACTGTAGCCTGTCATTGCAATTAATGTAAGGGGTATACTAATGACATGCATCCTTCCTCTTTTAAGTGTTTGAAGAGCCAGAGGATCCAAACAATCGTTCGTTCTTTTCTGAAATCATCTCATCCATCTCTGATGTAAAGTTCAGCCACAGTGGACGCTACATGATGACCCGCGACTACCTGTCCGTCAAAATCTGGGATCTCAACATGGAGTCCCGGCCAGTAGAGACATATCAGGTCTGTTATCGTCCTCCATGCTGAGACAGAAGTAATGTTGATACATCCGTTGTTTTTCTGCAGATTGTAAGGACTAACGTCTCTCCACAAGAGGGAGGTGTTTTACAGAAGTCACAATCAAAATATGAAGGTCTCTTGCTGTGTTATTTTCACTCTTACACACCTGTTGATTATAACTACATCACCTTCATCGCTTTCTTTTAACAGGTGCATGAATATCTCAGGAGTAAGTTGTGTTCACTCTATGAGAATGACTGCATCTTCGACAAGTTTGAGTGCTGTTGGAATGGGAACGACAGGTGAGTATCTTTTTTTTTTTTTTTTAATAAATGCACTGCCTCAGGGTAAAAATATGCCGTCTGTTGTTACTCTGGTAGATTTCACCAATGTCAAAGCAAAATTTGCATTTAAGAAAGTGATATTTGGTTTCTTTATCGTGCCTTTGGAATTCCCCTCACATTCAATACGCATGACGCATGCAAATGTTTTGGGCTGGCCCTTATTTGACGCAACTGACCCCAGCAACATTGGTCTTATCGATTACTGTGGTTATCTGCTCAGTGCAGAGCATAAGGCTGCGCATGATTTGCTTTGGGTGGCAGAGGGTTATTTTGTACATGCAATGAGAAGTGGTTTATGACAGAACAATTCACTTGTGGCTTTTTGATAATGTGGTTAAACCTTGTCTCTCTGCAGCGTTGTGATGACGGGTTCCTACAACAACTTCTTCAGGATGTTTGACCGAGGCTATCGGCAGGATGTAACCCTAGAGGCGTCACGGGAGAACAGCAAGCCACGATCGGTCCTGAAACCTCGCAAAGTAAGCACGGGTGGGAAGCGCAAAAAGGACGAGATCAGTGTAGACAGTCTGGACTTTAACAAGAAGATCCTCCACACTGCCTGGCATCCTCTGGACAACATCATTGCTGTGGCCACCACCAACAATCTGTACATATTCCAGGAAAAACTGAACTAGCATTTGTTGAACCGCTCAGATCCCAGTTTCCGCTTGAGCCCCATTGCTCTGATACACACATACAAACAATATCTGTCTGTCTTTGGCTAAATCCCCAAGGCTTGATATGATCTGCCCTTTCTGAGTATAGTATTGAATGTGACAAGACTTACTCTGTCAACAACAAAGAGTGGCATTAACACAGTACATCCACGCAGGCCATCACAAGCACATTTTCCATGTGTATTACAAATATAAACATGCAAATCAGAGTCCAGAATATGGGATTTAGTTTCATGGGTTTTCTCCATTAGGAACACTCCATTCTCAATGCTACCGTTTGCAACTCCACTACATCCCAAACCAAAGGGAAAATGTGTTAAATACACATATTTGGCTAGTTTGTTTCCTTACTCTTTTGTGCCATCGTGACATGATTAATTTGTATGTCATAGCTACCAATTGTTAAGTTTTTGTAGCAACCATGTTTTATTAGTTTGAATAGGAAATTCTTTCTACTGTTTATACGTCTTTCTGTCACCAAGTTCCTTTTCCTGCTGGCCTGAAACACTGCTAATACAAGCCGTCAACACTCCATATTTGCCCCAAGTATTTGTCAAGTTGCCAAGTTCACTCACCACTTCTTTCCTAATGTACAGTACGGTTATGCTGTTAAAGGACTATTCTAGTGTTTTTTCTTGTTTTAGCTCATTCTCTACAAATAGTGCATACCTTATTACTGCTAACCTTTGTCCACAGTGTACCAAAACTTATTAGATCAAATTTCTAACTTCAAGGCAGCCACTGGTTTACATTGATTTCTCTACAGTAAGAAAGTCATCTGGCTTGATATGTATTCCATCACAGTGAACTTTTTGTTGTCTTTGATTAAGTCAAAGCAGTTGTTCGGTGGTAACGCAGTTGCAAATAGGAAAACTCTGTGTGTTCAAGCATAGCGTACCAAAACCTGACTAACTGTTCACTGAGATTAATTACTTATCTCAAGAAAGTTTTAAGCCTCTGTAAGTTGAATTTCTTTGTGTACTGAAATGGCTACATTTAGGAAAATAGTCAGCAGTAATGTCTATGTAATTTCTAGTTAATGGGCAAAAACATTTAAAAATTCACCAGAGTCGTCCTTTAACATGGACACAAGAATGGCGTCCGCACACATTTGTCAGGTATTGTGGTTTTGGGAGTTGAATGGGGGCTAATCATGCCAAAGTAACCAGTCGTCCTATACACTCTAAGGTTATATTCATTTAAAGCTGTCTTGCAGACAACGAGCCCCTGGTCAGACTGGACATGTGTGGACCACCACATGAAGCTCAGGACAAAAGCTTATATATGTGGAAGGGCATGATGGCATGATGTAGCCTAATTCTCTCGTGGTCTGTGGCACCGAAACGTAGTGCCGCTTCCCCACAAAGCCTGTTGTGTTGTTGCAGATTGATTGGCCGCTTCACCCTCTGGATCTAGTTTCTGTTTGTAGAGGGTTTTTTTTTTTTTATGATGTTTTGTACTGTACCTGATAAAATAAGAATAATCACTATAGCTGATTTATTTTTGTATAAATTAAGGCAATAGGATTACAGTCTGATCACTGTAGTTTCTTTAGCTGTCTGTCTCGGACTGATTTTAGATGGAAGCCTGGTCGGCTCACCTTGTTATGACTTTGGGATATTTTGTTTATTCTGGCAGGTATTTCTTTAAAAGATAGAGACTTTATGTGACATCAAGGAAGTGTGTCGCTTCTCACGTGGGATGTCCAAAGAAAAGTATTTTCAGGTGTCAGTACCTCTATAGTCATAAGCACTATAACAGTTTTTTTATTTTTTTTTATTTGGCTGATTGTAACTGCTGTTTATGTAGAACTTTATTTGGATGCTTCAGTTACATTCTGAGTTCATTTGGATCTTAACGTATCTTAACGTTCTCTTTTTGTGCCATGGTTTTGTTTATGAATCCTTTTTGCTTGCTGTGAAAGAAGAGGGCCTTGTGGGTCTAAATGAGAGAGGCATTTAAATCAACATGTAATATTAAAACTGTTAATCAAGTTCTCTCTAAAGCTAGTCAAGTCAATTGACTAGGCAGAGTTACTGACTTTGAATTATTGTATGAAATGTCTTCTCTCTCCTGTGAAGCAGGAGAATACGGACTTTTTTATTTGTGAAGCACTTGGTTTGCAGATGATTGTTGTATGGAAGCGGTCATTAATGACTGTATTGAACATGGGGAAAATACTTTTAAAAAAGGAACTGCTGTTTCTCTGCTACACTGTGCTTCAGCCACATGCTGCCAATTCTCTTCTGGAGCAAACAGGTTGATTATAGCAAAGTTTTCCACTTCATTGAAATTACTTTTTGATGATAGATTAAGCCATTGAATCAGGGCATGAAGCTTATTGGTCCACTGGATCATATTTATGTAAGTTAATGTGTCACTCCTACCTTAGAGAACTGATTTCCAATCACTTGGATGCCACCAAAATAACCACCCATCTCCATAAGGTGGTGTTAAAGGGTAATTCCGGTATTTTTAAGATAATAGACCTTTTTGTCAAAGAGTAAGATCTTTTTGTTTAACCAGAAACACTGTCATCTTCCTGCAACTTCCTGTCACCTCTCATGAGATTTCAGAGACAGACTTATGTTTCTGGTTAAACAAAAAGATCTTACTCTTTAACAAAAAGGTCTATCTATGTAGGGCTCCTTTCCATAATGTGGTCAGACACTTAGAATATCAATCTGAGCCTGTTGGTGACAAAAACAAGCACTTTTAGTGGACGTACTTTGACGGGCGCAGGTGTCCACAAGGATTACCTAGCCCGTTTCGCAGCTGCCGGCTACTAACTGGACCACCTCCAGAACGTTTTGTACCTATTAGTATTTACACCCCAAAAAATGTAGAAATAAGGCCCAGGTTTAAAAATATCGCAATTACCCTTTAAGCTACTATTGAGTGTCACTCTCAGGGCTCTGGTTAATGTCCTCTAGTAATGACACGCTTATTTTGCAACCTTTTGAAAAGCAATTTTTCTTTATTGTCTAATGCAACATTGTGTGAGGGGTCAATAAGTTATTTGCCTCATGTCATATATGTATAAACCTGTATAATGTGGCACCTTTGTCCCATTCCACGGTCAAGGATGATCCAATCAGTTAGCCACCAATCAACAGGGAGAGTTGTCCATTCAAATTATGAGATCAGTGATCAGCCTTGTCCAATCATTCATCCAAAGGAAGCATTTATTCACCCACTAACTGTTCAATAACTATTGTTCTAACAACCTGGAAGATGTGAGAAATGTTTGTCTTGTGAGGTAACATTGGCTTTTAAAAAATCCCATCTTTGCAGAGATGGTAATCACAGACTGTACGAGTGTCGGAGCATTATTGAAAAACAGTCACTGACATTCATAAAAGAACAACTAACCAATAATCTTTTTCACTTTCCCCTCATATTGTCTTCATAGCTATTGTTCAAGGCTATGGTGTAAACCACAAAGACGTTTAAAAGAACCCTAATGCCTTTCTTATAGCATTAAGAAGAAATAAGATAATCAAGTATGTTTCTTGAACTTTCTGGCGTGCCAGACAGGAGACTGCTCAGGGGAATCTACCGCTGCTCTGTGATCAAAACCTTGTACCTTCAAAAGAAAAGCACCTTTTCAGGACTTTATTATAACCTGCCTTATTTACAGGTAGATCATACACTTTTTAAAATTAAAGTTGCTATAATGGTTTTTGAACATGAACCTTGGGTCAGCGAAACTTGCCCTACATACATACAAAGGGTCATCAAATCTCAAGGAAACTGTCTAAATTGGAGTTATGAGGTTTTTCCACTTGAAGCAGCAATTATATACATGTCTAATGTATCACAGGAGTTAAAACAAAATGCACTTTTTATTTTTGTGAATTTCTTTTAACTTGTATGATTTTGTTTATTTCTTTTAAGGGGCTCTTGAATAAAGATTGTAGGAGAGTTTTGGTGATCTGTTTGGGGGGGGGAAACTACAAATGGTTCATTGTACAGCAATGTTTGTCTTTGTCAAATGGAATAAAGTACAATTTAGATGAAAAGTAATAAAGAATTTCAAACCTGAATTCTGAATAAATTGACTAAACTACTTTATAGTTTGTGTATGGAAAGTAATGTGCTGTAAATGTGAAATGATCACAAACCGAAGCTTTGTCGAGATGATTTTTGTTATTGTAGAGCTTTGAATTACAAGCCTAACATACCGTTATAAATCAAAACAGCATTTCAAAACATGGTTTGGTTTATTTTAGGCCTATTTCAACACCAAGGCAGAGTTGCTGCAGTGCTTTCAAAGGGGCAACATATTTTCAAATCCCAACAGTAATGCCAGACAATGCTGCTCTGACTAAAATGATTGTCTAAGAATGTATTTACCACTGCAAAACATTTCTTACTGCAACCCCTCTGACCATGATGACTTCTCCACAATCCAGATCTCAGGAGCAGAGACATACCACTGATCAGTCCATTTGACCTCTAGCAAATCATTTTCCAACATTGTATATAGTTTTATGACGGCAGTCTGCACCTGCTCTCACTCCCCGCCACCTCGACACTGACCCTCTCGATCAGTACCCTTGGGAACAGGTTGATAGCACAAGTCTGATACCCGAGTGCTGTCTTCCTGTATTCAACCTCTCTGAAATCACATGTTGTGCTTGTAACCCACTGCCTATCACTGTGCGTGATACCATGAAAAAACATCCAACAATACTCTTATGGAACTGGAGCAGGGGTGATGTATACTACAGACCCATCCTCTACACATCTACAGGAAACACTGCTAATGGATATGCCTCGCCTCTCCACTTCCAGCCAACACAGCACTTATTTTAAGAGTGAGTGATAGGGGCCAGTCTTACTGCTATCAGTCCTCAAACCCTGCACAGACCTGGATGGCTCAGATAGAAAGAGAGTCCACCCAGGTCCTGCACATCAGCTGGTCAGGACCAAATGATGCAGATGTATTTAGTTTCAAACAAACTTTGGGACTTCTTTCTTTATCACATTTTTATTGCGTACATGCACACATGATACTTAAAGGTTGTTATTCAACACCACAGGCTTGCACTTTTCTGACATGTAGGTATTATGAAAATGAAATAACAAAAATTGGCCACCACTGATCTAGAGCCTGCCTTTAGTCTCTTGTCTGTCTGGTCTGGACTCTGGACGGAATTGGCGCATGCGCACACCGTAGTTTGTCTGCGTGTCATGTTGATGAATGCTAAAACTGGGTAGTCAACATGTCCACCGCTGCTGCTCAACGAAACAATAACGAAGAGCCCGGCCTTCACGGTACGTACCGCCGTCAGGTTTCCCGTGCTCCACAGTACAAAGGCTATTCTACATATTCTTAATGAGCGTGTGTGTTTTTTGAGAATATCCGTGCGCCGGAGATTTTACTGTAAAAGTTGCATCGGGTATGGTATTTCCTCTTCTTCTGGGAGGGGTGGAGGGTGATGTTGTTTGATGCCACCTCGCGCTAGCCAATTGCGTTGCGATAAATGTCTGATTGATGGAATGGCAGCCAATCACGTACACGACTCGGCGTAGGGCGGGCTCTAGCCAAAATGAAAACAACTTTGGGACAATAGACGAAATAGATGGGGGTTTTTTTTGCGACTATTATTTAAATTGTCCAATTATGTGTCATATCACTCTCACTCCTTGTGTAGTCGAGTTGCCTTTTTATTCAACAGGCCAGTCTTCCTAAATAAATATAAATTCTAAGACAATGGTAGGATGTAAGCTCAAGTGCCTGCAGACTAACAGCTCCTAAAACACATTTAAAACACTAAATTGGCAAAGGGTGCGCTCAGAGTTGAATCGATAAACCATTTCTTTAAGAAATCAAACGGCTCGGACAGAAAACCGGGACGTGCGCTTGATATGTGACAACATCACAGCTGGAGTAGCGACATGTCTGGGCAAATAGTCTCACACTGCACTCCACAGTTATGCAAGCTCTCACATGACAGCAGCACTGATGACAAACAAAAACCCGTCTGTAAACGTGCACTCCGCCGTGCATACGTGCGTCGTCGAAACAGGCTGTATAAATGATATTTTATTTTTAGCAAGCCCAAACCGGGGGGGGGAAAAAAAGGCGTCTCATGCTATCACAAGGTTTACATTCTGTGCTTACCCAACCAAGCCCGTTGGCCATAAGAGATTACATAACCCCCTCCTGTCTGGGGGGGAAAAAAAGCTAGCAAGCTGTTTGTGGGGCAGTGGCACAGAGAAATGCATGCTATCATGGATGCAGAGCACAGCCAGTTCATTTGAATACACAGTGTCAGTGGTGCAGGAAATGTAGGTCAGCTGTTTCCATTTGAAAGGAGACAGGGTGTGTTTCTGTGCTGTATACAATATGCTGTTAGCTTTGCACTTTAACACAACAAGCCTAATTTCCCTTCCTTCCTTCCGTCCCTCCTCTTGACCTTTATGTCGCCAAGGCTCTTGGGTAGAGCTGGAGCTGAATGGAAACACAGGGGCCCAGGGCGTGCAGACCAACTTGCTAATGACACCCGCTGCAGACCAAATAAATGCAAATGCTGGCATGAGTCAAACTCTGCAGACCTTGGAAGTGGTACCTGAGAATGATGAAACCCTGATTGGAGGACTAGAGCATGTGCCGTCATCCTCCTCTATCCACAATGGAGACATGGAGAAGATCCTCCTGGATGCACAGCATGAATCCAGCCAGAGTAGCTCCTCCTGTGATAGGTAGGAATAAAGGCCATTATATGCTGTTTAAAGCAAGTGTTTGTTGTTACAAGTGTGTTGTTCATCCCAATATGTTGTCTCAGTCCTCACAGGCCACCAAGTCCAGATCCGAATGAGGGTCAGATAACGTTTGATGTAGAGATGCCCAGCCCAAGAGGCAGTCAGGTGAAACAACATATTCAACTCTGAAGTTCAAACCCTTTTCAAGTCTTTTCATTTAACCATAAAACCAAATTGCTGTACCTTTACATTTGCAGTCAGAGGAAGATGGTCCCGAGCAGGACAGAGAGGAAGACATCCTGCTGAACAAAGAAGCAGACTGGGTCTCTGATTGGTCCAGCAGACCGGAAAATATTCCACCAAAGTAAGCAGACTCTCACTTCCTGAAACATTCATCAAAAGCGGATATTGAAATCATTTTGCATTAATTGGTCGATTGATTATTCCTCTCAGGGAGTTCCACTTCAGGCACCCCCGGCGTTCAGGATCTCTCAGTATGAGGAAGAGTGGAGTCATGAAGAAAGGTGGCATCTTCTCTGCTGAATTCCTCAAAGTCTTCATCCCTTCCTTACTCATCTCACACATCCTCGCTCTTGGCATCGGGTAAGTCTGGATTCATGCAGTTCTATCTTCATGCAGGGACATAACGCATTGAAAAAGTTAGATTTTCTCTGCCTGCACTGATGTTTTTTACTTGCCTGTGCCAGTTTGGTATTTTAGTGACTCACCATGTGCTATAGGAGAGGATCAGTACGAGCTGTGCCGTTGTCAATTTATCAGTGCACTGCTATTTTGCTGTCCAAGATGACTGCAATTTATGTATCTGCTGTCTGTCTGCTCAGACCTGGGCCTCATTTTTAAAACAGTGAAAGTGGTTCATTTCAGCAGCTCTATGGCTCACTCTACAATTAACCGCGCCTGAATAGTGAACCTTTTCCTCTACGCTCTGAAGGCTTAGGAATTATTGATCAATTCATATGGAGTTATGCATTTATTTCACGACTACATCATCAGTGTCAGCATTGACATTTTTCACTGTTTCCAAAATGTTTGTATGCATTATCCCAATTTTTTTCAACTGGTGTGACTTTTTCTAGGGTGTACATTGGGAAGAGAATTGCCACAGCCTCCACCAGCTCTTACTGAACAGAAGATGAAGCAGTGCCTGGATGTTCTCCTGTCTCCAAGTCTCTCAACCATCCTCCTGTAGTCAAGCTGTTTCCCTGCATCTATTGTACGCCCACATTTTCTCTTCCAATCAGCATTACATTCTGTCACATTGTAGATGTAGTTATAGAGTTATGTAGACATGACGTAATGTGGTTGCACTCCATCACATTTTGACACAGGGCAACGTTGTACCCAGCAGATGTCACCATCTTGAATCCAGTAGATAACAGACCCTGTTAGAGCTGGAAAATATTAGTCATCCTGTTCAACTCAGAAATATGTGACAAGGATTTGATGTCAGGTGGCCTCAGGGTTGAAGTTTCTCTACTTTTTGATTTTATGTCATGAGAAATCTGGCCTTTTCCCAAGCTGCATCTCTCCACTGGTGTGTCAGCAGGCGGAGTGTATGAATCAAAAATATGCGCCATATCTGCAATACAAAGAAACTTAATTGGCTCTGGGAACAGAAAGGACTTTTGTTGCCTTAACTTTTTAGACTAAACATTCAAGGTGCAGTTACTGGGGGGAGGGGGGACAAATGATGCTGCACAGTGGGATTTGTTTTTAAATTCCACACATTTTTGAGAATAGAAGTTGAATCATGTTGACTCCAGAGGGTTTCTTTTGAAAGCTTTGTTTTCATGAAGGTTGGAAAGCTTAAACATTGATCTAGTATGTAGCTCCAAATTTTTTACAGTGGGGTTGTTTGAGAACCTATGCTAGTGGAACCTAGGCTGGATGGCAATTCACCAGGCCATATGCTATTTTTATTTCTTTTTGCCTACATATCTTCTTTAACATAACATAGCAGCAATGGCAAAGTGCCAAATTTGTATCTTTCACCACTGCACATTGGTGATTTATCTTAGACTGTTTTTTTTTTGTTTTTTTTCTGATATGTTTAGATATTTAAAGATGTAGATGTGAAAAATAATTTAAGCTGTGATCTGCCCCACGTACACCTTTTGGCATTGTATAATTTGTTTATATATTGATATTAATGCAAATTATATCATTGTTATTATATAGCATTGTGGCAGTGTACCTAATGTGTTTTTCCTGTTGTTTAATTGCCGAAGTGTCAGTGGCAGAAACCACCACAGAGGAAGATATTTCCAGGGGCCTCATGTAAGAGTGTTATCTGACTTTTATGTAGATTACACTGTGCAATCATTTCACATAATATGATACAATAAACAGTGTACAGTGTGTGTAGAACTTCCAGAGAAAGTAGAGGAGCATTTCCTGAAGAAAATGCATGTGATTTCAGTATATTGGTGCTGATTGGATGACTGGATGATTCTTCTGTCAGTGATTGTAAATGGATGACATTATAGAGTCATATGAAAAATCATTGACCATATAACAGTATTGGCTGTATTGGTTTTAAAGCACTCAACATGCATTCAGGCTTTAATGCATTATATAACTCATACTAACTCATAAACTACATTTCATCCTAACAGGCTTATGTACAGTTGATCAGTGTGCAATACAGAGCATTTTGGAATTTGAATAAAGTTTGTACTGTATACAGTGGCTGAGGTATAAATAGAAAGAGAGGTCCACAGAACTTAATGCATTATTTAAGTCATAATAACCAATAAAAATGCACATATCATCATTATGGGCTTCTGCGCAGCTGATTAATGAGCAGCAGTGAGCATATTGTAAAATTAGAATGGTCTTTGTACTGAATACAGAGGCTGAGACAAATACAAATGTCTATGGAAGTTAATTTTCTAAATTCATGTCCTCACCTTCTAATTTAAGTAAGGCTTAAACTCTTTTTTCAACTTAATATCCCTTAACTCCCTTGGTAACCTAGCTTTAGAAATGCCCTTTTTTTTGTCTCATGTTCACACTTCTCAGTTATACACATACACATCTGGAAGCAGCCCAGTACATCCACAGTGAGCCACTGAGCAGCTCTTCAGTTTGGGGTTAGGGCTCTTGCTCAAGGGCTCCTTGTGGTGGTGATGACATAGGGGCAAGTGCCACTCCTACTTTCCCCACCCAGAGTTATCCTGATGGTTCAGAGATCAAATCGGCAACCTTTTGGTCACAGGCTCAACATTTTTTAGGCCATGGATATCCCAAATCGTACCTCTACAAAGCATCTCTTGTCTTTGCTCCCTGTACACGGTCCTTGTTAACAACAATGAAGAAGAGATGAGGGGGCAACATTAAATGGATGCGATGCAATTTGTAGTTGCTTCTAATCCTAATTATTTGCATAGTGGCATGCCTTTGATTAGCACATTTTAGTCTAGTCCACTGTGTTCCATCAGAGAGGTCAATGTTACCTTTTGATTGCATGTACAGTGTTGTTGCCTTTTGTTTTCAACCTGGAAGACCAAGCATTGCTTGTTCATAGGCAGGGCAGGGCCCTGGTTAATGTCAAGTATTACCCAAGATTTTATTCCATCAGTGCTGAGTAGCAAGAACTTAGATGTCTGATATATATTGGAAACATGATATTAAAGTGTAACATTGCTCACAGTGGTATATAGTGTTTTGATTTTTTCCAACTATACACGTTTTAATTAAAAGTGTATCCATGTTAGAAACAACCATTAATGTAAGGTATAAGAGAAATTGTGTGCCCAGGGCAAAAGCTCATCTTATGTGACTGCTCCCTGTAAAAAGCTCTCCTGATATGACACAGACTATTCAGTTAATTTACAGAAACACGTAATTGCAAAGTCAATCAACCACCATAGAACTGAGGATTAATGTTTTTTTTTACGCTCAGTAATTATAATAGTTAATTATTGTAATTGTTTTATTCCCCCAAGAACCCGTTGAGGCCCTGTGCAGATCTGACAAAGTCAATTACACGGGTGATGCTTAACCTGTTTCCCCAAAACTGATGATAACACATGAAAGAAACATGGAGCTGTAGCTGAGCAGGGCGGGGCAGTGCGCATGCGCGGTTCCTCTTCGCGGCCCTTGTCTTCTTGGTGCTTGTCTGGTCTTCAGGGACCTATTCTAGCAGCAAATCCGAGGATAGGACTGTTAGGCAAAGACATAACTGCTCATTAAAAGATTATTTGGTAGGCTGCACTGCTTACTATCGACAGAAATTGTCAGATAGGCACAGATCACCGAGGGCGTCGGCTGGCCAACAAGCAGAGCATCCATTCATCCTTTCATCCAGTCTAGCTAGCTAGCGTTAGCCGAGAGGCAGGGGGACAGCTGTGTCAGAGGCATCTTCAAAAATGTCGGGTTACCAAGGAAAGAAGAACATCCCACGAATTACAGTGAGTATTGTTTCCTTACTTGGAAAATATTACATTTATCCTTCAGCGGTGGAGTTTGTTCGTTTTTCTGTTTGTTTTTTAACGTGCGGTGAGCCTCGGGATTAGACCAAAAGCTAGCCAACGCTTAGCTGTCGTGCCCGTTCATTTACACTGTCAGCAGCAGCAGCAGCAGCAGCAGCAGCAGCAGCCTGGGGTGAATAATGATAACCAGCCAGTGGGTTTGCAGCAAGCTCTTTCCCAGTTCCTCACTCGGAGCTTTTGTAGTGTCTTTCTGTACAATGGACGCTCGCAGTTTGGCCGAGGCAGCTGTCTCTCCTCAGCAGTGCAGGGTGTAGTTCACAGGTGTGGGCACAGGTTCCTTCACTGTCATCGTCTCATCTTTCATCCTCCGACATCCGCTTAGCCTGCCCTCTTCAGTGGCCTCTGTCTTTTTATTTTTTATTTTTTTATTTTCAGGAGAGCTAGATTTTTCCAGAATCTTGCAATGCTGCAGCCAGCTCAAGCTCTGGTTATTTAACCCCAATTCTGTGATATATATCTGCTGGCATTTAATAATGTAATGGCTGTTTTGCTTCATGATGCAGCCTTTCAACTAGACGGCCTACAGCATTAAGGGCCTACAGTAGGGATGCGGTGATAGTTAAAAGAAGTAAAACCTCTTTTGTAAAGTGGGTCATTGGACAGCACCCATCCAAAACCCCTTGATGAAACCTTTTTCCCTAAGCTTTCATCATGCGGCCGTTGTAGCCAGAGTGCTGGAGCATATAGGCAGCAACAGCTTTAAGTTTGATCATTTAACATCACCAAACTGCCTTGTGAAATGTGTTGGCTCAGGGTCGGGCCCTGTTTTGTGCGGACAGTTATCTAGGTAGTTGTCAGGTCTCTCTCGCAGGTCGAGGCAGGGTTGTAAACATAGAGCCCTGACATCCCAGACACAACATGCAGACAGCAGTCACTCTGCAGCAGGCCCTCAGACACACACAGTCAGACACCGCTTATTAGTTTGGAATGAAGCAGATAGTTTCTCTCTGCAGAGCTTTTAACAAAGATTGGTCCCTGAACGACAGTAACTGAATTTGTTCACATCACGTTGTCTCCGGAGCAGGAATGATGGCAATGCTGTGAAGGTTGTAGTCAGAGCCTCGCAGCGGCTTAGGCAGGGTGGTCCTTCTTCATCGTGTTAATTTGTACAGTCAAGTCTAGTTCCAACGTATCTAGACACAGTCAATTTATCGATTAGCAGAATGACAGAAACATAGTGATTATTTTGACCATTAATACATTCTTTTCAGTCAATTAAAACAACAGTGGTAATGTGCACATTTCTCTTTGTTTTTTATTATTTTGGTTAGTTTATTTGGCTAATAAGACTATGCCATTCATTGACATTTGATGATTTATTGGACATTTGAACAAAATAGTGAAGAATACCTTTTCTGAGTACATTCAGTTCTTATTAACCAATTCTGTTTTATGACTGTACATTACAGGCTTAATTACGAGGGTCTGTTTTTACCGCAGAGAAGTGCATACAGTTTATATATCTACATTTTGATTCATTCATTTAGGGACCTCAGTGCGCTCGTCGCTGACCTCTCGGGCACAGAGAGGACACATAGGTTATGTGACCCACTTACAAGAGAGTAACGGCCTGGGAGATCATGTCAATACTGCCACATACCTAATGCATTCCTGCTGTCTGTGTCCTCCCACTCTGCACATTAGAAACTGAGTGTTTCCTGCTGTGAGGTTTGCAGTAAACCACTTTTGCCTTCATTAGCCCTCCTTACTATCCTCAGAGACCTCTGGGAAGCCTGTAGGAGAAGTAGGCCAGCCTAGTACGCTCACCTTTCATCATCTCATACAGGTTGAGTTAATTGTGCTCGTACTTGAGGGTTTTGATCCAGAATCGCTCCCTCCCTTCAAATGACGTGCCTGTTATGTGTGAATAAATCAAGTAGGACAACCCTGATCACCGTTTCCACAGGATGAAAGTTAGTATGGATTGATCTATGTGGTAACAATTAGCTACTTCACAACTTCAGCAGCATTCTCTCTTTCTTAATAAAAGTCTTGTGGAGAAATACATTGAGCTAAAGTTGGCCTGAGGTTCTTTTCTATTCCAAAAAAGTATCTTATCTTTGAAATTGGTCAAATTTACTGTTGAATTATGGAACTATTAGCTACGAGGAATTAACAGAGATGATTTCGCGCTCAGCAGGTGCCTAGAATTCTTTTTTGTGATTTATGGGTCATTTAAAATGCTGTCTCCTCCTTTCAGAGTGACCGTCTCCTCATCAAAGGAGCAAAGATAGTGAACGATGATCAGTCATTCTTGGCTGATATCTACATGGAGGATGGAGTCATCAAGTAAGTTCAATTTGAAGATTAACAGGGCTGTAATTCAGTATGGCTCCTCACTCTTGTAGGTATCATTTCACACATGACAGAAAAATATTTCATTATATCTACAAGAAGGCCACGCACACCTATTACCTTAATTATTTGAATCTAGATTGTCTCTGTTTTGTCACGTTTCCTTCATTCATTCCTGTATTTCTTTCCTTTCATTTGTCTCTTTCAGGCAAATAGGAGACAACCTCATTGTTCCGGGGGGAGTTAAGATCATAGAGGCTCATGGGAGAATGGTGATGCCTGGGGGTATTGACGTGCACACCCGATTCCAGATGCCTGACCGAGGCATGGTGTCAGCTGATGACTTCTACCAGGGCACCAGGGCGGCCCTGGCTGGGGGCACGACTATGATCAGTATGTATTATATCAGACAGATTCCCACATGTGTTTTCAACCAGTTTAAAGGCACAGTAATCCTGTTGCAGGGATTATAACATTGCAGATGTGCATGTAGTCAAGCGTATGATTTAATTATGCAGTTTGCTTGTGCACATTGACTCCAACCTGCTTGTTTGTGTTTTATAGTTGACCACGTGGTGCCGGAGCCTGGCGTCAGCCTGGCTGCAGCTTTCAAACAGTGGAGGGAGTGGGCTGATGGCAAGTCCTGCTGTGACTATTCTCTGCACGTGGACATCACCGAGTGGAATAAAGGCACTCAAGAAGAGATGGAGGCCCTAGTGAAGGATCATGGTATGCAGTCAACATATTCAGATTTCGTCTCCACGTACATCAAGTCTAAAAATCTCTGACTTACCTGCCACTTTTACTGGTACAGAAACATTTCTCGGCGTGTTTCTCAGACATTGCATGGGGTAAAAAAAGTCACCACTTTTCGCAGACTGAAAGAAAGCAGTAACTAAATGTTTCTGCTTTGTAATTTTTATCCTTTTGATTTTACTTTTCTCCTTTGCTCTGGGTTTTCCCTCTTCTGCTCTCTTTATTCCACCTTTGGCTGTTTTCTCTCATAAGTTTTCTATCTTCAGGTGTCAACTCTTTCCTGGTCTATCTGGCTTATAAGGATGTTTTCCAACTTTCTGACTCTCAGGTATGCTTTGCGGCTCTGCACGCTCCACTGAGCTGTTTGTCATAGCGTTTGTTTTTGAGGCTGTTGGATGTCTTTGGCGTAGATGACAGCCCCGTGAGCTGACCACTAAGTATCATTTTTTTTAGATCTATGAGGTGTTCAGTGTCATCAGAGACCTTGGAGCCATTGCACAGGTCCACGCTGAGAATGGAGACATCATTGCAGAGGTAACAGAACCACTGATTAAGTCGGTCAAGTTTCAGCTGTAAGCGGTTATTGCCATTTTGGATTTTGATGTTCCTGTGTGGATCTTTTTAGGAGCAGAGACGTATTCTAGAGCTGGGGATCACTGGCCCTGAAGGTCATGTGCTTAGCCGCCCAGAGGAGGTAAGACGGAGGACTGGTTTCTCACTAACTGTCGCCAAAAGAGAAAAGGTTTTGTGATAATGTACTTGTAAGATAAAAAGACCCAGAATGCAGTAAAGGCGAGAAGAGAGGCTGTCACCAGGCTGCTGATGACTCTGACTCTGTGCGTCTGCAGGTGGAGGCCGAGGCAGTCAATCGCTCTGTCACCATAGCCAATCAGACCAACTGTCCCCTCTACATCACCAAAGTGATGAGCAAGAGTGCTGCTGATGTCATTGCCCTCGCCAGGAAAAAGGGTAAAGAGACATTTTGAACTTTTTCTTTGCACATTTACTGCACACCTTTACCTGTGTCTGTCTGGCTGTCTGGCTTCCACTACGATGATGCGCTGACATCATCCTGTCTTCTCCTGTAGGTGCTGTGGTTTACGGAGAGCCCATATCTGCCAGCTTGGGCACAGATGGTACCCATTACTGGAGCAAGAACTGGGCCAAGGCAGCAGCCTTTGTCACTTCTCCGCCGCTCAGTCCTGATCCCACCACCCCCGACTACCTCAACTCTCTGCTGTCATGGTAGGTGCTCCGTGCCAGGACCTAAAAATAGCTGGAGCACAATTTGACGTGTCATGGCTGCGTGCTGCATTTTATTCTCACTCAGCTATACCTCTTTTAGTTACCACATTCATTATGAAATTTACATGCATGCCCTTAATACAAAGATATATATTCTATCAAATAAATGTCACCGTTTTGTCATGACTATCTGGTCAAAGATGACACTTACTGCACATACTGTATGAAGCGTATCCTCAGTTTTCCTGCTTTCTTTCTGGTCTAGTGGGGACTTGCAGGTGACTGGTAGCGCTCACTGCACTTTCCAGACTTCTCAGCGAGCAGTAGGCAAAGATAACTTCACCCAAATCCCAGAGGGCACCAACGGCACTGAGGAGAGGATGTCCCTAATCTGGGACAAATGTGTGGTGAGCTTGACGCGACCCACTTTTCACACATTCCGAAAAATTCCCATCATGAAGTGCTCTAGAGCAAATGACCCTGTAAAACCTTTGTGCGTGTTTAGATGCTAGCGTGTGATTTGTTGTCCTGTCCCGTCCCAAAAGGTGACTGGCAAGATGGATGAGAACCAGTTTGTGGCGGTGACCAGCACAAACGCAGCCAAGATCTTCAACCTGTTCCCCCGCAAGGGCCGCATCGCTGTGGGGTCTGATGCCGACCTCGTGTTGTGGGACCCAGATTTCACTAAGATCATCTCAGCTAAGAGCCACAACCTGGTCAGATGGTTACTTTGCCCGTCTTGAATCTTATCCACAATGTCTTGAGTCATTTATGTGTCCTAGACAGGTTGAGACATAATTCTTAAGATTGCATGTGATGGGCTACATTTCACATTGCATGCTATAACATGCTAAGTCAGCTCTGTTTAGAGGAGAGGTGCAGTGGCTGTTAAAGGTATTGGCACACTTCTACAGGAGCAACAATAGATTTAGTGATACAGAATAACACAGAATCTGGGTGACAATGAGCTTTAAGTGCAAACACTGCAGTTTAACCATTAAAAAAGTAAACGTGCTTAGAGAGACTGCAAGTATAATCTTGTAATGTAATGTAGATCTTCTTTAATGTAAATTACAGTGAACAGTGTCCTGTTGGAGCAGGCAAAACAGCAATTTTCAGATGTATTGCTACATGATATCAGAGTGAAAATCAGTTTAAAACAGTCTGCTGATCAAATCTCTTCTCCTCCCAGGCTGTGGAGTATAACATCTTTGAGGGCACAGAAGTGCGTGGAGGTCCTGTGGTGGTGATCAGCCAGGGCAAGATTGTGTTGGAGGAGGGCAGCCTTCACACCACGGAGGGCTGTGGGCGCTACATCAGCCGTAAACCTTTCTCTGACCATGTGTACAAGAGGATAAAGGCTCGCAGCAGGGTGAGTTCTAATTGCAGGTAGTCGCACCTCTGAGCAGGCGCGCTCATCCAGCTATAGAGAAACTAAATTCTGACAATGTAGGTAGCTGGTGAGCTATACAGCTTGTGGTCTGATGAATTGGCCTGTATGTGTAGCTCACAGATTTGCGAGGAGTCCCCAGGGGCCAGTATGACGGGCCAGTGTGTGAGGTCACTGTGACTCCCAAGGTGATGTCCACAGTCTCCTCAATGAAGACTTCCCCTGCCAAGCAGCAGCAGCAGCAGCAGCAGCAACAGCAGCAGTCTGCTCACCAGCCAGTGCGCAACCTCCACCAGTCTGGCTTCAGTCTGTCTGGTGAGTGAAAGCACAAATTTCAATCCAGGCAGCTGGCCTCTTTCACAACTAGGTGTTTAAGTTATATTGTATTGTATCTACATTTTTTAGGCGCCCAAATTGACGACAATGTTCCTCGTCGCACCACTCAGCGCATCGTGGCTCCCCCCGGTGGAAAAGCCAACATCACCAGCCTCGGCTAAGCTCTTTTGTTAACTGAGCCGGGGATGCAGGGCAACATGGGACCAGAGGGCCACTCTTACCGCTGTCACATCACATCTGGTCACCTCTGAATCCCCCTGCGCCCCACCCGAAAGCACTCCATCCATTCTTATTCACACACTACCACTATGTCACCTCATGCAAAAAAAAAAAGAAGGCATTATTCCATTTTGTTTCATCTTTCCTGCCATATTCCATTGTCATGGAAGGTTCAAGTGAATTGAAGTGGCTTTTCTGCTGCTTTTAAGCCTAGTTTGATTATTGATGAAATTAATTTGTTTACATTTTTTGTACATGTACATGTTTGAGCTGTTTAGTTGCCCTCTTGGCTCAGAAAGTTGACAGAAAACTAGTTCGGAGAAGCGGTCAGTTTCGTGAGCGGGCATTTTAGAAACTTCAGGTGTTTACGATTTTTCTTAATGTGCTGTTTATTTCCCATATGTACGTTAGAATGTGCTGGTGGCCGTGTTGCAGTGCCACCTTCAGTTGAAAGTAAAGCCTCCAACACTGTTACACTGCAAGATTACTGTTAAAATACTAATCATGAAAGATTAGACTGTAGAATATGGTTTCTTCTCCTCATAACATCTAATTTTATCTGACATTTGCAGTATTTGATTTTTGTGTAGGTACTGTGTGCAGCTGAACAGTTCACCTTGGTCTTCCTTTCGTGTTACAGTTGCACTTTTTTTTAAAAATCGTTTTATGTTTTTACCACGTCATGTCATTTTGGAAAGCACTGACTGCACTGAAAGGAAAAGAAAGGGTATTTTAGGGTTAAACCACTCATTCAACTTCGCCCTTATTATGGGGGGGGAGAAACGGCCGACACATAACATTTTGTCTGAGACGCATGAACCTTTTCCTTCATTTCATCATTTTGTTTTTTTCCCTCACGTTTGTTAAGAGGTTGTCAGGGTAACAAGCTTCCAATAATCAGACCGGTGTATATTGTTCAGGATACAGACAGACACTACGAAGAAGCTAGATGGGAGCTTGGCAGACAACCTCTCTGCACCTGGTGCTATATGACCATTGCTGTATATGTGCAGATGATGTCCACCTCCACACAGCACCGCCATTCACCCAGTTTTGACAGAATTTGTTTTGCACCTGTAACAATCCAAATGGTAAAAATGTATGTGAGCTTGCAACTTTTTATTTGTGTTGGATATGTCAGTATGTTTTAGGATATTTGTTGAACTGAACAACTTGCCTGCCTGTTCTGTAAGATATTGATAGCACACTGTATCTATGAAGGCTCTCAGAGGAGGGGGATCCCTGATCTTTGAGACCTGATGAAAAATGCATCAGTATGTATATGAAATCCCTCACAGCGTGCTCATGATGTGTCCACTGTTCTTGGTGTTAGTGTTGTGAATGAATTACCAGATATCCAGTTTTTCTTCTCTTACCCCACCCCCCCACCCCTCCACCCCTCCACACACACACACACACACACACACACGCCCCAACACTTGTTGACACCAGATTCACTCGGAGTAGTAACTGTATTCACCGAACCACAATGGGTTGTCAGTTTTGCGGCTCTGTGCAGCCATACTGTGAAACACCGGATTATTTCTTCCTCATTGCCTTGTCAAGTGTAGGTTTTGTATGCCAAGCTATAATGTGAAGTGATTTACATTTGGGGAAGTTTCTTGGTAATGGTTATTGAGTTGTGATGTTGAACACTGTCGTTGCCCCTCTCCCAGCAAGTGTGATACTCTCTCAGTCATGTATGTTTTGTAGGATACAAGGGTTTTGGGGGGAGATCATCGGTCCTGTCAGCATTTGACCCTATCTGTGTTGACTTCAGTGGATTAAAATAATAAAAATGAAACTTATGTCACTGACTCTTTTTAAAAAAATACATGAATAAGTTAACCATATAGAATTTAAATGAAACACTTTATCTTATAATTTCATAGAAAATATTCCTGGAAAGAACTATGTTTTTGGTCATTTTTATAGGGAACATAGGGATAATGTTCATAGAGATTTAAGTTTAGTTAGTTTTGTTGAGTTTATAAGCACTTACACATTTTCAGAGGATTTTCCATTAAAGATGTACTAAACTCTTGATGACAGGAAAACTGATTGTGTTCCTGCCTGTAGACAAATTTTGCATTTTTTGCATGTTCAGCTGACCTACAATGATAAAAAGCAGGGGTGGAAAGTACATTTACTCAAGTACTGTACTTAAGTACAGTTTTGAGATACTTGTATTTTCCATTTTCTACTACTTCTACATTGCAAAGTGAGACATTGTCATTTTAAACTCCCACATTTATGTGACAGCTGTAGTTATTAGTTCCTTTGCAGATTGAGGTTTTGCAAACAAAACCTTTGATGACCTTATAGAATAAGATGCATTATTACAGTACTTTTTATTAGCTCCAATGAGCTACAAAAATAAAATGCTACTTGATCACTAATGTATCAGTATTAATAATCCAATGCTACAATTTCACGTCCCCCTCCACTCAGAAATGTATGTTTCACCTGGATGTTTGACCTTCACTGTGCAGAGTTTGACACTAGAAGGCTGTTTTCACATTCATCTGCTGAGGGAGCAAAAGTTTCTCTGTGCTCACCCTAAATCTGAGTTTAACACACGTACATACAGTTGAATTTGTGACATTACAACTTTAGAGAAGTAATCATGTGCCAACATCTAACTTAAACAAGTGGGATGTGGAAACTTTAAACCTCCAGTGCACAAACACTGAGAATAGACTTTTTAGTGAAGTAAGAGACATCTTGTGTCCAGTTTTTAACTTTTGAAAAGAAATATATTTTGACATTCATAAATTTCAGATTTTTCAATGAGGGTGTAAGGCAAAACCATATCAGACACAAATAGATATATCTTAAAACATTTTCTTCTTTAATAATGTAATTTTCATAGGGGTGATTTTTCTGCATCATAAATACTTTTACTAACACTTCTGTAAGTAAAATTATAGGACTTTTACTTGTGATGGAGTATTTTTACATTGTGGTACGGCTGCTTTTACTTAAGCAAAGGCTCTGAATCTCTCTTCTCTTGGTCACATAAGCAGTTAATTGGAATTAATTAATTAGAAGTGTACCAACCTTATAATTAGACCAGAATTACACAATCCTTACCAGGAACCTTCTTAAGAATTTACAGGAATATAAAAATCCTTTCCAGAAAAGATTAGTTAACATATAAATATAACATAAATTAAAGCGTAAATAAAAGCTTTTCAAATTTGTTAAATAGCTATTTTGTTGAGTCACACCACATCCCAGCAGTGGATGGAGTAAATGCAGAGTGGCAGTGAAACACTAGGTGGAGGCACAGAGTCGTGATGCGCAGCCTCGGCTTCAGAGCAGCGTTTTTGTTGTTCCAGCTCCTTAAACACTTCTTCACCCACAGGGACGCTTCCAGTAAAATGAACTGAGCAAGACAACGTCACAGTGGGTCAACAAAAGTTCTGTGATTAATGAAGCCCCCTGGCTGTTTGACAGTCGTCCAATTAGGACTTCGCATGATGAGTGCACTGATTATACCGGAGAGGGGAATCCTATAATGTCAACATCTTCACCCGTTGATGAGAGCTTTAGAAAGAAAACAAAAAGCATCAGGAAGACTTTACAAAACTAACACGCTTGCTATGCTTTCAATCCACTGGAACACACACACACACACACGCCACTATCATAAATCCACAATCCTCAGAATTGATTTGTCATAACTACAATATCATCATGAACATTAATTTAGAACAGTAAGTATTCATGATTAAATTCACACTTCAGAATAAACGATTGTGGGCTCAGTAATGCATTCATTATCTATCAGAATATTAACAGAATACTGAGGAAATCTAGATTACACATTATTGATTTTTTTTTTTTTTTTTTTACCACGAATACATGAAATTAGGCTTCTGGATAAAATCAGGGAGTGCTGATGAAACACATGAGGGTTGTTCTTGCTCTGTTCCAATCTATATCTGACTCCTGCGAGGCTGCAGATCTAATTATGGTATTCATTACAGCTATTGAATTTGGAAGATGATATATCTTTATAAAGCATGGCACACAGGTATTCGTAGGCTGAGGTTTTGTTCATAATCCCACCACTCTCTCTATAGAGAGAGACAACAGAGGGAGGGGTGAATTAGGTCATCTGTACCATCTGTAGTTTACTGCGGCTGGCTGGTAGCTCCTCTCCTAATGGCATCTGCGCAGAGATGGTGTGATTTACAGGTTCAAAGACATGCTAGTCAATGACAATGCGGACACAGACAGGCACTCTCACTGCACTGCCATGTCCCTCCCCTGTGGAAAAGCCTCCACTTCCACGACTGAATGACTGACTCTGCCACGCGCGGAGGGGTAGTTTGGCTTAATGATGCCGACTGCATCTCTTCCCTCTCACTCTCACAAAGGGAGAACATCTTGGTACTACAGAGGGAGTAGCCAGGCGAAAATAAATCAATACGGTTGGCAGAGGTTGTCCTCTTGCCCTTTGATACCTCTGCGTAAACAGAGAGACACTTTGCAGTCTTGAACTCACACTAAACACACTCAATTTTTCACCCCTTCTCTGGTATACATTACCCACACAGAACCTCTTGTGAAGGCCGAGAAAGACTGTGTGCTTTGTATGTGGAAAAAATAAGGGGTACGGCCTGAGAGAAGAATGTCTGAGACTGTGTATGACTTAACTTGACATCTCTAAATCTGGTGGAGTTTTTAAGAGGCTTGGGGGCCGGTCAGGATTGAGGTCAGCAACCACAAGGTCAGTTCAAATTCCACATTAGTATATTAAGACATCCATCTGGCACTGCTCGGAGGTACATGAATTTGTGGGAATGTGGGTAGAACTAATGAACTAGACGTTTGGAGGGGCTATATATTTAGTGAATCAACCAAAAGAAACAACAGCAAGAGTCCAAAAATGTCCCCATGAATCCCTTGTTAGGACTATGTCATACAAATTTCTGGTAATGTGACATGGAAGAACACAAGTTCCCTTGGTTTTCACTGTGTACAGAGCAGTACACAAACAACATTTTGACAACAGGAACAGCATTAGGCAAACTGTGGAGACAACAGGAGCACCACTGACCAGCATTTTTGAAACGTTTGGTGAAATCATGCAATATATAAAACTTTCCTATTTACATTTTTATACATTTGAACTGCTCTTCTGTAATATAAAATATGTAAACATTTTGAGATCTTTTGGTCTCTTTACTCTACTATACTTCAGGGGAGTGTTTACAGGATCGTTTTTTTTTTTTGTCCAAACTTTGATGGACATTTGCTTTATTTTTTTATCTCCCACAAGCTGTATTCTGCAGTAGTTTGTGTTCAGAAAGCTAAAAAGCCATCTTCTTAAAGGGGTAAAATATAATGCCTGTGTTATTTCTTTGCAAGATTTTGACAATCTTATATCCAGGAAAGAAAGAAAAATCACAGAATCATATCAAAGCTGAGACTTTTACATGTTAAATTTCAAAGCAGCCTCCATTCCAACACAGCTCATGTGTCAGGATGTCAACAGAGCAGAAGGAAATATATTCTCATCTGTGACCTTGAAAAGGGAGTCATGACTAATGGATGAAGGATTATGGTAGTTATACAGGCTCTCCTTTTTCTGACAGGGACAGTTGGTGGATTTTAATGATGGGAAGGTTTCCGACAGGAGGGGGCTGGGCGCAGTTTGACTCCTGCGGGGGAGTCCCACCACTCAGGATGCAGCAGCAGGTCCGGTGGAAGCTCTTAGTGCAGAGTTTGGCCACTTTAGCCCTGCTCGTCTTGGCAGGTCCAGATCTACCTGTGGGGCCTCCAGGAAAGACCCTCCACTCCCTGCTGTCCCTGGAGGACGGGGTTCTGGACAGGGCCATAGAGGAGGAAGGGCTAAGCCGACAGGAAGCCCTCTTGCTGTCCAGGCCCAGACTGAGGGGCTGGCTGTGACCCTGAGTTTGGCTCTGACCTGCATTCAGGTGATGATGATGTGGTCTGGGAGTCACTCTGAGACAGTGAACTCCGAGTAAACTCTGAAAAGCTTTCTTGAACTCCTGGTTGGAGCACGGGTAGATGATGGGGTTGATGCAGCTGTTGAAGTAACCGAGCCAGAAGGTGATCTTGAAGACAGTGTCTGAAGGTTTGTATGCAGGGAACATGGCACCTGTAGGGACACACAAGGCTTATTAACATTACAGCAGAAGTCATGAAGTCACTAGGATGGGGGACATGAACACCTGTAAAAAAGTTTTATGACAATCCATCCAACAGTTGACATATTTTAGTCAAAGTAGTAAACTGACCAACCGAATATTGCCATCCTCGAGCCATGCAGCTAGCATGTGTAAAATAATTTATATTAGCTACATTTTTAGAGCTCCAGTTACTTGCTCTGGTATCTGTTGCATCAAAGGTTGTGTTTATATGAAATTAACCCATGATCTGTAGCTACTGAGAGAAACATATCATTGCTTTCATTTACATCCACTTAAAACAATATATTTTTGATAAATTTATCCAGTTTCCACTATAAAAAGCTCCCTACTTGCCATCAAGGTTAAGGATTTTATTAAAATTGCCGTCATAAATAGTGCTGCTTTTGATTAGAGGAAGGATTCACAGCAGAGAGCGTGAGTGGGATCCTTAATGAAGAAGCAGAGAAAATGGCTTAACAGACACATTACATGCAGGACTGTAAATGTAGGTGACTCTTCACATATCCAGTGGCTGCCAGTGAAACATTAAAATAATTAAATGGCTGACTTCTTTTGTGGCTGCAATATATCTATCCATTTATCTATTTACACCTATCTTCAGAGGTAGAAGGGGAGAAGCTGTCTTTATTGGGTGAGCTGTTGCAGGCAGTCAAATGTGGGCTTTTGAAAAATGAGACTGTGATATAGAGATGGATAGAGAAGTGCTGGAGAGAGTTTGAGAGCAAATTCTTTTGTGCCTGGCTGTACAGCTCACACACTGCATCCCCAGCTGTGCCAAAAAGAACAATTCTATTATTGCCAGTACTCCTGATAGATTTATTTTTTTTTAATGAAAAAAGAAGGGTTTTGCAGCTGTTAAATGTCTTATTGCCCAAAAATCAATGCAACATCACTGGCTGTTGTCATGTGAAAACTGTGTAACTTATGGACCCCTTCCAAAAATGATATGTGATCTGTCTGAAAAGAAGACTGTTTTTCATGGTTTTTGAGATGCATGGTTTTGACCAAACTGCAACAAAGCGGTACATGCTGGGAGAGACAGAAAGAAAGAAAAGAGGGCATTTCTCAATACAGCTGCTACCAACGTGTGAAATATGACTTCCAATGCCACAGATACTAAAATCTTCGAGAATCTTGTTAAGTAAAATTCATTTTAAAGCAGGATTAATAGATTTTTGGCCACAAAAGAAGCTAAAAACACTACAAGGACAAATTCTCGCCTAATAAAGTTGTTGTGGTGAATGTGTTAGCAAACGGTTGCCTATTTACACATCCTTTTAGCTCTGTTTTGGTCTCCACGAACTCATATCTGATTCTTCAGCGGCTGACTGAAATCCACTATGTTCACCAGCTAAGTTTGTCTGTCTGCTGTTGAGTGCTGGGCAGGTAGCGTACCGCGGGTTTTTAGAGCTTTTAGCTGAATACAGCTGCGGCTCAAAACGACGTTGATGAGATTATAGAGAGTGAACCAAAACACTAAAGTTGTGGGGCCGTAAAACCAAAATAATGATCTGATAGATGCTACAAAGCTTAGAAGAGCTTAGGGGAATTGTAGAGTTGGGTGATTATTATCTGTGGGTTCGTCACTACGAGCGTCCCATTTTCACATTACACATAATCATTTGATTTCATATAAAAATGTTGATTAGTGGAGCTTTAAAGAGAAGATTAAATCTCATTTTTGTTGACCTGCAGAGGTGTAACTTCTCACCCTTATGCTGTGATATAGAGGTGTACTCCAGGGCATGTCGGTACACCGTGACATCACTGTTAGGTGTGATTACAGGTGCAACAGAGCACACTTCTGACCACACCCTGCTTCCCCCAGACTTCAACGATCAATCAGAAAGGGTTGCTGAAACAACAAAGGTGGACTTGAACCGGGGACACTGCAGTTCACGGTTGATGTCTTAACATCTTAAGCCACGTGGGCACCCCATGAAATTAGCAATGGCTTGCTTTACACTTCCTTAAAGTCCCTGAGAAGGGTTTCTGAAATGTCAAGGAGAGAGGAGGACAATCCACAAATAAAAACAGAGCTGAAATAACTCACCATTTTTGAATTTTTGACATGATCAAATTCCCACAATTTATTTTTGTCTGATGACAAAATAATGTTTACTCCAATAAACCACATCAAACAATCACGAGTTATCCAGCTCTACATGTCAAAACTAGACCACTGCTTGGTGATTCACTGCTAGATTTATCATTGTCCACAGACTTATGTCGCAGCGGTATGTAGCCTGACGCCAGCATCAGCAAGGGAGCATTGGTAAGCTGAGGCTTTTCCTCATTTCCCAGTCAAGAAAGGCCTTCAGCCAAATGGTAGCAGCTATATTTACAAGCATGAGAGCATGGAATATATAAAAACCCAGAGGGATTTGTGAGGGTTTTGCTATCTCTCATATCTGCTTGGTTCGGATTTCTTTTTCTCATTCCTGAAACCAGCACACATTGTCAAGCCGAGTGAATTCAAGAACACTTCAAGAACGCCGGGCTTGATGAGCAGTTCTTGAACATCATACAAGGTCTGACACCGATGTGATGGACTGGCGTTGTGACGAAGTGAGTCACAGACACAAGGGTGAGAGGAAGGAGCAGATAAATGACTTTACACTGATCTGTGTTAGAAATATATATGTTGGTCTGAAATTCTGTCCCTTTGTTTACAGACGGGGGAGCACTGGAGGCTGTGAGAGATCTGAAAGATTAATGGAGCCTATTTATAGAACGTCTACCTGACCAAGTCAAAGCATTTACTACGCTGCTCAAGAGGCCACAAGGCTCGTCTGGAATGATAGCAACTTCAGTGTGCTCCCGCAGAGGAGCAATTCAATTAACATGGTCAAACTATTAAATTCGCCAGCACTTTAAAACCTGGCAATCGATGAATGGATCTGTAAAATGAATGAATGCAGAGGTTAAATAGCTTTCTAAAAGTGGTCTGACTTGTATGTGTGAGTGCAGGTGATCAAATATATGAACCTGTTTTTAATTTGTGAAATCTTGTTGATTAAAAGGTTAAAAGCATTGAATCAACTGCCCTGTGCATCTTTAATTTTTGGGAAATATGCAAATTTTCTTTGTTACCGTCAGTTAGATGAGAATTCCACTCTCATATCTGTCCTTTCAATATGAATCTGACATACAGACTAGAAACGGGGAAACAACTAGCTTGGCTCTTTCCAAACGTAACTAAATCTGCCTCTAAAGCTCACTTAGGACTCTAGAAAATGATTGCGCCCAGCCAAGAAATAGCCCCCCCCCCCCCAATAAAACCACAACTTGTTGTTTTTACCCTTTGGTTTTAATAAAGATTAAACAAACCAGCTATAACATGTTAATTTGTGTACTTTAGACATCCCAGTAGGCAGATTTTTTTAACTTTGGACAGAGCCAGGCTATCTGTTTCCCTCTGTTTCCAGTCTTTATGCTAAGCTAACACGCTATTGTCTTTAGCTTCATATTTACCCTACAGACATGAGTGGTATCAATCTTCTCATTTAACTCTCAGCAAGAAAGTGAATCAGTGTATTTCCCAAAATGTCAAACTATTCCTTTCATTCATCATGTAAACAAATGGCATATTACAGGCTGATTAAAATGATATTGTTTATATCATATTGAGCTGATTTCTTTCACAATTGTTGCTTTGCCCAGACAAATACTACAGGGGTCTTGGACATCATGTGACTCGAAAAATTAAGGATCACACACAAGATGAACATGATGATACTAACCGATGGGTAGCACCAGGAAAAAGGGCAGCCAGCACAACACGAAGCAGCCAACCACAATACCCAAGGTCTTGGCGGCCTTCTTCTCTCGTGAGAACTTGAGCAGTCGTAGGGCGAAATGCGTGCGGCTGCGAAGGGCCTCGTCCTCCGATACCGTTGTGTTGCCTCTGTGTATCCTGAGTATCACGTGCTCTGAATCTGACTTCTCTGTCTTGTGGCCCTCCCTCAGGCCCTGGCTCTCTCTGTGAGCTACCACATAAACCCGACAGTACATGACCAGTATGATGGCCAGAGGGAGGTAGAAAGAGCCCACAGCAGAGAAGATAGCGTAGCCCGGCACCTGTGTGATCTTGCAGATGGACTCGTCCTCAGGTGCCGGTTCTTTCCAGCCAAATAAAGGTCCAATAGATATGATAATAGACAGCACCCACAGCAGCATCACTGCCAGCAGCGCCCTGCGTTTTGTCATTATAGTTGGGTAACGCAGAGGGTAACTGACTCCAATGTAGCGGTCAACGGAGATCACACAGAGGCTCATGATGGAAGCAGTGCAGCAGAGCACGTCCACAGCTGCCCAAACATTGCAGAAGGCCCGCCCAAACACCCAACGATCCACAATCTCAAAAATGGCAGAGAAGGGTAGTACAGTGGTGCTTAGCAGCAGATCTGCCACTGCCAGGTTAACTATAAAATAATGTGTGACCGTCCGCAGGTGTCGATGACAAACTACTGAGAGGATTACGAGGATGTTTCCCACAATTCCAAACACAATGAGGAAACCAAGCACCAGGCCCAAAACCACAGCTTTGACCACGTTGAGCTCTGGAACTAAAACCTGGCTGCAGTTGGAGCAGTTCTCTGTCAGAGGAGCTGGGGTCATATTGTCCAGCACAGGAACCATCTGTTCCAAGACTAAGCTGATGCTCGACACTGTTCTGTGGTGGACTGAAACGCAACACACCTATTTAAATTCACTACAGGAGAAAAAGGACATCAGGGTATTCTCATAAAAGCCATTAGAGTAATGATCACATTAAGTCTGTCTTGTTTAAACATATTTTGAATGATGATGCCTCTGGCAAATGAGCCATTACGTTGGCAATGCATCAAGTAAAAATAAAACTACAGGATGCATGCAGAAACACTGAGGGAGAAGTTTAATATATGCAGACGAAACCTACTGCGCTGAAATCAGGTAATCCATCTTGAAAATGTTACTGATGTTAAAACTGACTGTTATTGTGCAGCTGGTACAAAAACACTGTTAGAAATGCATTAAAGATGGGCCAGACAGATGGGTGTACACATCTAGGAAAATCTTTGCATGTTTTCTGAACCAAAAATGGCTGTTTGGGAACAAAATTCAAGTCCATATTCTTAAAAAATGGAGTGAGAAACCACTTTTCTGGGTAGGATGGTAGGTGAGCAGTAGTCCACACTCTTCCAGTTGAACGCAGGGGCAGATTCAGCACAACAACAGGATTCAGCAACAGCATCCAGAGCCTTTGAAAAGAAAGACAGAAGAATTTGCTTTGAGAGAACTGACACATCCATCACATACAGTAAAACATAAAAGCATTCATCCTCTATTGTGTCATTTTTGCAGGTTGTTTTCTTTCTTTCCCATGTTACCACGGCTCAGATCTATTAAGACTGCGGGCGAGAGACAATGTCTGAGCCATGGTTGCCGTCAGATCAATGTGACCATAGCCTCATCTTGCGCTTATCGACTAAATACAGTGTGAGGTTGAGGAATAAAGGAACTGATATCAGGACTGACCAGTTGACTCTTTCACTGAATCGTATGGGAAACATCACACCATTAAACTCTGCATGGCATTGAGTCCAACCAGAATAGCTGGAGAGTCAACAATGCAAAAGCCTCAGTCACAAGACCTGAAGTGTATTTTATTGCTGTTTTGTGGTGCTAATATAATCTTCAACTGACCTATACCAAGATAAGCCTGACCTCGCTTTTTGTCCCCCCCCTCTAAACAAATCTATATCACACTGTGACTTTTATATATGCTGACACAGTGTTACAGTTTGACATTTATTGATTTGTGTGCATTCAGGTGTAGTTATATTGAACCTTTACTCCTGAATGGTTTTAAAGGAATAGACATTTTGGGACACAATTGACATTTTGGGAAATACGCTTATTCGCTTAGTGATACCACTCTGGCGTTTATAAGATAAGATAAGATAAGATAAGATAAGATAAGATAAGCCTTTAATTGTCCCACAGCTGGGAAATTTTCAGCATTACAACAGCCAGAAAAAAGTGTCATATATAGAAATACAATAATAAAATATAATAAAATACAATAAAAATAAATAGAAAAATAGTCCTGTACACAGTAAAGACAGTAATAATAATAGTGTGACTGAGTGCATTTGTAAGTATGAACAATAGATAAGATAAAAAATATTGCACATATATAATATACATGTACATGAAAATATTACACAGCAACAGATGAAGTAAATAACATCATGAATAAAAAATATGTATTAAGATAATGCACAGCAGCAGATGAAGTAAAGTAGTGAACAGTCTGCACACTGACAGACAAGTGTAGATTACCGGGAGTTGTACTGATTATAGAGTCTGACAGCAGCAGGCAGGAAGGACCTACGGTACCTCTCCTTCAGACAACGCGGGTGGAGCAGCCGGTCGCTGAAGGAGCTGCCCAGTGCTGATAGAGTGACATGTAGGGGGTGGGAAGTGTTCTCCAGTAGTGATGATAGCTTGGCCACCATTCTCCTGCTTCCCACCACCTCCACTGGGTCCAGAGGGCATCCAAGGACAGAGCTGGCCTTCTTAATCAGTCTGTCCAGTATCTTCCTATCCCTGGAAGAGATGCCACTGGCCCAACATGCCACCCCATACAAGACAGCTGATGCCACCACAGAGTCATAGAAAGTCCTCAGGAGCGTCCCCTGCACTCCAAAAGACCTTAGTCTCCTGAGCAAAAAAAGTCCGTATTGTCTGACCAGTCCAGTTTGTTGTTCAAGTGAACACCCAGATACTTGTACGATCTCACAATCTCAATGTCCGTTCCCTGGATGTTCACTGGTGGAGGTGGAGGGAGTTTGCGCCTGCCGAAGTCCACCACCAGCTCTTTGGTTTTACCCTCATTGATCTGGAGGCGGTTCTGTTGACACCAACCCACAAAGCCCTGGGTCAGTTCTCTGTACTCCCTATCATCCCCGTTGGTGATGAGGCCGACGATGGCAGAGTCGTCAGAGAACTTCTGCAGGTGACAGTTCGAAGTGTTATGGGTGAAGTCCGCTGTGTAGAAGGTGAACAGGAAAGGCGCCAGAACGGTTCCCTGTGGAGCCCCTGTGCTGCAGAGAAGTGTGTCAGACACACAGTCCTGTAACCTCACATACTGTGGCCGGTTTGTGAGGTAGTCCAGGATCCATGCTGCCAGGTGATGGTCCACCCCAGCGTGCTCCAACTTGTCCCCCAGAATCCTGGGCTGGATGGTGTTAAAAGCACTGGAGAAATCAAAAAACATGATCCTCACAGCGTTTCCAGCTTTTTCTAGGTGAGAGAGGGATGTGTGAAGTAGGTAAATGACAGCATCATCCACCCCAATGCCAGGTTGGTAGGCAAACTGCAGAGGGTCCATACATGGGCTCACCAGCGGACGCAAGTGGACAAGGACCAGTCTCTCCAGGGTCTTCATCAGGTGAGAGGTCAATGCCACTGGCTTATAGCCATTGAGGTCCTTAGGGTGAGGGGTCTTCGGCACAGGAACCAGACACGATGTTTTCCACAGTTTTGGCACCCTCCCCAGCTTCAGACTCAGGTTGAACAGGTGCTCAACAATCCCACACAGCTGGTCCGCACTTTATACACTAAATATAAAGCTATAGTCAGCAGGCAATTAGCTTAGCTTAGCATAAAGACTGGAAACGGGGAGAAACAGCTAGCCTGGCTCTGTCCAAAGGTAACAAAATCCTACCAGCAATGGCCCGGCCAAGAACTAGCTCAAGCACGTAACTCCCCGTAAAGCCCCATATGGTAATTTTTACATTTTGTTTATTTTACATATTAAACAAACAATACATAACATGTTAATTAGGGGAATTTAAAATGTGCTGGTCTTTATGCTAAGCTAAGCCAAATGTCTGCTGGCTCTTAGCTCCATAATTAATGCACAGTTTTGGTACATATTAAACAAACAATATAAAACATGATAACTTCAAAATGTGCTGGTTGGCAGCAGCTCTGTCCAGAGGTACAGAGCCAGGCTAGCTGCTTCCCCCTGCTTCCAGTCTTTATGCTAATGTGCACAGACGTGAGAGTGGCGTTGATCTTCTCATCTAAACTCTCACAGGAAGAGTGAGTAAGCATATTTCCTAAAATCTCGTACTATTCCCTTAACATTTGTAAGTGTTCCCCCTGCAACTGCAAGACCCCTGCTTGTACATTGTTGTTTTTTATGCCTTGCTTCAATCTCATTTCACTTAAAGTTAAAATCAAAATAATTGCGATGTCAAGCCAGAATATTAGGCTCTTTTCATTGAAAGAGCCTAATATTCTCCAGCGAAACCGTAAGGAACCTTGGAGTTATCGTTGATCAGGATATGTCCTTTAACTCCCACATAAAACAAACTTCAAGAACTGCCTTTTTTCATTTACGTAACATTGCAAAAATCAGGCACATCCTGTCTCAAAAAGATGTAGAAAAACTAGTCCATGCATTTGTTACATCTAGGCTGGATTATTGCAACTCTCTATTATCAGGCTGCCCCAATAAGTCCCTTAAGACTCTCCAGCTGATCCAGAATGCTGCGGCACGTTTACTGACAAGAACCAGAAAAAGAGATCATATTTCTCCAATATTAGCTTCTCTACACTGGCTCCCTGTAAAATCCAGAATAGAATTTAAAATCCTTCTCCTCACCTTCAAAGCCCTAAATGGTCAGGGACCATCATATCTTAAAGAGCTCATAGTACCCTATTACCCCACTAGAGCACTGCGCTCCCAGAATGCAGGGTTCCTTGTGGTTCCTAGAGTCTCTAAAAGTAGAATGGGAGCCAGAGCCTTCAGCTATCAAGCTCCTCTCCTGTGGAACCAGATCCCAGTTTGTGTACGGGAGGCGGACAACCTCCTCACATTTAAGAGTAGGCTTAAGACTTTCCTCTTTGATAAAGCTTATAGTAAGGCTGACACAGGTGACCCCTGAGCCACCCCTTAGTTATGCTGCTATAGGCCTAGACTGCCGGGGGACTTCCTATGATGCACTGAGCTCCTCTCTCCTCCTCTTCCTCTCCATCTGTACGCCCTCATATCCCATCAATGCTTGTTATTAATTCAACTTCTTCCCATAGTTGTATGCTTTCTCTCCACTCTCTCTCTCTCTCCCCCCTTCTGTTGCTTTCTGCAGGTATTTCTGCCTCCGGAGCTGTTGGGTCTGGGTCTGGGTCTGTGGTTGCGGCCGCCTGCTGCCCCCGTGCTCCTGCTCTGCACCCGCTGCTGCTGTTGCTGTTGTTGCTCTTGTTATTGGTATTGCTATTGTAGTGTTGCTCTTGGTGTTGTTTCTGTTGGTGTTAACATCAATGCCATTACCACAGCTATTACTTTACATCCCTATGTGGAACTGTATTGTGCTGCTGTATGTTCTCTTTCCTCCTGCTCCCCCCCCTCCCCCTTCAACCCAACCGGTCGAGGCAGATGACCACCCACCCAGAGCCTGGTTCTGCTCAAGGTTTCTACCTGTTAAAAGGGAGTTTTTCCTTGCCACTGTCGCATAGTGCTTGCTCATGGTGGGATCTGTTGGGTCTCTGTAAATATAAAGAGTCGTCCTAGACTTGCTCTATTCGAAAAAGGGCCCTGAGATAACTTTGTTATGATATGGCGCTATATAAATAAAACTGAATTGAATTGAAATTGAATTGTGGCTATCTATTTATATAAAATAAGCCAAATGAGAAATTCAGTTGCTCAGTTGGATTTCTAAGTGACGTTACTGTGCACTGCTCCTGCAGCAGTGCTGATTTTGGCTTGAATCGCTCCCTCTGACTTTGATGCATCGAATTAATTTCATTTTGAATGTTCCGTCCTTTGACTGCAAAACAATGTCTTGGTACCACGCAAACTCCTCCGTTGCGACAGATGTGAGATTAATCTTGCCTGTGCAGATTACTGACATTTGTAATGTGGATGTTCCTTACCTAAATGTAGATTAGATGGGACTAGTGAAAGTAGTGCGGCCATGTTGACGATTTTCGGATTTTGTTAAGCTGCTTTATTTGAAGCTAAATTAAAAGTTCATCGTGTTGCCCTCTTTTCTACTTAGTGTGTTTCTTTCTTCTGTCTAGGTGTGTTTCTTTATTCTATCTATCTATCTATCTATCTATCTATCTATCTATCTATCTATCTATCTATCTATCTATCTATCTATCTATCTATCTATCTATCTATCTATCTATCTATCTATCTATCTATCTATCTATCTAGAGACAGACTGTGCAAAGACAATGGTGAGGGCGTAGGCATTATGCAGTCCCCTCTTCTTTAGCCCCCTCCTCTCCCCCATGGCTCCCAGCCATGCTATTAACCACTGGCTGACCTTTTCCTATGCGTTTAACATGTTTGATAGACTTTCATATCTGCCGTTAGCTCCTGTGCTGGAATGATGCGGCAAAGCCTGCATTCAGCAGCCATCATAACGCAGCACCTGAGAGCTTCTCCCACCCACTCAAGTAGGGGAAGGAGGTGGGGGGCTGGTGCGTAAGGTAATTACGAAAGTAAGAGTTACATGTTTATTCACAGGAGATTTGCAGGAGCTCATTACACCATCATCATTTTGCACTGTAGAAGAGATTAAGTTACCTCAGCTTAAAATATTAAGTGTCCCTGCTGCATTAAAATCGTTTGTTACTGTAATATTAAACATACTGTGTTACAATGAAATGGAGAAAATAAGCTTGTTGGATTTACCATAAGTTCAGTCGTATTGACTGGATCCATTTGCTCTTCCTCTCTGTTTTTTCTCTCAACAGTAGAGGAGTTTAAGGTCAGTTCTACATTACAGCATTTAGGTGGCAGACGTTTGTTCCAAAACCAGTAATAAGATTAGATGCTCATTGAGTTTATTACATTAAAAATAAAGAGTTATGGGACTAGGGATTGAAGCAGTAGCAATCATTGTGTTGTGTTGTGAAAGTGTTCAGACTAGAAGAAAGACGTATTTCTTGAGAGCTGAGCCAATTACATGTTGGGAAGATTTCCAATGAGCCTAACAAACCTCATTTGATTAATTCATTCAGCCCAGACTTTATCATCACAAGATTTAAACTCGTGATTAAAGCTATTCATTTTGACATAAGTTAAAACTGGCAAGCTTACAACACATCAGGCTCCTGATATATAAGACCTGTTGATTTCACTAAATTGCAGTTTGAGTATGGGATTTCAATTGGGATACATTTGGATCCAGGTACAGTAAAGTAATGCACACTGCAGGGTCTTTCCAGCATTGATCTGTTACTCTAATATTCATACAGAGTGACACACATCTACAGTGAGGATTCCCAGGGGAAGAGCAGGCTCACTGAGGGACGACCCTGTAGTGAGCAGCTCCAAAATGTTTAAAATGTTGGTCATCCTTCCTGTCACAGGCATGTTTCTCCACCACAGAACAGCCTACAAATATAAGCTCTGTGTTCTTGGCAGTTTTCCAGACAAGAAGTGCAGCCTCTCTATGTCTGCAGTTATTTTAATTGGTCTGGAGTAAACATCCATTCTGGCTCAGATGTAATCTCAACCTCTTCGCTGGTGTGCTTGGTAATTCCCAGCTCTATAAGATGAGGCCACTGTGCAGGACCTTCGGTGATACCTGACAGAAAATGACACCCACCTTAATAAAATGACAAAGACGGGGACCTGTAGGCACTTGTGGTAGTCAACAGTCATGAGAGACCTCATAGTGCATTTCTCTGCTATACACACTCTTACAACTGCATTGTTATTATCATTAAAAATCGTTTCGAAATCATCTTTAAGATTTAAGTTTAAGAGACTGAAGAAATAATTAGAAACAACAGAAATAGCGTCATATAGATTAATGCGACCCAGCCTTATTATTTTAGACAGGCAACTCCCGTCGATTGGCAAGACAAGAGTACATCTGACGAGATGAATTTTATGCTTAACTACTTTGCAAATTCTTGCCTAAAATGAAATTAAAATATAAATTAAATCAACATTATTTTGGCTACGTCTGCACAATTCATAATTGGATGATACTTAAATTCTGAGAAATATTTCCTCTTTGGCCAGAAACAACCAAATGCATCCAACATGCATTACCAGCACGGACGGCAAATGCAGAAACGCGTCAGTTAAATGAGAAATAAATTGTACAAAGAGAGAAAAATAAACTATCCACTCAAAATGCTTCAACTAAATGCCTGAAATTACATTTTCCAGTACTCACCTAACTTTGAGTTGGATTTTCACATCCCGACCGCTCGCCTGAGCCACATTTGGAGACGGTTGTGATTGCTGACTCGCGCCAGGAGACGGTGAGGGGAAAGCCAAGTGCGCTCAACACGGAGAGCCCTCTCACATCCGCCGGTATAAACGCCCGACCTTCAGGTGCACCCGAGTCTCTTCACATGATGACGAGTACCAAGTGACTCACTGCTTTCTCCTCGAACCACTTTCCCCCGTATATCCCCACCACCCATCACCCAACCATCCTCATCCTCACATCACCTCACACCCCCCACCCCATTCAGCATCACTCCCTGTGCGTCATCACAACCGGTCACTGTCTAAAAAATGACTTCATTCAGAAATGTTTCATTAACGCGCGTCACTCACGTTGCCAACTGTCAAACTGCAAGAGAAGAAAACATTAGTGGAAAAGTTGTTGTTTTTTAGGTTTTTAAAAAAAAAAAAAATCCTCAGTTTTCAGTAATGCTTTATTACAGCCCCTCACCAAGGTCCTTCTCTACTGTTCCCCAGTATTATCTTCATTTTACGCCCTTCTTCCCAGGCTTAGCCTGACATTTTGTTCCCCAGCAGGAACAATGACATATTTAATAGTAATAATAAAACGTTTTCTATATTTATACATTTTTAACAATGTAATGTCACGAAATATTTTGTTGTTAGTGTTACCCCCCTACTAAATAGATCATTTAAATTGAACTTAGTGTGATTTATTTCTACACCCCTCTTAATGATAAAGTCATAACCCCCTTATTCCCTAATCTTTTGCCTTCTTCCCTTGTTCTTGTCTAATTTGTCCTGGTATAGGTAGTGGTACCCAGTACTATTTTATTGATGCCCCCTGTGCTAAATAATTACACTGTAATCTAAAGCATTGCCTCTTTATCTTATCAACAGAATGAAAGACTAATGCACATTTCAACATAACATTTATTGTAAGTATAAGTGCTTTGATATGAACACTAAAGATGATCATTCTTTCTACTGCAGGGTATTATACAGTATTATGTCACTGAGTGCCTTTTTCTCTTAGGTGTCTTTGTCATCTGAACATAATTAAGAGCAAATTCTGATAATAAACACAACATGTTCAGTATATAGCCTATAACACTCTGTGGTTTATCTGTTGTACAACTCAGTCGATACACATTTGTTAATGCCTGAGGCGCAACAGTCAATTGCAATTTAACTGGCATTGCAGTTTCACCAGGCACTTTATTATTCAACGCCTGTGCTTGCATTTTTATCTCTTTTTTTCAATTAAGCTATGATGTAGAGACAAAGCAGAAACAGGCACACTAACACACCCACAAGAACACATAAATAGAAACAGTACATTGATTTTTTTTTTTTTTTTTTTTTTTTGGACTGATTCCTTTCTTCCCACTGTGGACAAATCCTCGGTTTAGTCAGTTGGTATATTCTTTGTTTTCCAGTTGGGTCCAGATATGAATGCTTTACCTCAGGCTGCTGCCAGCTCACAGTGAGAGATGTTAAGCCTGAGGTAAACATTTGACCATTTAAAGTACAGCTTCTCTGCTCA
This sequence comes from Macquaria australasica, assembly GCA_005408345.1. Taxonomy (NCBI): domain Eukaryota; kingdom Metazoa; phylum Chordata; class Actinopteri; order Centrarchiformes; family Percichthyidae; genus Macquaria; species Macquaria australasica. The sequence continues at coordinate 787,957 of SEMN01000164.1, forward strand.
ATCAATGATGAGACGTCATCGTACAACGCTCTGTGTCTTTCTACCTGCTGTTATATCCTGGGGACAAATCTACGTCATCGTGTCAAAAGCAAAATCACAAGCACACTTCTGAACTCTCTAATAGTACAATAATATCAGCAAAAAGCACTCTGAGTAACAAAAAAAAAAGACATTTTTATTTTGTGTGCACAATAAATTGATTATTTTAGTAAATAAATAAGCAAGTAAGTAAATGTCACAAATGGAGTGTCTTTAATTTTGAAAAAACAATTTTCACAGCAATTTAGGTTACAATTATCATAACATTTACAGAGATTACTTCTCATTATTGTGCATGACTGTCTTGCACTGACATGGACAGACCACTTTAAATAAGTATTTACTGCAGCAACAGATCTGTTGTCGTGTAACTATGTTTTCATTAAAAAACAAGCCAGTAAAACAATCCCATGCTTAGAAAAATTACAAATAATGAAGCAATGAAATGATGCACATAATTTCTTCTGTGCTTGTTTGCTGTGAATTTGCATTTTGTTAGGGTCTTTCATGCTATCTAAGACCTGCTGGAAAAGCAATTACCTGTCTGCAGCCCACCACGCAGTGAAGCAGGCTGCTGAGTTTGAAAGATACTTAAATCAATATCTATGCACTGGAAGAAACATTTCCCATCATGGAGGCAACAAACGTGAGCCAAGCATTCGCACTAATGTTGGCATTTACAGTGACATTCACCTTAATTGCACATCAAGAGATTTTCTCTCCCCTTCCTGGTTCTGTCTTTGACAAAAAAATGTTTTTTTTAAAAAGAGAGTAACCGGCACAGATTTCAATCATCCGAGCAGGTAAATGCAAACAGCTAACATTATGCTGCAGGGCACTGATTTGTTTGTGTAACTGTGAAATGGTAGAAGAAAACTAATATAAAATGCTTTCCATTTCACAGGCAAATTCAAAATGGAGACAGCTACTCTACGTGTCATGTTCTAATCATATTCTTGAAGCCACTGAGCCACTGTGGTTTGGCTGATTTTCATAAAGTGAAGGGAAAAACTGAGTCGACATTGAGAAATAAAGGCAAAAGACTTCGTCATTGTTGATGCAGCTCTCCATGTAGAGTGTCTTGCAGCAGTCAGCTGTCCACCCACACACAAACGCAGTTAACCTGAACCTTGCACCTTAAATGCAGATTAAAGAGAAAAACACTTTCAACTGATCAGTAGCAACAGACAGAATTACAAGACATAATACTATAACTTTCTGCAACCATCCTGTACGACATACAGTACAGATAAGTATAACATTATCACATAGTGGACAAATTGAAACTTTGACCTGATGATGGCGCTGGATGAAAAGTCAGGGGATCGCCAAAGTTGCTACAATTTATCCTGAGGAGATCATGGGTGTCTGTGCCAAATTCCATGGCAATACAACCCATAGGTGTCGAGAAATTTTAATTAAAACCACAAATGTCAACATCATCATGGTGGTGCTCAAGTAAAAGTCAAGGGATCGCCAAAGTCATTAGGATTCATCATCTGGGAACCATGAATGTCTGTACCCAAATTTGTGCAAATCCATTCTGCAGATGTTGAAGTATTTCAATGGGATTCATCCTCTGAGGACCATGCAAAATTTCATGGCAATCCATCCAATAGTTGTTGAGGTATTTCAGTCTGGACCAAAATAGTTGCCATCCATTGAGCCATATCCATATCCATACTCACATTCCACTTGCATACATATTACTGTTCGTAACATATTAAATATATGAGAACAAATACAAGCAACGCACAAAACCACAAATCAACTCAATCATTCCTCCGCATGTGGCGCGACAAACCTAAAAATAAAGGAATTATATTACTCTGTGCAAGCTTATTTCAAATTGTGAAAACCTTGTTGCTCGGCAGCACCTGTGTACCACCCATATGCCACATTTGATCATTTCGGAAACCTGGTGGGTTTACAAGTAAAAAGGCTGAACCACAGGGAGATTGCATGATGTTCAAGTGTTGTAATGGTTCAGCCTTTTATTGGGCTCCAGTCACTGTGCTATCTGCAATTGCTGTAATGAAGACAGACCTAATTATCTCAGCAGACAGAACTCCACTCTGAACAGGACTCTAATTATGGCCTAAATGCTGCTCTCTAACTGTTTAGTATCATACCCAGAGGTTATAAGGGGGGGACTGCTGCTGACTTCAAACCACGCACACTTACAAAACACACACACACACACACACACACCCTGAGGGCTCAGTGTGCCCAGCTGTTCTGATGCTCTTCTGTTCTGTGCAGGCATTACGGTTTAGTGGCAGGGATTATCTAACATGACAACACACTCTGCCCCCCTCTGACCGGTGACAGGCTTGCCTATCATCTAATTAATTAATCACAACTCCAGATGTCACTTGAGCAGCATTATTATTTGTATTGGAACGCGCATTGCACCACTATTTCACAGGAAAATCCCATTGAAATCCTAAAACCCACATGTAGCTCAGCTAAAAAGACAGACAAGACAGACAAGACAAACTAGACGATCCATGAAGTCATGTCTGGAAACGAACAAAAAGGGCAGCAGGGTTATTTACGGATAGATTACTCCATCAGTGGTCCCATTCTGAGCCCATTCATCTTGAATTTATGAATGTAAAATAATTGCAGATTTTTCCGCTCTTGTAGATTGTTTCAAGGCTGAGGCTCAGATAAATTAAACGTCATGTTTCTAAATTTGGACTGAGGACCGGTAAGTGGCTTGTGCAGTGACCTTGATTGTAGGTATTGAACATCGCGGGCCAGATAAAAGGGGAGTATTTGGCGTACAAAGGGGTATGGTGACGCAGAGTTGGTGTAGGCTAATGAGTGCAGCCAACATGCGGTCACACAGCACAGTGAGATATGAGTAAGGAAATTGGCATCATTAAAGCATTAAAGCAAAGGGCAAAGTTTACCTCTGTTATTGTCAGTAACAGGTACAGGGAAGATGGCAGCATGCACATGCAAAATGTCTGCACAATCAGTTATTTCAGGTGGGTTATATAATGGTTTGCTTCTGGAAAAGAGGACATATGTGGGAGCTACATGCACTCCACATTTGTGGTCTGAAATTTGCAGTACTGATGAATTTTAAAGTGGCCAGCGCAGCACTTTTAATCCCCCTATAACAAAGACCAAATCCAGCTGCACCCAGGATAGATTTATAGAGATTATGTCTTGCAGAGGCTTGGATATATTTGTAAATATGCATCAGAAAATTGAACAAGCGGAGAGAACATACAGTCCAGCATAATGCACGGTGATTCATATTACATGCAGTGAAAACAACAGGAATATGAAACACAAATGAATGATTTTAGGGCTTATATCCCTCCAGAGAGCAACAGCATGGCCTTAAACTACAACAATGCGACTTGCAGTCAAGGTCACTGAGCGCACAAATGATCACTCGAGACTTGTTCTCTGCCAACATGTACTTTAAAAGCAACAAGAGCGTATTATGCTGCCAGCACATCTAATAAGAATATGCATTTACTTTATTATTACTGCTCTTGAAAGGAGCCGTGTATTTCTGGATTATATACAACCTGTGGACATTTCTCTTTGACTGTACCGTGCACGGCTCTGCCAGAAAGCGGCACTCACAATGATCCACTGTTGTGTAGCTTCAGGGTCAAGCAGCTATCTGAGTTTTGCCTACAGGAGAGTCTATATTTGTCTATGTGACAGTCCAATTTTCCAGACCAGCAGGGGAATGTGAAAAATACAATTTGAAAAAAGGAGAAGAAAAAAAAAAAGACAGTGTACCTACCACAACAGCTTTAATTATTCATTTCAGGGGAATTGTCAGCAAATGTTATTTTGTATGTGTTTTGTCTATTTCACGGTCAATCATTCACAGGCCAGGTTACTGCTGTGCATGACCAGAGAGATGACAATATCTGGCAGAGATAACATGGTATACACAAACAGCTGAATTGATGGAAGATGAAGACTTATTAACGTGTGATTTCTGGAGAAAAGTGCCTTATTTAGTACATTGTTTAGAAATAATGGTATGTGATTTCCATCTAGTGGACTCACATTTTCTGTTTTTTAAAATCTGCATGCAAGGATGTGAAATAAATATTGTGTGTAATATACAGGATTGCATCTCTGGCTAAAAACAGAGGAAGACTTGTCTGTGTGTCTCAGCTTCTGTTACAAGAAACTGAATCAGAAAACCTGCAGCCTAGACAGAAACTTTATCTCCTGGGAACACAGTGTGATTATAAACCTGACCTGAGAGAACACCTCAGGAAATGAACATCCACACAAAGAGATGAATCTTGTCACCGGAGTGTCAGTCTTCTGCTCGCTGTGACCTGCTCGTTTCAATAAGACTCGACAGCGCCCTCTGGTGGTAGACAACGAGCAGTGCAAATCACTATACGGAAAAACAATTGATCAGAATCACGTAGTTTTGAAAACTTTGATTTCATGTAATTACTTTAACGCGATTTTGATCTTGTTTATAACACTTAATCCTGAAACGAGCTCCCTACGGTATCCCATAACGACGCTTTGGTGTGCGCAAGCGCATTACAGACCTAGGCGAAAACCCGGAAGATCGACGTTAGAGGATACTAAACAGACAACACCTCGCTGTGATCCCTTCTTAAAACGTGTTTTAGGAAATAGTAACGATCGTACATCCGATGTGGTGTGATATCTGACTAGACCTTGGCACTGACTCGCACCGACGGCTGCCGTGTCGACAATGCTGCTGTAGCCGAGCTGAAACCCTGACAACAAGCCGCCAGCGGCCCCTGAGCCGCTGAAGATGCCGGCTCGTAACGTCGTGTCCACCGGGAGCGCTGACAGCAAGGTCCGGTACTCCAGGTTGGCCACTGATGACGACGGCTACACTGATTTACAGGTAAGACGTATTGTGTAATATTAGGGTTGTTCATTTGTATCAAGGTGACCTGTGTTGGATGAAGAGAGGGTCTTCATTTTTAGGGGCTGAGTAAAGCAAAGTCAATCAGTGCTTCTCAGGCACCAACGTATAATTTATATCTTACACAATTACATTTTTTTGCCAATAATAATCGTCTTATTGTGATTACAGACTGACGGTCATAGTTCACCCATTTCTAAACAGCCATTCTGGACTTTCACTGGATTAGAAAACAATATAATGAATTTAAAGGGCTGCTCCGGTGATTTAGTATAGCACTTCCATAACATTGGAGGACTTGTGAGAAACAGATTTAATAAACAATGGTCAAATTCGAAGCAGCAGAAGCTTAACATTTCCTGACTTTTAGTGCCTATAGTTCAAGCTCCAAAAACACTACATTTCCCACAATACAACCCGATATTTGTCTTTCGTTTTGGTAAATACCCACTTCTTTCAAACTCCATGCCCCCAGTTTGTAACACAGATTTCTTTTTGTTATAAATGTGTGATCTACAAGCCCAGGCTGAGATAACCCTAATGACATCATCAGGGTTATTTTCTCATACTTAATCTCAAAGCTCTTCTAGAGTCACAGAGGACATTATTCAAGTGTTCTCACAGGCTGAATAATACTCTGCATGACTAGTAAATTGACCTTTGTGGGTCAACCTTTGGCAGGTTTACCCTTTACCTCAACACAAATAACTTTGTCATGACGGTTTGGTCAGTGTTCAGCATTTAGTCACAAGGAATGCAATGCATAACCAACACATTTACATCTTCAAATACATGTATTTGTAACATGACAGTTTTATGGCTCCTATAGTCAACTTGCCACAGACTTTCACTTTTCCAAGAAGTTTAAGTACATCATGGACCAGACTAATTTTGCCTGTCTAGTTCGGTACATGAGTATGAAAACAGGCATTGCCACAGAAAGCCTGCTGTGTTAGATAAATTTGTTTTTAATTAAACATTTCTCCCCCTCTGCAGTTCAAAAGGAGCCCACCCAAAGTCCCATACAAAGCCATAGCACTTGCCACAGTGCTGTTCTTAATCGGCTCTCTGTTGATCATCATTGGCGCCCTTCTCCTGGCTGGATACTTTGGAGTCACTGTGAGTTTTTAGAGTGTTCCACAGTATGAACAATATGTTTACCTCTGTTTAATTCATGTCTTACTCAAATGTTTTTTTCTCTTTCAGCACTCGGACCGAACCGTGCCTGTCCTTATCATTGGGATCCTTGTCTTCCTGCCTGGAATTTACCACCTACGAATAGCTTACTACGCATCAAGGGGCTACCATGGCTACTCCTATGATGATATCCCAGACTTTGATGACTGACAAACACCACAGCTTCAGCCACAGTCGTCCTGTACTCACATATACCCGTAATATTCTGCTTGTGCTAATTTAAAGGCGCTGATATCTTGAAAGAGTATAGGGTTAAATAGATCCTGTAATTACCTGCATCTAAATCTGAAGGATTTTGATGTTATTGTCATAATGCTATATGCCTAGGTAGCTGATGCCAGCCTGCTGTTATGAAGCCCAGTCAGTATCAGACATTGTTTGATTAGTATATTTGTTTTGTTAGCTTGATAATTTAATAAAACTGTAATTTGATGAGTCTCTTTTATTTGTATAATGTTATTTTTTTTTAATTATCATCTATACTCAGAGAGACATTGGCATCACTTAATCATCATACTCATTTAAATCATGTAAAATCTCAAGTGTCAGATGATGGCCACAGAAACCACACAGTCTCACTGTGTCACTGTACAATAACTTCATACTGAGTTGGTCTACGATACAACACGTTTTAGCTTTTAATACGGAATGTTGAGGAACTGGCTACTTATGTACCGAAACAGGACTGATCATTTTAGACACTTTTTTTAAGTCGAGCCAGTTCTTAAAATCGGATAATCATGCATCATATTTTATATCTTGTCTGGCAGGTAACAGATATTTAATAAAGATCAATATACTGTATAACACAGTTTGCCTTACCGCCCAGTTAATTCTTCCTTAGTCGTTCTTTCTTGGAGGATTTCATGTGATTAATTCCAATCCTTTGAGCACCATATGGTGCATCCGGCCCGTGAGAGTAAACATTGTCAAACAGGGAAGTACACACGCAATTAAGATCTGACATTCTGTTAACCTGCGTCAAAAACATTTTCTCTAATCTGCGCTACGGACTCATCAATTTCAGCATAATTTGAATGTGTGCTAGTGAAAGGCAAGGCTGTCACCTCCATTTCCTTTGCAGGATAATGTCATATGTAAAACACACTGCCAGTAAAGGCTGCACTTGTGCTTCCTTTCAGACGCTTGGCAACCAGCTGTTTAAGTGGATATTTTCAAGGACAGTCGCTTGTGTTCTCTTTGTTTCTCTTGCTACCAAATGTGTCCACTCAGTCAGCCACAAGCTATATTGTGTTATTAGTCAGATCAGATCAAACACTCTACATCTGCTCAGAAACTTTCTGAAGGCAGCCTACCTTTTCAGGAAGAACTAACTTACATACTTGGCAATGTGTGCTTTCTAATTTTACTTATATTAAATTATTACAGAACGGGGTGGCAGTATAGAGCCATGAGAGATAAGTGTTAACAAGCACAACTGTTGGGCAGACATACAAGACAATAAGACATGCACACAGACACATAAGTGTATAATAATATTTTAGGGATACTATAGTAATTTAAGTGTGTGTCCATGGTCTAACCTAACACAACAAGTCTTCAAAGCAAAATCATTGTAAACTAGTAATAAAGGTCTCTAGTGCTAAGTTATGTCCCAGCTATAATTGATTTATTTTCTGTGTTTCTGTCACTAAATGCACTCTGGATCAATACACAAGGGACTGATGGGCAGTATCAGCCCCTTGTGGTACAGACTGTTTGGCACTGGGTTGGCTATTTTAAACTGTGGGGTAATAACACCACCCATCACACCGTCACCCATCGTTGAGTAACGTCCAGCTCGTTTTAGGAGGACTTTAAAGAAGTGGTTTTGAGGTAAGATAATGAACATTTGTGACAGTAAAGTTACGAAACTCCCCATCTCTCTCTCTCTCTCTTTTAATAAGGGCGAGCCTTCATTATAAGTAAATGGAGGGTCTTCCAAATTAGTTTGAAAGAAAAGATGACAAATACTCCCCCCCTCTTATCTCTGACAGCATAACGTCAAAAAGAAAGACGTAAAAAAGGGAAAGAAAGAGAAAAGAAACCGTTTTAACAGAAGTGTCCTCCAGGAACAAAAGTCAAGAATTAAAGGGTAAGTTAATGCTAACATTACGCGTCAGTCTTGTAACTCAGCATTAACTCAATTGGGTACAATAGCATTAAAGTTAACACAATAACATCGCTAACTTAATAGCTGGTTCAGGTTTATGGTAATACATGTTAAATAAAATGAGCGAATGAATAAAAATAAATAAAATGCTAATAAATGGCTAACGTAAGGTTTATGAACAGAGGTCTCGCTAGCTTGACCTTGAGCCGTTAACGTTAGCCAACGGAAAGCCAACGTTAGCTCAGTTTGAATGGTTTGTAACGGTCAGGTACATTTAACGCCACATTTTAACGTTTAATTCACAAAATAGACTGTTCTCGTCTTATTTGGGTTTGTTGCAGGTTATTAATATGGTCACTAGAGTGAGGATAACCTCACTATATTGATTACCTTCACTAGTCCATATTATAGGAACATTTTAATTTTGTGGGAAGGTGGTGTGTGTGTGTGGTGGGCGGTAACGTTAAAACCCAACTCCTTGTATTTGAAATGACATAAATTATTTTGAATGTACCACACCCGCTTTGCATTTTGCATACTGGAAAAAAAAAAGTCTTGTTTTTGTTGCGTCTTTGCTGGATGCTGTACCAGACGGCTCTAGGTCGAATATCTTTCTTTAGGTGTGCGTTTGCCTTTTGTTTCAATCCCCGAGTCTTTCCCAGGAAAAGGCGCTTTTGTTTGAGGCGGTCAAGTACAACAACATCAAGTCACGCAGAAACAGGCGGCAGACTAACGGAAGTCGATTATTTTACCTTCAACATAAAAGCGTTGTTAAGCAATTGATTCTCAGACTGTAAATGCTGTGACCACACCTTGACACTATTTCACATCCTTTACAAAATTCACTTTTTAGTAATTTGGGTTTAACACTTTTCTGGTTTATATTTAGTCTTGAGTCATTATTTTTGGCAGCGCTGCACATTCCACCCAATGCTGAATAAGCCTATGTGGCTCTAGATATAAAACATGAAGAGTAGGAGTATGGGAAACATATAGCAATTTTCACTAATTTCAGACTAGGGCTCCAGGTTGGGAAAGTTACTTTTTAAAATGTGAGCATATACCAGCCACTGACAGATGAATGTTCAAATTCACCAGCCACTCAACAGTAAATCATTATTTTGTGTCTGAAATCTACCAGCCACTTTCATATTTTACCAGCATTTGGCTGATGGCAGGTGCTAATTTTCCACCCTGCTACTAACAATTATTTTCAATAGGCCTTTTTCGCAGCAGTCATTTGAATAGTCATAGCAGGAAAAGCACAGGCATTGCTAATAACATTGATGATGACACCGTTATATTCAAGTGTCCCAGTAGGCCATCACAGTGTGACAGTGAGCCAGCGTGCGCAATACTAGGACCCTGAAACTGAAGCAGCAAAATAGAATTCAGCCATAATCAACTATAGTATTTACATTTGTGATATCTTTAAATGTCTGATGTACTTTCACAATTATTGATGATTCATGTAGTCCATAAAATTATGGAAAATTCTGAAAATGGCCATCACAATTTACAAGGTGACATCTTTAAATTGATTGTTTTGTTCATAGTCTAAAATGAACAACGGTGAAAATTCTCATATTGAGAAGCAGAAGACAAAAAAATATTAGTATTTATCCTTGATAAATGACTGAAACTGTTGACAAATTGACAAATCGTTTTAGCCCTAATTTACACCTTTAACACTGGATCTGTTTCCTCTTGTGCCGATCTTGCCAGTAGGGGCTTTATTTTGAAAGGTGTAACAGGAAGTGTTGGGGTTGTAGTCTGTGTGACTTGACAGTGCACAAACAGCGCCTGCAGTAGGAGGAGGGAATGATAATAATGGGGAGGAGAGACACGGGGAGAGTATCAACAGCACGACTCTAACGAAACATGCAGCGTGCTCTCTTTCTGATGAAACTTGCGCCTGTTTGATGATAAATGTGCACTGCGTCGACCGAGAGCCATTTCTACATATTTATGAAGTTAATTATAAACTCTCGCTTATGATTAAAGGTACTTTCATCAAGTTTGGACAAAGACGATTGAGGACTTAAAAAGCCAAGGCGTGGAAAGTTTAAATGGACTTTAAATAGGCTGATGTCGGACTCATGTAGGTGGCTTGGGTTAATGGATTTTATTTTAGGAAGTCTGATAACCATGGATGTCGAGGATTAATTAGATTTTCTTTTGATTCACGCACGGGCTGAGAACAAAAATGTGACCAACTGCGTTTTATCCAACACCTTTCTTATTTTTATTTTAAAAGTCGTATTTTTTGTTATCTGACTTCTCCCTGAAGAGAAAGGAGTGACTGGTTAAATTTGGTCTGCAAGACGAGTCGAAAAGAAGAGCATCAATGGATTGAAAGATTACACTTTCAGCTTCAAGTGAAAAAGTGCCTCAAGCAAGGTAAGGAGCTGTGCATGCAGAGCTAAAGCATCCTCTATGGGCCCTATATTTTACTATGACATGCCTCTCCCTGCTAAATGTACTGTAGTAATACTGTAATACACTGCTGTGGTATCGCGCCTTTGTTTATGTTTAGTGTATCACATGCACCACTTGTAATCTCCGAATGAGTGTGTTGTTGTTTTTTCTAATACCATAGTGAATAGGTTTAACACGCTGTAATGATCCAAAAGTGAACTCTGTTCCCAAGATTAAAATAGTGAGAACAACGGTTAGTCAAAATAGTGTTTTTTTGTTTTGTTTTAATTGTATTGTTATTATTTTCTATTCAGGGCTCCCTCCTCTCAGCCTGTCTACTGAGTCAGACAAAAGATGCACCTGTTTTGTTTTACAGGAGGTCTGTATGGTGACATGGAGGACTGAGCATCACAATTCACTGTAGGGGTGCAGAAATAAAGAGCTTGTGGCTTAGTGTCTGTTTTATATGGACCAGACAGTTTATTTGCCTGCTGTTTCACATGGTGCAATGTGCTGGAGAGAACCCAATTTGAGCTGTGGTTTTTACATGATATATACTCCCTGCTCTAGTGCTTCCCTTCCTTTGTTTTTCTTGTGCTTGTTAATGCTGAGAAATGAGGTGCACAGAGGCACGCATCACTCTGGATGCCTGTAATCCCTTGTGTTGGGCCATACAACTGTATAGGGACACTGTTTACTTTCATAAATATAAGCTTCCTTCATTAATCAGCTTGTAGGTTGTCAAAGGTTTTAGTCTCCTTTTCCATAAAAAACCCAAAACATGTTAGTCCTACAAAAGTACACCAGAGAAAATATATACATCCAGTCTGGTCCTCATGGCAAACACTAAATTATAAGTCAGAGATTGTGATTGCTTATGCATTATTTACAGGGTGACGGGATGGAAATTATCACCAGCCAACAGCCAAATGCTGGTAAAATTTGAAAGTGGCTGGCAGATTTCAGATACAAAATAATGATTTACTATTGAGTGGCTGATGAATTTGAACATTTATCTGTCAGTGACTGGTAGATGTTCCCATTTTAAAAAGTTTCCCACTCTGTCTAGCAGTTTTGCATTTTTCTTACAGAGTCCTCGAAGGAAATGTTGAGCATATCATCTGGGCCCTCCAGCTTAACAAAGTCTGTGCATGTCAGATACCAGCTCAGGTGCAATTTAACACAGTAATATCCCACATATTTCAACCTTTAGCAGGCCATGACATTTCACTAGTATATTGCAGTATTCAACATACCGTGTGGCCAACTGTGCCCTGTAGGCAGACTGTCATGCAGGAGGAAATTGATTGTATTGAGAAACAAATTATTCATGAGTTGAAAGTGGTTACCCCAAATTGCTATTGCTATCAGTGACTATAAGACACAGTCATGCAGTGAATGCATGTCAGTGACACTATGTTTATGCTCATGGGGTACCAAAGATTATGCAAAAAATGCAAAGAAAAAGCACATATAAGTGAAGAAATGTAGTAAACCAAAGCTAAGGGAGATTTGAGAAAGCGCCTAATAAAGTTTAAGAGCCATGCAGTGTACCATAAATCACCATTGTATGTTTTACGTCTCATTAGTGTAGTGGCCTGTCTGAAAGAGCCGTTTACATCTGGACAGTAGTAACATCTGTTCCCTAAGTGAAGAAATGAGAACCATGTTTTGGTTAAATATTTAGGGTTTGTTTAGGATCTCGGATAACATCTCTCAATGCCATGCTTCAACAGTGGACTTCAGCTCCTGACTTACCTTTGGCTTTTGACCCCCTGTTCCTTTGACTGTCGTGTCTTGAAAGTAGCTTTATGGGACTGACCTTCTCCTGAGAGTTGGGGGCAGGGAAGGACAGAGAGTCAGGATTTACAGGAGGGATGTTAGCTGCTTTGCTTTCACTAGACTCATGTCATATCCCACTCCCCTGAGACCTCTGAAGTCATCCTTGCAAAATTGTAATGTGTAGTAAAGGCAGCAGTGTCTGCTTTTCTCTGTGTGTGTGAGTAAATTAAACACATTCAACCAATGCTCATTAGTCAGTATTGTTATACCCTTTAGCGCCATGTGTTGGATTAACAACCATCACCATGTTAATCCATATACAGTAGGCTTTCCCCATCACGAGTCTAGGGCTTCACTTCCGTGCCCAGTGTGTGCCCAGCTCATTTCCTTTAGTTGGAGTAAATCAATACAGATAGTAAATTGGGTTGCAGTGCCAGGGACTACATCCATGAATTGATTGCTGTGTTGTTGTGTAGCCTGGTCCAACCTCACATGTACTGTTTGTGCGGATCTTTGTGCCTCTGTATGAGATTGTTCTGTTCACCTGGGAAAGTTTCTGCTGGTGTCCTGCTACTTCAGGCTGATTTGCACCGAGGCTACGGCCTCTGTCAGGATTAACAAGGATTATTAAGAGAGTAATGCTACTTCTCATCAGGCCTGTGTCTGCTGCTAACTTCACTGATGGCTCTGCTTAGGTACTGAGGGATAACACACACACACACAAACACACATTAGGTCCAAAGTTCCATTTTTGTTTTGGGTTTTCTGTGAGAGTCAGAGAAGACCTTAGACTGAAAAGAGAAACTGACAATTTAATTGTCATGTATCCAGTGAACAAGATATCTGAAAAGACTCTTGCACTGCTTGTGTTAACTCCTGCACAACGTAAACCATTACAAGGTGCACCTTCACTTTTGCATTATTCAGTTTATGTCTCCTGATCAGTTAATTCTAGTGGGATTCAGAGGAGCTGGTTTACCAGCTGTTGTAGCTGACAGCTTGGAATCAGCATCCATCCATCCATCTAAATGCTGATTCTGGAAACACCTTTTTGCTAATTGTTTGATTAAATTTGAATTCTCTGGAGCCATATTACAGATGTCCACATTGGGTGAATGATGGTCTCAGATATTCTGATGAAACTGAAGTTGTCTGCCTTTGTAAAGTTATTGCTAGGCAGTGGAGATGAGAAAAGTAGCTTCTACGACAGAGGTGTATCAGTGATCTGTTATAGAGGATGACTGATACACTAGTTGCATTTTACTGAGTCAAGGTCCACATTGCTTTTTGTTGCCTGTGGTCTCCAAACAAAGTGGACAACAGAACCTGCTTGCTCTACAGCAAACAAACTGGCCGTATGATCTCCACCAACGTTCGTGGACTCCCAGCAAGCAGAATAATCTGGAGTGTTAAGTGACTTGATTTACCAGTGATTGATCGCTGCACAGCCAGATGACAGTGTCCTTGATTTGTCTCACCAGTTTGATCTCTAATTTAATTACACTATTAACACTTGGAGCAGAAGGGCAGGATTAGTCTGGATGTTACAAATGTGCAGTCCAGAAGGCTAAGTCATGACTGGATCTAAATCAATTTGTGTCACTGAAATCCAGTGAAACATTGGACCAGTCAGCGGTGTCCGCATGCGTTGCAGAGCTAAATGTCTTGTGCTGAGGCAGGAATTTACTGTGAGGTTTTGTTTTTCTAGATTTTTCTACTCACCCATGATAACCATTTCTAAACTAAGGATGTGTCGTCACTTTTTACCTTTGAAAATCACATCCCAGTAACCTCATCATTAGAGCGTTAGATCACTAAACGTCTGTCTATTTCACTGGTGATGTCCGTCCCCTTTGCACAACTTCATTTCAAGTAAAGGAGGAATGTCATTTTTTCTTAATATGGTTGTGTGCAACTTGCAAACAGTTGTTAATGATGTCCACTTTCCTTTACTTACCCTTGTGAGGAGATTAGCATGTAGGAGTAAACCCCTCTGACCTCTCACCTGCACAAGAATGTAAGGTCGGTGCATGCCCTCACTGTTGAATGGGAGCTGTAATCCACAGCTATTCTTTCTTTGTAAGTCACTTTAGAGATGAAAATCATAATTGCTTACAGGTTTGCAACTGCTATTGTCACATTGCTGTCAGGTAAATAGCAAAAGGCACTGCTACTGTCCATCTTCTGACTTAAGCAACTGGGCTCTATTTGAGGCCCTCTCTGTGTACATATCAATTAAATGACCCCTTGCTCTGCTCTGCTGCCTGAGGAAATAACCTGGTTGCCTTCCATCTACTACTGCACCTGCAGACAAAGCCCCCCCCAGTCTTCCTCTGTCTGACTGTTCCCACAAGCCAGTCATACATTCTGGTGTGGAAGCACAGCAGAGCAGGCAGGAGCAAAGACGAGATGTGTTCTGTCTTGAGGTTGTCAAAAGTTAACTTGAGGTATAGATATGAGCTAGAATTTCCGCTATATGCTAGGATTTGCCCATTATTTTTGCTGTCATGTCTTTTTAAAATGACTGTGAACACGAAAGCCAAGATGATGCAGTGATGTGCAACCACTTCCATCATTATTTTTGACTGCCAGAGGTGACACGCAAATGATTAGACTGAAAAGATTTATTTTTTGAATCCATTATAAGAGTCCTGTTTATTCCGACACCCCTACTGAGCGAATAATGCTTGCTCAGTAGGAGTAATCCTTTCCTCATTACAAACATTGCACTGAAGTGATTCTGTCATGCAAAAACAACCATCCTCAGCCCCACCACCCTCCCCTCTTCATCAGCTTTTACTGTAAAGCCAACCCCACTCTGATGTGTTTTGGTCCCACTCCTCTTCAGTGCTTGTGTGACATTGGTTTTGTCTTTCTGCTTGTTTTGGAAAGGCGCTAAAAACAAAAGTTATTACAGTGCTTCACAGCCAGCAGCAGCAGTCTCAATCCTGCTGTGTCAGTCAAGTGCAAGGAGATGAATGCATCTTCTTGCTACTCTATTCTGGGCTGTTTGTTTACTCAAGTGCAAACACGACTGCTGAGAGACTAAACGTGTCTGTCATTCTATTCTGCAGTGCATCTGTGGTTGTATCAGCAGCTAATATCCAACACTTACCTTCTTTCAAGAATAGCCTCCTTCTTGTATTACTTAAATTAACTTAAAGTAATAAGCCGGTATTAGGGGTACTGAATGGAGTCTTCCATTATGTTTGAAGGGCAACAACTTAAACTTGTGCCTCCAATCCAATTTGAGGTAGAGGGCCTCACCAGTTGCTGCAGTTGTCCTCATCGTTCAGACTGTGAAGTAGGCCCACAATAATTTGTGTAAGTGGAGTCTTGTTTGTGGGGCTCATTAGGAGATAGAAATCAGTGGATTGTGCTAGTGCACTTGCATGTGCTGTTTGTGCATTTAATAGTCAGGTTAACCGCACTGCTTGACATGTACTGTACTCAATGGAGTCTTGAATTCAGTTTAATTGAAGAGTGTTGTCTGTTTATGCCAGTTAAGTTCATTTTTTAAGCACTGGTAATAGGATAACATCTGGAGTCGGGGAGACACACCTTTCAATACTGCTCGTGTCACCTGTCAACTGCTGTTAGTCTATTTAGAGTGAGACGAGACCTTCTGGATGAGCTGGACCAATCACAAGCATCAGGTTAATCTGTACATACACTTAGAGCCCTGTACAGGTCTTCTCTGTGGACACACACATACACATGCACGCACACACACACCCTCACTTTGGCCTATGTAGGCAAACCTCCACAGGATGCATACTCTAAGCAATCTCATGGCTTACTCTCTGTTTGTAGCACTTGATGGAATAGTTTGCCTTAATCCAACCGCAGCTCAGAAATGCAATTTTCCAGAGGATTAAGTGTTTTAAAAGAATACAGTTATTTATTAACCAAGAAGCATCTGGAAAGTAGTGTAGTTGTTAGATTATGAGGTGATGTTAACTTGAGGGATTACATTTGTCTGCTGGGGGGGATGTGAGGGATGTCCTTGTGCAGCGGTGAATCTGTGAATGGTACAGTAGCATTCTATAGAAGAGTGAACGGGATGTGTGGTCTTCTCTTTCAGGTTGGGAGATGTGTGAAGGAGTGTGACGGACGGCCATGGGACTGGGGAGACAGTGGCTTCAGGCTGTCACCACTGCTGTAGCCATCTGTCTGCTAAGTAAGTATGCTAATGCAATATGGATTTATCGCATACATTTAAAATGCATTTCCATTATTCATTTCTCCTTGCAGAACTTTTAGAGTTTTTCTCACATGGTTACAGGCATTTCTCAGTACTGAGTTGTCTTTGTCAAAGCTTGTAATACCAGTCTTAACAGTAAAGGGCTTTTCCAAGAAACTGTTAACAAACATATTATCAAAACATTAAAGACATTTCTTAAAATTGAATAAGTCATCCAAAGCAGCTGGAACTATCATCTGTGTATTTTCTCAGGTAATGCAGTTTGACACAGACAACACAAAGCAACAGAAATGTTCCTTTGGCAAGGCACAACAATAAATAATGCACATTTAAAACACATTTTCGACATAGAGAATTCGCTCAACATGTGTAAATAGGACTTGCACATGTACAGCACAGATTAACTGCAAAGAAAATCTGCTTTGTTGGATAACATTTACATGATCATGACGATGGTATTGCTTTACAATATGTCGCTGTGTGTCTTTAGTTTTTAAAGACTTATTTTGAATCACGTTCACCATATTGTTATTACATTATTATAGCATTTCTAAAACGCACGGTCACTTTTACATTTACGTGTTAGGTTTGGATTATGAGTTTGGCAAATTGTGCTGTAGACTGTTTTAGTGGTGGGTGATGATGAGTGAAAAATTGATCTAGATTGAATTCAGTCAAATAATTGGTTGAGTTTGTGCACATTTAACTCATGTTGTTTAAAAGCAATTGAAAACCATTCACAGTTGGCCCACAAAGCAGGCTGCATAAAGTGATGTTGAAAAGTGAAATCATGCAAATGATATAAAATGCTTTGTCCTGTCATATCATGTCATATATTCAAACACATTTTCTATTTCATAAGACTTTCTGATTGGGCTTTTTTAGTTTGTAAATCAACCAGTTGTTTTCCTCCATTTGTCTCCATTTGCCATTTGTTTGCATAGCTTCACCAAAAGTTCATTGTTTACCAATGTCAACAAGACCTACAGTATGTCACTTGTTATGGTAAAGCATCGCAAAGCAGTTGGCATATGTTGCCGTTTGGCTGCCTACATACAGTTTGAGTGACACCGTGATGAATCTGGCACAGCTCCCATTGCCTTACATTGGAGAAAGTAAAGAGGAGGGGTTACAGCATACACATGCGTGGATGAGAGAGAATGGGGCCAAAATCAACTTAAATAATATCTGTGGTTGGTGTGGATTTAGATCAATCTGGGATTTAAGCTACCCCCAACCCTAGGCACGCTTCTGTGTGTGCATGTGTTTGTAAGGGGGGGTGGTGGGATTGATTGTGCTGGTCCGCAGACCATGTGTGTACCCCAGGGGGTGGTGGGAGGTCGGCTGGAGAGAGCACAGAGGGTCCTGCTGTCCTGCATCAGAGTATCACCACCACCCCCCCTTCTGAGATTAAAGTAATCACCAGGCCAGATGAGTAGCAGAGCAAACACTGGCACCCAGTTGCGCGCACACCCACGTGACCACATGGCAGCGAGGGGGAGAGACCGCTCCAGGTGTCACTAATGGGATTGTTGTGTGTTTGCAGGCTTTGCAGCTATACGATCTTGTTACCAAATGGCACATGGTTGTTTTACATGCCCTCTGATGGCCCAGCTTTTATCAGGGAACACTCTGGGAATGTCATAGTCTCTGTCTAATTTAGTTCATAAGCAACTTAACTCAACTCAACTTTATTTATATAGCTTTTACACAGATCACAGTTGATCCAAAGTGCTTTACAGCACACACAGAGAACAACAACGACAATAGTAAAGGCACATGGTCACACAGAGCCCATAATGACAACACAGACCTACAGAGACTTCAGGGGAAATACCTGGGCTGGTTAAGTTAGGCACAGTTAAAGGCTAATGAGTAAAAGTGTGTTTTAAGATGACTTTTGAAAATCTTAATAGGTGGAGGAGAATTGGATGGTGGGAGGCAGAGAATTCCATAGTTTTGGGGCAGCGATAGAGAAGGTGTTCATCGATCAGTTGTTACTTCTTTCACTCTGTTTACCACCACCTTTTCTGTGTCTTGACCTCTTCTTGCCTGTGCTGCTCTCTCCTATCTCTCCCAAGATACTGCTGCTAATGTTTTATGAACTGTTCTCAGCATGGCAAACAATTTTCACAGGAATGAATGACCAAAAAAATTCCAGAGAGGTTGATCCGGCCTCTCTGGCAGCCATAACTCTCTTTAAAAGGCCCATATTTCTCAGGCCCTTATAGAGAATGCTTTATGTGTTTATTCAGTCATTTTTACTGTTTATTGCCTTCTGTGCTATCAGCAAATGTCCACAACAAATACCATGCTTACTCCCGGTGATATGCTGTTGTCTTTACAGGTGTGTCTCAAGGTGTGGCATCAGTGGTTCGTGCCAGAGAGGGGGGCTCTGCAGAGCTGGGCTGCAGTCTCACCCCTATATCCAAAGAAGCCACCACCCCAAACCTCTTTCCTCTGCATGTGGTGGAGTGGGTGCGCCTCGGTTACAACGTTCCCGTTCTCATCAAATTTGGAGTGTATGCTCCTCGTGTTCATCCAAACTACAAGGGTAAGAGTTCAGGTGTGTTCAATTACACACTCCTTTCAGAAGACTTCTGTAACATCATGTGTTACTTGACTGGAGGTCCATTCCCTTGAAGTTGACCTGTAAGACCCTGCTTTGATTGAATCTTTCTCCCATTTCTTTAGCGATTTGACTGCACACAGACCCTAATGTGGGCTTTGAAAACATTTCTCAGTAGACTCTGGAGCTACTAACATAGCAGTTTGTTTCTAAAAGCATTCGTGAGACTGACCAGCAATTGACAGATTTCTCTAATTATGGTTCAGTAGATTTTAGTGAGGGGAGGGGAGGTGTCCATGTGGCAACATTTCTCTTTCACCTCAAGTGACATGCATCTGTCCTGTGTGGGCAAAGGTAGGCATAAGGAGGTTGCCCTGGTATTTATGAAGATTTTGGGAGGGGAAGTTTGGATGAAACAATACCCCAAATAGGTAATCCATCCAAACCACAATCCCTGTAATTACTGCAGGTGTTCTGTCTGTGTGTTTCGAGACTGCAGTTGTGGTGCAGGGAGAAGGGGAAGGGCGAGAATGGATGTGTTTTAATGGAGGCAGTTAAAGGGGGGTGGGGTAGCTGAGCAAGAAGAAGGGGGGTACCAGTAACGCTGTGCATGGGGGGATTAGGAGTGTAGGTGGGGGCTTGGTGGTCTGATGACAGTGTTTTATTAGTATGCTGAGGGGTGACCCAGTAAGGGGAGATTGTTATGCTGGAAGGAGGATGGATGAAGCATTGGGAATAATGGGAGTTTTCTTGCTGGAGCCCTATAATCCTGTCATTGTCTACCAGAGGACAAAAGACACACACATCACAACCTCCCCTTGCTTTGCCAAAGCCAACAGGACTACTAGGACACCCAAAATCCCATACTGTCCCAACTAGGTCACTGAAATGTACGGGGAGCCTCGCATAAAAGCCCTCCACATTTGTCGTGTTAGAACTTATTTTAACAGGAGGTGCTGCAGAGAATGACAGACTCTGAGCCAGAAACATTTTTGCAGCATCGTGACAACTCAGGAAACACATTTGAGGTCTACAGGGGTTGAACCACCAACAGGCTGCCTCTGCTGGGCAATTGGGGTACATGTGTTTGGCATGTTAACCCTCTTGTAGGCTGTTAACCATGTCATTGTTTAGGGGCAGTCATTTGATGCACAAGCAGCCATAATGAAGTAAACAACATTGCAGAGATGTAGCTCAGAGAAGAAGACTGTTTGGGATGTCCCAATATTTTGCCATATCTGTCCCTTGTGTGTACTTGTCTGGTGTGGGCTTTACCCCTGTCTGCCTCAGATCCTCATATCTCCCCTCCCACTGGAGGCAGATGGCAGCATGTGAAGCGTGTCAGCGCTGTGGGTCTAATGTATTCTACCCTCAAATTAAAATGTTGGGGGATTTCAGATCTAACCACAAGACAGTCAAGTAGGCGACCATTTCCTGATCCTTGTCTTGGCTTGTCTGAGATCAGGAACAAGAGAGCAGGGATGAGACCTGAGTCGTTCAGAGCTGGGGTGGATTTACAGCATAATGGCTGCTTCCAATAAAGCTAAGTACAGTGTCAGACTTATGTATTACTAAATCAAAGTGTTTTCCTGTCCTTCCTTTGGTGGACTCATTGCCTTGCAAATGCTGCACATTTAAGTAGGCTAAAATAAAACATAAAAAGCATTCCCAAACACTGTCTGTCCTTGGTCTGCTGCTTTGTCTCAAACTCAACTGACACTATTGGCCATTTTTAGAAACTGAGATGAAAGAATCAAAGACAGTGATATCTTGGATGACTATTTCAGTCGTCCATTAAACCAACATTTTTTTGATACGATATCAGGTGTATTTGAGATTGCACTCTGTATTTGAGGAGTGTCACGGCTACAGAGCGTCGTTCTTCAGTCGGCCCCTTCAGACACCAGCCTGTCTAGGTCTCAGAGAGCTTCTCTTGTCTGCTTAGAGTGAATCAGGAAGGTATTAGTACCCCTCATTCCTCTTCCTTTCTGTCTCACACCCAGCATGCCCTGCAGGGGCAACATTAGTCAATTCACAACAAAGAGGAAACAGCCGGATAAGCTCTGACTGACACACTATTATAGTCTGTTTGAGTTGTATTTGTTGAGACAATATGCTTGAGTCTTGCAGTGTCGGGATGGTTTACTGTTGCAGGGCTAGATCAAATGTCTCCTGTGTGCTGAAGTAAATCAGTAGAGACTGTGAGCGGGGGACTCTGACCTCAGGTTAGAACGACAATGGGCAGACCCCCAGATCTCAGCAGGCCTCCATCACGCTCCCAGTGTGACCTCTGAACACTGGAGAAGTTAAAGCCTGCATTTGTCACACACATGCACAAGTCACGTACACACACACACGCTTAAATCGTGAAACCGTGAACACTATAACCTTTCCCCTTGTGGACTTAAGTGGAATTTGACGATGGCAAAAGCAGAAAATAGCCCCAGCTGAAAGGTGAAACTGATCATCTGTATCCACCAGCAACCAGTTTTTCCGCCATAACTAGACCAGGATGATGTGTGGCAAACAATGACACAATGAAAGAAGAATAGATGGCTGCAACTTGGGAATTGTATGTTCTCTGGCTTAGAGCAGCAGGCCATTACAAAAGCTCTGTTACCTCATGCCTTAGGTGTGTCACTGGCCAGATTCATATGAAGAGCATGAGATCAGAGTCAGTGCTGTGCTAGGCATTCATATCAAATCCTGGTCCATGTTGTCTCTTCTGTCGGTGCATATGTCCACTGCTGTAAGATTACCTAATAGTGAAGTTTAATTTTTTATCAACACTATAACAAGCTTGATGTTCAGTAATGATGAGGATTTTTCTCCGACGTGCAAAGCATTTCCCTGATGGTCAGTCCAACTGAGTAACTAAAGCAAATTTTAGGCAACTAGCAATTATTAACATCAGTGTTATCTCTTCCTGACCAGAAAACAAAGCTCAAGCTCTGTACTGGAAAACAGTTCAAACAGCTCTCGTAATCTCACTGGACTGAATTTCATATTTTAGAATTCTTTGCTCTGTGATCATGCACGAGGGCTAATGCACGCAGTAAGTTGGCACATGAGCTGTGTGCGCTTGCTGTTGCGGGGGTTAACAGAGTCGGACAGAGCGAGAGGGACAGAGTTAACTGTAATCTATCTCACGACAAAGAGCTATTCATAAGAGGGTTAAACTGATTAGGGAGACATGAGGATTGAAGAGAGAAATTTGGGAGAGTGGGAGGGGTGAGCTGTCAGAGGCAGGGGGCCGGTCCCAGACTTATGATTGTATTCAAATCAAAACACATCCCACAATGCACCTCTGCCTGACTCTCTTATGCACATACGGATGGACAAAGAAAAACAGTGCTGATGCTTCTGCAAACAGAATTATCTGTCTTCCTCCATAGCTACCCCTGCTATTGTATCACATTTAATTCACTATACCCCATGTATTACTATGTCAGTAAGTACCAGTGGGAACCCCCAATATAAAAATCACATGTTGATTCCATTCCTTTGGAACAATAAAAGCCGTGTCCTGGAGCTTTGGGTGTGTGTGAAAATATGAAATACATGCAAAGGTGGTAAATCTTGTAATGTAACCCAGAATGAACAAGAATTATGTGGGTAAAATGTGGTGTAAACTGTCCTCAGCTCGGTTGCATTGTAGTGGTTTCACTTGCAGAAAAGGCCTCATCAATCTTGACTTAAAAAAGAAAAACATAGGATATCAGAAACCGTGAGACATGGCGAGCTCTGAGCCAGCGGCACTGCTCTGAAAGATGAGTTATTCCTAACCTGCCACCCACTGGGCGAGAACCTGACTCTTGCCAATATGAAGAGGGTGCGTCTTAGAGGCTCACACAGCACCGTTGGATTAACGTTTTCATTTTCTACCCTTGACTGCACCTCAGCTTGACCTGTTGGAAACAAGGGCTCATTTTAAGGTGGACTGGAGCTGTCATGTGATAGCTGCTGGAGGAAAAACTGTGGTGAGGAGGAGGAGGAGGAGGAGGAGGAGGAGGGTGGACACGAGAAAGGGGCAGCAGCTATTGTTTCAGCCATTCTCCCTGTCCACTATAGAGTCTAATGATGTTTGTCTCTTGAGGAGTACTTGTGGACATTGTGCTAATGTAGAACCAGGGGGAGTGATGGATGTGTCTGCTGGGGAGTTACAGAGCACAGAGGTCAGAAAGGTCAACCTCTCATTGGTTGTCAGTGGATTATCGATGCACACAATTTGAGTAACCTCTCCGTAACCTCTCGCTCAGTTCCTCTTGGATTGAAAAACAGGGTGGGTTTTTATTGATATGTATGTTTTAGATAACATCCTTTGAGCAAAGCACCTGCTAAGTGCCATTTGAGATTTTAGTTCAAGTCCAAAGATGCAACATTCAAATTTAAATAAAGCAACATTTGTCACACAGCGTCAGCCTTTTGTCTGTCCACACGCTGAAAGGAAAGCAGTCCTTTCTTTTTCTGCCTCATTCATTTCTCTCACTCTTCCTGTTCGACCTCTTGTGCCGCTGGATGTGACACAAGGCTGTTTTGTTTTTTGTTTTTTTTTTAAATCTAAACATGTTTTCCCACACTTGTAATTTTTCAAATCTCTTGACAGTAGAAACCCACCTCCCCCTGCATGATCGACCCTCCCCTACCCACATTTGGCCTCGCCAGGTTTCTACAGCAACTGAATTCAAATCTAAACCTACAGCCCGGGCTTTTCTTGGTCTCATCACTATGGTAACCTGAGAGAATGAGGAGTGGGGGGGTTGCCGTCTCTTTGTAGTGATGGACAAGAGGGAGGCTACGGGAAAGGGTTAAGTGTTCGACAGCGAAACCAGAATTCCCCTGTTGAGACCCAGGGGGCAGGGCACTCACCAAATTTTGAAAATCAACATGTATACACACCCACGTGCTTTTGAACCCACGAGACCAGTGCACATGGTCAGTCAGAGGGATTTCAATAAGCTGTGTTTTAGTCATGTTACAGAATCTGACAAGAGGTGCTATTAGCCACAGTGATCTTTAAGTGTTGCATAATATTTAGCCACACCAGGATTAGGTGTATGTTAAAGAGGGTTTGTGTGATTTTGCACGTGAAAGTGTTTTTCCTCTTAGCCTGCAGTGGGCAGTTAATTCCATGTCCAATTGGAAAAGGTTGCATAGGAAATGGGCCGCTCAGGGAGGATCCCTCATAGAGAGATAAAAGGAAAATGCCTAAAGTTATACCCACACCTGTTATCATCTGCCTGCACATTTCCTCTCCCCCAGCCCTGCCCACTTGTTT
This sequence comes from Macquaria australasica, assembly GCA_005408345.1. NCBI lineage: Eukaryota > Metazoa > Chordata > Actinopteri > Centrarchiformes > Percichthyidae > Macquaria > Macquaria australasica. Next base: position 812,460 of record SEMN01000164.1, read on the forward strand.
CATAGATGCTGTCTGAAATGAGAGGTATTCATTTTATGGTGCCTCTAAGTGAGCACCGCCCATCAAACGTTTGTCTGTCTTTTAGGAGGTCAGTCAAACATTAAACCTAACTATTAAGCACAGCAACAGGCCCAGTCAGGAATGCAGGGTTAATTGTTAGCCATTGTTGTCTGCCTTTACTCTCAGTGTGTGTTTCACCCTGTCTTAAGGCCATGTAAAGAGTTAAATGAATTTCATAGCTTTCAGACACTGCTGTCTGGAGGGAAACCGGTGTGAATAGTGAAAGATATTGTGTTTCTCGTGATATTGTTGCTTTAGGGTTGCACGACATTCAAGAATTCTCAGCTCTTCTATACAGTGCGTCCAACCAAAAGATCAAATGAAGAGACTGCATTTTTTTTTTCTTTCACAAGACAAGCAAGACTTGTTTATATCATTGCTTATATCATCTAAGCAACTTGTTAGCTGCAAATGAGTATGACGTGATGCCAGAAACCTCTCCACATACCCCTGTTTACTTTCAAACTGCTTTGGCCACGGCCTGGTATGAGCAACGTGTGTGTGTTTCCCTCCCTTCACACATCCTCCTGTCGTTTAAAGCCCTGAGATTGAAGGGGGGAAAAAAGAGTTCATTGAGAGACAGAATAAAAGGAAGGGGGGTGGGTGGGGAAGGGTAACTTCAGTACCCTGAAAACCAGGCTGCAGTCACCAGGCAACCAACAGATCAAGTTTCAAAGCCTGACAAGGAGTTGTAAGAAATACAGAGAGAAGGAGAGGGAGCAGGGTGTGTGTGTGTGTGTGGGTGTGGGTGTGGGTGCGGGTGTGGGTGTGTGTGTGTGTGTGTGTGATAGGGACATGTGTTTGTGTGTATGCTCGAACATGGATCCATCTGTGTCTTTGAGCCTGTTAACACACAAGTTCAGAGCGTGCATCTGCCATGCTACACATTGTTTATCTCTGACCAGTGTTCCTCATTGATAAACAAAAACGGGTGACTCATTTCATTACGCATCTGTTGTAGAAATCCCTTTTAAGATAAAGACTACAAAAATGAAAAGAAGAAAACAGACTCAAACACTTCTTCTATTTTAGCGATTTAATGAAGCTTCTTTCAAGTATTCTGGGCGTGCTCATCCTAGCTCTCCACTCCGCCACCACCCAAACCCTAAGTGACAGGACACCATCTTCATCTGTAATCTTGCAAATCATTACAACCATCACTTGAGTGATTCATGTGTTTGCTCTCCAACTTAGGGTCACTGACTTTTCATCCTCTGAGCTGCATATTTTGTCTGTCACCTCCCCTATTTCCATGAATCTTAATTATGTGGTTGGTTATTTGCTACAAACATTAGAGCTACAGTTGATGTTCACACTGTGCATGGATTTGTCTGCTAGCATAAAGTCTGTGACTTTGACTGTGGCCTTTGTGACACTGAATGCCTGTGTCCTCTGCATTGTAAGCCCTCTTCCTTCATGTGCTGACTCTGCCTGTCTGGCTGTGTGTGTGTGTGTGTGCTGACTCTCACTCTATGTCTCTCACCCCTTCCTCTTTGCCCTCCCACCCCCACCCCTCCTCCCACAGGCCGTGTGTCTCTGACCCGGGGTGCCTCTCTGCTGGTGGAACGACTGACCCTGGAGGACGAGGGCTGGTTCGAATGCCGCATCCTGCTCTTGGACAGCAAAAAAGATGACTTTCGAAACGGCACATGGACCTTCCTCTCCATCACAGGTGCAGCACTGCGGGTTTTGGGGGACTCTGGAGCTGGTCCTTTCGTTTCTCATCACTGGCACGGTCCTTGTTTAGAACAGCCACAGCATGGAGCCTGGCTGGGACTCTGAAGGCCCTGGCAAGCTGAATTGTTGCTGAGTGTTATAGCAGGGTATCAGGGCGTTCTGTGTGACGTTCTGCGCACACGGTGATCACATCTTGTCTTTGTCTAAGCCTATCCTGCTGTGAGCTGATGTCAACGTAGGAGTTGGTTTTAAGAATAACAGGAGCAGGACAGTGTATGTATGGTTGTGTGGGCTAGGATTAAGGTTAAATGTTTAAATCTGAGTCTTTTTAACCCACCTACTTCCCACTTTCTGTCACTCACACACACGCACACACACGCACACACACACACACACACACACACACACACCGGTTATGCCACAGTTAGGAGTTCCATTTAGAGTGTGAAGTAGGGATTTGATATGATTGAACTACAGTGAGTGAAAGGTCTACATGTGCTGCATCAGGTTGCAGATGAACACTAGACACCTTTCTTGTACATAATAGTATTACATCAGTGCATGTATTGAATATGATATCAATTTTACCTAAGAATATGTTTAGTAATCCCAAAACCAAACTTGACACGAGCCTTGTACATAGACAATGATGACGTATTTTATCCAAACCCTCTTCCAATTCAATGAGTGCATATATTTTTAGCATGGGTGGTCCCATCGGGGAAAAAACACACAAACGTGGCAGTGTTCATGGTTCATGTCCATATTCTCCCCTCAATAACACAGCCAAGAGAATTTACTACAAAACTCAAAAGTCAGTTACCACAGTTGACACAGTTACCTATGAAAATCCATAAATCTAGTTGTGAACAGTTTAAATGAGAATGTTACATCTAAGTAAACCCACCAGCTGCCCTTGTCCACACAGAGGAAATAAAATTCACAAGCTCTGGGGATCATCTCGATAAACTGAATGCTCAAAGCATCAAACCAACTGCTACTGAGCTCTGCTGTATCAGGGTGAGCTGCAGGCGGTACCTCTAAGCCACAGCAAATCACAGCAAAACCATTTAAGTTTGGTTGTTGTTGTGGATTAACTATCCCTTTGTTTTAAGCATTTATTGAGAAATTGTCCACCTTGAAGATGCTATGGTTGACTGTTGGCTTCTGCATTTAGTGCTCAGAGTTAGTGCTCTGATTGTCTTCTGTGTCCCATTTGAATATGTGAATAAAAATAAATATTTCATCTGTGCTGTCTTTGTTCTAGCTCCACCTGTGTTTATCAAGAAACCACCAACTTTCGTGGAGGTTCTGCTCGGAGACTCGCTGACTCTCAGCTGTGGAGCCCATGGCAACCCTCGACCAACTGTTGTCTGGCATAAAGATGAGAGCCAAATTGAGAAACATGAAAAAATAAAAGTGAGTTGGATTAACAGATGGCATTCGCAGTATTTTAATGAAATACTTCACAATTAGCATTTTCTGTAGGAGTTGTAGCTTTGATGTTGCTTTGAAGCAAACTGCTTTGTTGTCCTCTCCACTACAGCCTCATGATCTTCCTCTGACTTTTCTTTGATCCTCTCGCTCTTTACCTTCGCCCCCCTTTTAGGTGCTCAATGGTACCTTGTCTTTGGCCTCCGTCACAAGAAATATCTCAGGAGTGTACAAATGTCACGTGTCCAACTCAGAGGGGAACCTGACCCACTATACGCAGCTGCAAGTCAAAGGTCAGTGTTGCACTGTCAATCATCAGGGAAAGACAGAGTCTCTGCTTATCTCATGTTTAAGCGTGTGCTGTGATGTGCAGGTAACAAGGCACAGCTTTAACGTTTTTGAAAGTAACATCAACCACACGTTTTCCAGGAAGGAAGTCTTTTCAGTTAGATGAAATTGTCTTCTCATCCCTATCCTGCTTAAAGACTATGATCCTGCTGTGCAACTCAAAACCCAGTGAACAGTTTGAGAATCATGGTTATGTAGTCTATACTGCCACCTACAGTCCATTCCCTGCCCTTGCAATGATTTAAGACTCAACTCAGCACTGATCTTTCCATTAATCATCATCAGAATGACTAATGTTTTCTTCCAACTTCCTAAAAGGTCCTCCAATCATCATCATCTCTCCAGAGGACACCACACTCAACATGTCGCAGGATGCAGTTCTGCAGTGTCAGGCTGACGCCTACCCTTCTAACCTCACCTATGAGTGGGTGAAACAAGGACAGAATGTTTACCATATTGAGTGAGTCCAGGTCTTTATAGTATCCATGTATCCATGATACTTAGTCAAATGTAAAACACAGTTAATACGACCTCCTGATTCCCAGACATAATCAATCACAATATCCTCCTTCACTTCAGTGGAATACTGGGAAGAATATTTAAAAGATGCCTTTAAATATACACAATGGATTAATTAGGTGTTTTTCCAAAGCAGGCTGCTAATACAATCCATTCTAATTAGATTATTTATAAGACTATTATATCATGTGGTCATGAGCGCGCTATAAACCTTAGACAAAGGAGATTACTGTTCAGATTATTGCAACCTTCTCAAACAATCAATTTTTATTCTCATTAAAGTAAAATTAGTCTTCATGTCAATTTGATTACTTCTTAAATCGCGCCATGTTTTGTATCTTAAGGTCTCTAAAGTCCAGAGTGAAGGTTTTGGTGGATGGAACACTTCTTATCCCTAATCTCATCCCGGAAGATGCTGGCAACTACACCTGTATCCCAACTAATGGGATACTGACACCGCCCTCAGCCTCTGCACACCTGAAAGTGAAACGTAAGGGTTTAGTCTGCTGTCAGAGGCAGCATCTGTGTGGTTCCATACATCCATTCATCTTTTATAAGCCTAACCCTGGTCAGAGTCACAGGAGGCTTGAGCATTTCCCTGTATGCCCTGGGTCTCTAGAGAACCTCTTTAGCTACTTTTTGTGATCTTCCTCCTTCTCAGACCCTGCACGTGTGGGCCGAATGTCCCGGGAAACATACTTGCCTGCGGGCATGGAGGGGGTCATTGTCTGCCCTGTCCAGGCTGATCCCCCTGTGCTGTATGTCAACTGGACCAAAGATGGGAACAATTTGAATCTTGACAATGTAAGATATGCAGCGTAGAAATACAATGTGTCATGCAAACTGCACACGTGCCTCGTAAATCACAGTGCATATGTTTTTCCTCCTTTGACCTGTCCAGTTCCCAGGTTGGATGGTGAACTCCGAGGGCTCCGTTTTTATTGCAACAGCCAATGACAATGCTGTGGGCATGTACACATGTACAGCCTATAACAGTTATGGCACCATGGGCCAGTCTGACCCCACCCAGGTGATTTTGCAGGTAAGGCTGGTGTTCTCGACTCGACTCGACTCTCGACTTCAGTTACAGAGAAAACCCGTTCCTATGAGTGTACACAGTTATACATGGGCAGAAGTAAAAAGGCTCCCTCCCTCCTCCAGGACCCACCATCGTTCCGTGTGCCTCCTCTGCCTGAGTATCTCCAGGAGGTGGGCAGAGAGTTGATCATCCCCTGTGAAGCCAGTGGAGACCCTGCTCCAAACATAACGTGGAGCAAGGTACAGGAGATTTTCCACTCTGGTAGATAAATAGATGCACATCTTATTAATCCCTTATTTTAACTTGGTGTCCTTCCTCACAGATTGGCCCTACTCCTCGCTCCCTGTACACTGTGTTGGCTAACGGCTCCCTCCTGCTGCAGCCACTCAGTAAAGATCACCACGGGGGCTGGGAGTGCTTGGCCACCAATCGTGTAGCGACTGTCAGTGCAGGCACAGTGGTCATGGTGCTAGGTGAGTGGGCCAACCTTATTTCTGCAAACTACTATGTTGATATATGACGCTCAACCTCAATGTATTCACGTGTATTGTCGACAGTTCAAACTTACCAAAGTGTTTTTCTGTTCCACAGGCACCAGTCCTCATGTTGTCTCCTCAGTAGTTGTCATCACTGAGATGAACCAGGCCAACGTGTCCTGGGTGCCTGGTTTTGATGGTGGCTACACCCAGAAGTTCACTGTATGGTCAGTAACATACAACACATACTGTGTGACGCAGTTCTCAGCTGTCAACAACAATCCTGACTGTTTTATGCTCTGTCTTTATTTTGGCTGTTTTGAATGTATTTTTCAGGGTCAAGCAGGCATCCAGAGGGAAACATGAATGGGCATCTTTGCCTGTGCCGACATCCAAAAACTACCTGCTGGTGACCGGGCTACTTGCTGGCACCAGCTATCAGTTCAGTGTCCTACCTCAGAACAAACTCGGCTCTGGACCTTTCAGTGAAATTGTTTCTGTGCGAACACAAGGTTTGTGCAAGTGAACTTAAGGTCTGTTTTGAGTTTTTTTCTCTCTCTCTAATGCTGTTTTGCTGTAAGTATGTATCAGTTTGAACTTATATTGGGTCTTCTTATCAGCTGTGCCAACAGAGGCACCTACAGTCATCACCACTCTCCCAATCCTGGATCCTCCCATACTCCTGTCAGCCAACCGGACTGAGCAAGGTGTTCTCCTCCAGTGGTCGCCTCCTGAGGCTCCATCCTTTCCACTGACGGGTTATGTGCTGCAGGCCCGCAGGGATCAGGGCCCGTGGGTCATCCTCATCAGCGACATCAGTGCCAATCAGAGTGAACTACTTGTACAAGGACTGCTAAGGGTAGATCAGATTATTTTTTACTTAGCATCTGTACTTTCTTCTGTGTTTCTTGCTTTCACAACCTGGTTGCATGTAGATTAAATAGCTATTGTGCCAAAAGTTGTGTTATATCAAACTGGTATGGATTTATGATTTATAATGAAACTGTATGACATGGTTTATATTTAATCAAACGCCTGATCTTTCTCTCAGGACTCCAGTTATGATCTGAGGCTGATGTCTCGCAGCAACAAAGTGCTCAGTGAACCGAGTGAGTCTGTCAATGCATCTACCATAGGTAAGTGGCTTTATATAGATATCATTAATTTTGTGCCACTTGCAATATTGTTCAACAGTATGGTCTTCTGCATCTAAAACAAACCTTGCTTAATTACACACAAAATAGGGCTGCTAGACTTGTTCTGTGCAGTTCAATTAGAACTTGCACTAAAAAGTTGCACTCCAACCTCTGATGGCTCACAGTTGATCAAAGGGTTTCCTCAAGCTTGGCCACATTGTTCAGCTGTACTATTAACTCAAAGATTCCAACATTTCTATTTTGACCAAATCTTTTTCTGTAATAACACACATAACCATAACACCAGATTTGCTGGTAACAGTCATATTGTGGTACCAAGCTCAAGGACTAACTCGTTGAAAAAAACATCTTCATTTACAGAGCCATCAGAAATTGGAATAATTTACCTCTTAATATCCGGCTAATAAAAAATAAATCATCCTTTAAAAAGAATATGCAGAGGCATTTATTGGCATGCAGATGACTTAACAGTAGGTGGTATAACTCTGTGCTAGTTTTCAATTTTCATGTTTGTTTCATATGAGTTGTGTGTATATATATATGTATATATATGTATATATTTGTGTATATATGTATATATATGTATGTGTGTGTATATATATATTTTTTTCAATATCATGTATATATTGATTTTGTATTAATATCCTAACTAAATGTAAACAGTGTTGCTTGGTTTTAATTGTATATTTATGTAATTTTATTTATATTAATGCAATTCATGTTCATCATGTAATGTGTTATATATTGTATGTCAGGTGTGGACCGCAGGAAGACTGTGCTATGGCATCAGCTAATGGGGATCCTTTAAATAAACAAACCATGAGCATTACATGCATATTGAGTCAAGTCTCCAACATAAAATTAGCAAAATTAGCATTGGTTTTAGCAAAGGAATGCTGCGACCACCATTACTGACTCCGATCTGATTACAGGGATGGAGATTTACCCCCTGCGCCCACGTTTCTTGGAGGTCATCCCCGAGCCCCTGTTGGCTGGTGTGTTAGGAGGAGTGTGCTTCCTGTTCGTGGCCATTGTCCTCTCGTTGGTGACAGCATGCTATATGAGTCACAGGAGACAGCGTCGGCGCAGAAAGAGAAGACAAGGCAAAACATTAGATTTAAAGACAATTGTTTTCTCTAAAAAACAATTTAGAAAGTGCAGTTGATGTTAAATACACTTTGTCATGATTGGACAACTTCAACTGTGCTGTTGTTTGACATTTTAATTCTTCTTTCACCATTTCTTAGATCTCCCATCTGCCCTCCAGAAGAACTCATCTCCAGAGTAAGTGTCCTCACCAGTACACCTGTGTATTTTTAACAAAACATTTCTGTTCCTTCATTTGCATCTGATTTGAACAGTCCATGTAATGTATCTATTGCTTATTTGTGGATATATAAATAAGTTGAAAGTTGAATGTTTTTTTATTAATGTATCGTGATTATAGCCATCAGTAGGTGGTAAAACACTAAAAGCAACCTTTTTTCATACTCTGCTACCAGCCGTCTAACTTCATAACTTTAGTAAATTATATGTTTACATTACCTGATATGTCGATGACATTTTGACTACATACCAACAATGAAATTCTACCACTTTACATTGCAATCTCTGCCATCTTTGATGTAGTATGAATGTGCAGAAAGTTACCATTTGCACCTTTAATCATTTTGAGTTAGATTCTGCAGTACTGTCAGGTTGTTTTAAGCTTTTTTTTTTTTCTTGTCTATGTCTTTCTCAGAGCTTGCTCACCTCCTCGCAGCCCAGACAGTGTCCTAAAGCTGAAGCTGTGTCCGCCGCTTCCCTTCTTCCCCAACTCCTCCTCCTCACAGTCCGATCGGTCCTCCTTTGATAAAGGCAGCCGTGGGGAATACCATGACCAGCGGAAACAACTCCTGTCCAACTCGTCTCCGCCACCCCATTACACACTCTTTGAGAGTCACCTGGGGTCTCAGGCCCCCTCACCAACTGCTCTGGAGTCCATCTCTAGAGGCCCAGATGGACGCTTTATTGTCCAACCACTGCCAGAAGGTTCCAGTCCCTCCAATAGGAAAAACTTGAAGAAGGACATCCTGCAAAGTAATGGTGGGGCAAGTGGCTCAGGGAGCAACAGGACATCATTCAGGGACTCTCCAAAGTTAAGCATTTTGAGCTCAGAGAAGGACGAGAGGAAGAATTCTCCTCTCACTGTAGACGTCCCAGAGCTAAGCAGACCTCCTGCCTCCCCTGGAAGAGTACGGGCCATGGCCAGAAACTTCTCCCGACACGGCTGCTTTTACTCTGATGACGAACAAGGCTCAGAGGCCCTATTGGAAAGAGCCAGCTTCTATTCAGACAACAGTGAGAAAAAACCCAGTGGCTCTCTCAGGAGATATCGCATGCCGAGCCACAATGAAGATTTGTTTCCGAGTTTGGGGAGGAGAACTAAGCTTCTGGATAGAGATAGAGATAGACCACACCATTCAGACTACCAGCCTATTGAGAGTCAGTTGACCAATAACAGTACCCTGGTCTCGCAACTTGACAGTGAGCTGGAGAGGGATAGCATTAACAAGTGTGTCCAACTTGCAAAGGAGAGGGAAGAAATGGAAAGGGAGCTGGAGAGCTATTCAGCCGATCAGAGAAGTCGAGGTCGTGGGACAGACAAACGTCAATCTAATAAGAGAGAAAGCCCTCAAAGGGACACACCCAAGTCAGAGGACGAGGTTGTATGGAAGCCACAAGATGTTACCATCAGACAGAAACACAGGCCTTCAGGTCAAACAAGTCGGGTATCTGACTATCGGAGGGCGTGCTACTTTGGGAACACCAGCAGTCCCATGGACCGGCTCCCTACGTCTCGCATACAATGGAACATTAGCCCTGTTACATCGGTCACAAGCCTCATTCCTGTACGGAGCCCCTGGGAGACCACATTGCCCAGGTCACAGCATCCTCGTACATGTAGGGAAACCACAGATGACTCTCTTGCTGTTGATTCATCACGCTCTCCCGTCACCCAGAACACCTCCCTCCCCATGCTCTCCCCTGACGTCACCTCAGACAGACCCAGATCATTAAGTCCTCAGAGACAGCCAGATACATACAGGAATTCCATGACCGAACAGGGCTTCAGGGAAAAGACACAGGACAGAGGTGTTGCTTCAAGGTCCAGACATTCATATGCTTATGCAGGCACTCAGCCCTGGGATTCAGCTGCCAGAGGTCCTTCAGTTAACAGTGAGAGGCCTGAACGTTTAGCCTCTGCACCATATAATCAGCCTGACAGAACTGCAGAAGTAGACTACACAGCCACAAGGGATCCCAGTCCATCAAGTTATTCTACCTTACCCTATGATCATCATGAAGTAGGGGCAAAGGCCAAAGAAAAAGAGACTCAGGTCCGGGATGACCGACGGAGTTCTGGGTTTTACTCTGAGTTAGAGAGAGAGGGTGTGCGAACACGCTCCAGGAGGAGTGACAAATGCCTCTTCCCTGATAGTCCAAGCCCCATTTCAACATTGACTCTTGTAGAAGAGGTCGAGAGTGACCAGTCCCAATTTTCTGTCCCCGGGATGTCAGGGTCCTTCAAGGCCAAGCCTGCAGCTGCATCTCCCAAAATGTCCCCACTGCAGACAAGTGCAATTCTTGAATACCTGAGCCTTCCAGGTTTCATTGAAATGAGCGTGGATGAGCCTGTGGAAGACACTGAAGTCACAGACACTGCTGGAGAAAGTTCAAAACTAAAGCCAGAAAAATCCCCAGGGGTTAAGCCTGATGTAGTTCCTAAAAACTGGGAGGTTCATATTCAGGAAAGCCAGGAAACACACTCAAACCAAAAGGTTTGCTTTGAACAAATTCATTCTGCAGGTGCCGCAGAGTCCAGCTTTGATGCTAGTAAAAAATGCTATAAACGCTCCCTCCAAGTGGAAGGTAGAGATTCTTCACTTAGAGTAAGATTTCCAGATGAGATAAGACCATCGTCACCTGGTCCAGAAAAAACTAGCAAGCAGCTCTATGATGAGAAAACACAAATTCGAGCTGGGAACAAAAGCACAGACAGACCTGAATCCAGACTTGGATCCAGGTCAGCTCATACCTTGTTCAGTGCAGCTAAAGGCATGGCAGATATAGTGTCAAAACACTCAAAGAGTTTTGTAGACAGTAGTGAGTCTTTATCAGAGCAATCCCAAAGACAAGCTTCTCAGGGCAGCAGGACTAATAACATTGCATCACGAATATGTCAAGCCCCTGTGCCATTCCTAAAGAAATCCTTAAGCATAGGCCCCTGTAGGACCCTCTCAGGTATGGGACAGCCTCGCCCTTTCCTAAAGAAATCCATCAGTTTAGGCTCACAGAGGTGGGAGCACTTTGAGAGCCCGAGGACATATATTTCTGAGAGATGTTACTGGGATGAGGTCCCAAACCCAGATGTTAGGGTGAAGTCCTACAGTTTGGGTCGCAATCCGTCATCCCTTCCCAGGCCAGGCCCCTCCTGGAGGGAGTACGTCCCCCACGTCAGACGCCCCAACATGGGGAGCTTAGAGAGGCCTCATCACGCACAAAGATCTTTAGCTAGTCCTTCTTACCTCACTCCTTCGATGTACCCACCCAGACAAACCTCTATCTCCCCGATGCTGGAACCCTCCGATCCACGACGGCAAGCTGCTGTTTTCCCAGAGTCCTCCAGGTCGTCTCCCTCTTATCAAGATAACCTGAGGTATATCCAGCATAAATATGTCCCTGTGCCCTCCTCCATCCAAGTCCCCCAGTACCAACACTGGCCAGGACCCAGAGGGGAAAGCATGAGACCCATGGACCCCAGGAGGGGCCCTCCGAGGTCCTACCTGCCCAGGGGCATCAGCTGGCCCTCACCTTACTACACCGCCTTCCCACCAAGGGAGGGAGAGAGTTACAGACAGCCAGACAGGATGACGGTGAGGGGAGGGGAGACAGAGATGCGGGAGGGCAGAGAGATCAGGGAGGCAGGGAGGGCCAGTTATGCCAGTCAGAGCAGTGGTAGAGGTAGCGCTGGTCTCTTCCGACAGTCCCTGTCCATCACTCCCACCCTGCTCAGCTCCCCCGAAACCACAGAGGAAAGTGAGAGGCACAGAGCTGAGATGGAGCTGCCTGAGAGGAGAGCAAAAAGGTGAAACACCACCACACCTGGACAATAACAACAAACACACTGGAGTGTCTTCTTGGCAGCGGGATTTATTTATGTTGCCAAAATAACTTTAATTTTTTATTGTGTTTGTATCTTGTTTGTGATTTCTGTTGTCTGACCACTTGTTTTGTGTATCTCAATAGAAGGAACACATCAGTAGATGAGAGTTATGAGTGGGACTCTGCTGATGCCTGTGTGGACTCGGAGGTCCTGGAGGCCATGAGGTTTGATCATTCACAAATGGGTTTTCGGAAAGGCAGGGGGGAGCTCAGATATGATCAAGCTGGTGGCCTCCAGGACCAGCGACAGAAAGGTGATCTTTATTTTCAGATTCTCATTGTGTGTGGGATGTTTTTGATGTTGCATGTGTCATTGTGAGTATAATGCTTGACGTGATGATGCTGCATGTGTTCATCCTGCCCTTGTGCTGTGATTATTGTGAGCTTGCCTCATGACGTGCCCATCCATGCATTTCCTCTCCCTGATGCCCTCCCCAGGCCCGTCTCCCTCAGTCAGCCCGCCATTTTCCAACCCACCTCGCTGCCAGTACAGCCGCTCCCTAAGCGAGGCGCGTTTCAACGCTCTCCGCCAGGAGTACCAAGAGTACAGGCGGGCTCAGGAATCCATCTGTTCCCGTGAGCCCTGCCTCACCTCTGGCCACGATTCAGACTCTGACTCCAACTCAGCACTGCTCTAGCAGCTTAACTCGGTCTGTTGTTCTGCCTGCCCTCTCACCTCTTTCCTCTTTTTTTCCACCTCTCACTGCTCACCTGCCTGCATCCTTTTCTTGCCTGCTACTGTATCATCCATGTGCAGTGAATTTGTGCATGCCAAAACCTATGCTGCTCAATTTATAGTTAAAATGTTTGAACCTTGTCCTTCTAAGGACTGTTCTCTAATGCTGTACTGCTCTTTGTCTTTCACAGGTATATCTAAGACCGATACCAAATAGCAGTTGTAATGAACAGACGACAGCACTGTGGTCCTGGACACTGTCACACCTCACTGGAGCTTTGTCATGTGAAATAACTCATTGTTTAAAGTTTTTATCCTCTGTTACAGCAGACTAAAGTTAAGCAATTTAAAGACACAGTACTACTGTATATGCTGTATGCCATCAAACGTGACAGACCGCAGTTCCTCAGTTGTTATCAGATGACATATTCTTTTTCTTGTACTTGTTCCATTGTGCTTTGCATAATGAAGCTGTTTAATGAAGGGATTATTTATTTTTCTAAGAAGCTCGTGCAACTGTATTTTGGGTTTTTCTTTGAAACCTTGACAATCAGGCACACAAGGCCCCTTTGAGAAGTGAAATGCTCAGCCTAGAGTAAGACAGGTTTACAGTTGAGAGTTGAGAAAGGTCTGCTTTATAAAAGCAGCAGCATGCTACATAATGAAGGCTGTATTTCATGTTTATGTCCATCGCATCATAGACTCCCCCTTTAATAATAAAGGGATGCTAATGACAATTATGTAGGTCTGTGTCCAAGATAACATCTGTTTGTGGAAATGCCTGTATTTGTAATGTTGCCTGTGTTGCCAATCAAACAGTGCTCGAAGCGTTTCCAACACCATCTCCCTCTGAACATGACAAAAGTACTTCAAGTAGGTCACATGATTAGGCAACTGATTTTTGTACTTTAGTACAAAATCTTGGAGCAGTTCACGATATCTAACTTTTAGACTTTAAACAATAATTTACTTTGTTTAAAAGAAGAATTTATTTGTTATTTCCACTGTGAGTTTTCTCCCTGAACTCATTTCCTGTTTTATACACATTATCTGTCACAATAACGTTCCCCTGTTGAGACATTATACATCAAATCATTTCAAATAGCCTCCCAGTATTTGTTCAGAATGTACAAATGTTTATATGTACCTTAATGTGAATGGACCCTGCTGTTGTATTGTATATTCCACTTTATCATTTCATCAGATGAGAAAATGCTACTTTACTCCACCTGAATCGGTCAAACCTTGCCTCTGTGATTAGATGACAGATACAGAAAAACTTGATAAGAAACACAGGCAAAATTATTTCTGCCTTATTTTTTTTTTTTACCGTGGAAGGTTTGAGCTGACAAGCTATAATCAAACAAAACTGATCAGAGGATTAAAAATTATTGAAAAGTTGTACCTTTTTTTTTTTTTTTTTAAGTTTTGCTCATATGACGAGTATTTCTGTATATTTATTAAGGCGAGTTATGATATGCAACAATGTTTACAATTCACATCATTGATGTGAAGGCAGCACTGTGAATATTTCATCGACTTCTGATTCTGTATTTGAATTGCAAGTCTGTAATGGATTTTGTGCCCATTAGCCTACTTTTTTTTACATCACCTGACAAACAGATTCTAAGAATATCTTTATAGCTATACTTTGGGAAGATTCAAGATTTGTACTATATTTACTGAAATAACCCAGATGAAAGTCTTCGAATGGAGTGAGTATGCATTTCTGATGATGGTTTTGGAAGTTTTGTACAAACTGGAAATTTTTATATCTTGCGACCTGGTTGTTTTTGTCATTTTTATATGTTTGTAATTTGTAATGAATAAATTTATTCTAAATGTACCGAACTGAGAGAATGTGGTGTTGTTTTTTTAGTGCTTTGAGGAAAAGCATGTGACGATGAACACAGATGTTCTTTAACTTAATGAAATCAGCTAGTTAACAGAGAGGGCCATACGGCACACCTGTAATCACCTGTCAAGCCTACTTTAAATCTGGTTAAGCCATCCTTTCCACACCTCGATTTCACCCCATGTTTAAATCTGTATTTCACTGTACTGTAAGTACTGAGTAATCCTAAAGGAGAAAGGTGAGTTACTGGTGTCTTACCTCGGCAGTCAGCAGGTGTGACAAACACTACTACTGTTTATTTCAAAGATTTGGGGGAGAGATTTAACATCTTATAATTTTCATGGGGTTTCAGTCAGTGATATTAAGAGAATAATAATGGGCTGTGCAGTATGTCTACAGTACATACAAGGTGTAGATCCTCATTGGTTTAGCCTAAATGAGACCAAAGAAACGTTTATTGTATTGTACATCCTATGTTTGTAGATTATGTGGTGTAGTGTAGCTGTTCTGGTGTTTTTTCATGATCCCAAAGTTGTAATACGGCTGCAAAACTGACAAAGGATCAATAAACTGCTGACCCTATAGTTTACAAGGTCAGTGTTAGCTTTGATCAAATGCAGAGGTGTGTTCTGGTTGACTGTTACACAGTTCAAAACATGGCTCAAGGTAAACAGATAGTGAGTCATAACCCCCTCAGATGTTATTTGGACTCATACAGATGATTTGTCTCACCTACTATACATGTCACATGTTTGCCCATATTAACCAATCAATTACACACAACAAGCAGTTTCCTCTTTAACTAAAGCATTTATATTGTTTCAGGTAAGAATTCATCACAATACAGAGGTGTATGTCGTACATCATCACCAGCTTCTTCTATTTCTTTTCCAGGCTCAAAATGTCACATCACTTGGTTGACATACGCATGACATGTTTGACCATATTTCCAATACCATCAAATATATAGTGATAGTGATATTCTGTTTCCCACATGAAGGAAGGGGTGCTGACCACTTTGTTCTTCTCATCCACATAGGCTTCGTAAAAGAAAGGGTTAAGGCCAAAGCAGGAGTTATTTCAGAACAACAAAAAAGGCAGAATGTACGTGAATCCGTGTAGATTTAGTTAACAACTAACGCTGATAGTAAAAAGAGACCTCTGAAAGGATATATATGGCTCACGACCATTGTGGCGAGCCCCCATGCTCTTCACAGCCTGCACCATGTTTGTGTTTGGCCAGTTGCCCCAGCGAGTGCTGTCGTCCCGCTCGTAGCCCATGGTCACCTCGATGCCCGGCAGCACGCGGCAGGCCAGCACAGGAGCCATGCTGGCCAGTCTGAAACAGGAGCAGACAGTCAGTTGAGGTTTTTATTAAATCAAGATCAAGAGACAAGACTGATCAGGGTGTGAGGATAATTGCCTTACCAGTATCAGACAGGAGAGACTCAAAGCCTGAAAAAGAAAGGCTCTCCCAGCGTAAAGCACTGGGACAGCAGTGTGAAGCTAAAGTCTTATAAAACTACTATTACCGACCAGAAGATGAGTGTGAGGCAAGATTACACATTGTGAGCTGTTTATTATCACTATTTGCCCATAAATGAAACCATGGGAGAATATGCAACAGTTTTGGACAGACAACATCCCCGTATTTGAACAATTTGTGAAGTTTTACTGGGATCCTACAGACTTAAACTTATTTTCCAGTGTAGTTTAAGTCAGTAGGATCCCACTAATTGTACCTGCTGCTTGACATGACTTCTGTTTCACTGACGGAGACAACATGGACCTGGAGATGATGCTAACACGAACTGCATTAACTGTAATCCCTTTCCCACTCCCATCACATAACTTGCTAAATATTAACCAGCAATCTTAGACTACATCTGATGTTACAACGTGTTATTTAAAGCCCACACACACACACACACACACACACACCTACAGTATGCTCCACCCACACAGGTTTGGACCTCTTCTCAGGACGGTGTGGGTGTGTACAGATCAGACTTGACTGAAGATACAGGTGCTATTTTATGCTTATAGTTGGTATTTACTGAAGTTATCACACAACAGCACAGTCCAGTCACAGTGTGTAGTCTACATAAGGCAGTGGTGTAGAATTTGCCGTGCAGTTGAAATATCTGTTTGTTTGCACGTCAACAATATGCATTTTTCACAGCAGACATTTTGACTTGAAATGCACATATTCTACAGATATGGGTAGTAAAGGCTGCTCATTAAAAGACACTGTACCCCAGTTTATGTTCTCTATTTCATTAAAATTTGTCCCCTTATATTTTACTGTAAATAGGCCACTGACACAGTCAGTTAAGCTAAGTTCTGCATCTTGCTTTTTAAATCAGAATGAGCAATTTTTGATGCACTGAGCTTTTTTAAGAAATGGACATTTTAAAAACACTAATCACTGTTGTGTTCTGTTCACAGAGTCTGCAAAGGTCTGCTGAGGTTTCATTTCAGCACGGTCTGTGATAATGAAGAGCAGTTTTAATTGTCTGCCTGAAGCACTTTACTGACACTGAACATCTCCTCCCACTGGACTCCATCATCTATCATCAAAATGCACCTTTCCAGTGCCACACAGTGATATCTGCCTCTAACCCTGAGAGCCAACATGCTGCCGTGTTGCAAAGCGAATTACAACTCACCGAAAATATGCAAAACAAAGTAGGCTACATGAAGCTGGCAGAAAAGATTTTAAAGTTGAACGTTTGCTGAATTCAGTTTAATAAGCCTTGCTCACTTCACATGAATTCCGAGGTAAGGGTGCATCCATTTGATTTACATTTTATCAAACAGGAGCGAAACACTGACGAAATCAGAGGAAACACACGAGGTGAGGAGCAGCCGCTGGAGGGTTTGTACTGCGGAGGAGCTGCTGAGAAGAGTTCAAGTTTGCCACCAGGGGCTAAATTATTGCTTTGAGAAAGATGGTCTGATTATAAATTTATACAACGCTTGTTTTATTCGACAGATCAGTTGAACACATTTCAAGACACCAATTACAGCCCTGACAAAACAGAACAATGGAGGGGGGTGTATCTGAAAGCAGTGAGGTCCCTGTCTGCAACAGCAACATGTGAATCACAGTGATACTGACTCCTACATAGCACAGATCCTCATGGCCTTTGTTATCACATTGTGCTCAATAATTCTTTCCTTGTATTTTCATTTTATAGATACAATGATCTAATGAAAGGATTACACTGGTATTATCCTTTAAATGAAGGCTGGTTCAAGGTCAGAACTCAACATGTGTTGTCATGGTGACAGCTGCTTCATCCTCTTCTCCCTCCTCCTCTGCCTTCAACTCCACCCTTTAATTCCTCTTATCCCGCATCTCCTGTCATCCCAGACCTGTCATTCTGCACCTGGCCACCAGGTGTCCCCTCACCTGACCCTGTCACCTGTCTGCACAGCTGCCCCTCATCACCCCGTCAGTCCACGTGTGCCAACGTAGTAGCCAAAGGATCAGTCACTCTGTGTCAGATCACACTCCTGTATTATGCCTGAGCCTTCATTCTGTCCTGTCTGCTTTAACACTTAGGATTTGTCTGGTCTGACTGTCTGACTCATGTTGCCCAATGTAAGTTTTCCTCTTTAGAGAGTAAATACTGTTTTTACCACACATGCTCCTCCTACTGCGTCTGCTGTGACCAGTGAGAGGAGAAGTGGAGACTCTTAAACGGTGCATCAACTCGCGTGAGAAAGTGATTTTTCAGTTCATAAAGCACATTTTTACAAACTTTTTGACGTAGGCTGTAAAGTGTTTTTTTTTTCTTTAACTTTATTTTTCCTAGCTTTGTTTCAGTTACTTTTATAACATTTTCAGATTTCCATTTTTGCATATTTTTGCGAATATTTAATTTTGCATATAATAATAATAATAATAATAATGATAATGATAGTAGCAACAACTTCTGTCAGTAATAAGATTTTCAAAACACTGCAACATTTTTATGCACAATTTGTTCTACTTTATTTCTATTTATTTGTCTACATCTATAAACAGCTCAGTATTCATTGTCTGACTTTTTTCCGTTCTGCAGTTGCTCCAATGTCCTAATTCCATTACAGGGATCGTTTAAATCTTGTGTATTTATCTAGTTTAATGTAATCTAATGTAATCTGATTTAAAGTGTGGTACGAATCAGTGGCAGTCTGCAATGTTGCCTCAAATTTGGATTCAAAATGGGAATTTTAAGTGATTGTACAGGGGGGGAAAAACAAAAAACAAAGCCACAATGTCACACACTGCTGTCCTAATACTTTAACCTACTGAATGTACATAAGTAGAGTTCAGTACTGATAGACTGAATAGAGACCAAATGATACATACCCAATAGGCTTGCGTGAACGGTGGAAATCTTTAAGCACCCTTTCCACATCACTATGCAGCTTGCAGTCTTTGCCATCCTTCATAAAAGAGGATCTAAAGAATTGAGAGTTGTATAGTTATATTAGTGCACCATCTTCATCATGCCAGCTGGTATTCTCTCTCATTTTACTCTATTTTACACTAAACAGTCTCAAAGTGATCACGTGTTATTTCATTATTCCTCACAGATTCTTGGTGACGCCGTGGCCTCCAGGAAAGATGACAGCATCAAAGCTGTTGACATCCAGCTTGGCCAGGTCTTGCATTTGAGTCATTCCTTGACCATGACTGAATCGAGCCGCCTCCATCATCATGTTCCTATGTAACGGCCAGAAATAATCATAAATACTACCTTCTGGAATTAGTCAAGTCAGGTGTATAAACATACAAAGTTAAATAAGCCACTGGACCCGTCTCTGAATCTGGTCCGTCTGAAAGTGTATCCGTGTTTCCTAGCAAGCCTACCGGTTCTCGCCACTGGCAGGCTGCTTTCTCATGTGGTCCATCACATGCATCTGCTGCTGATTTGGAGCAAACATCTGGAAGCGAGCACCGTTACGGCTCAGGTGGTACATGGTGCTGAAGACAGAGTTGTGAATTACTATCTCTGCATGGTGATATGTGCAAGCAATGCTGAGCTCAGCAGGAGTGATACTCACTATACTCCCTCATGGACATCAGTCCCATCCCACCAGCCACATCCTGAGAAAACCTGCAATGTATTGTGATTTGCAAATCACAATAACTCCCACATTAATAATTTGTCTACTCCCCCCCCCCCCATTGGTCCCATATTGATATGTTTCACTTACCACTGCAATATTGGTGTTTCCCCAGTTGCCATAGTCACCGTGGTGAACAAAGCAGGCAGGCTGGCGAGAAAGCACAGCCAGTGTTTGTTTTGACAGCAAAGTCCTTGTTGCCAGCATGATTTAGCTTCAATCTCGCTGTTTTAAGAGGAAAATGTGACTTAACAGTTTGCCACTGAGCGTGCAAAGACTTTTGATATTGATCTTGCTGCGGCTGTGTGTATATATACCACCAGTGTGTCCAAGTGACGTTGCCACGTAAGCTCTATTTTCTAAGAAGAGCCACCGCTCCTTTGCCTTGCATGACCTATTCCCCTCCTCAACACCCTTCCCTATTAATACCTTGTTTATTCATCTGATTAACTTAAGTCATTTGGCCACCGAGTGACACTTCAGATTTGGAAAGTAATCTAAACATGTCGTGCTTTAACCCATGAAATATCTTGACCCATTTAGAATTTAATTCTTAGCGTGGCATCTAGATGGAGAAACCTGCAGAAATAATGCAAAATAACTATAAATATAGTTTTATCTGTAAGGGTTATAATGATCATGACCATTGCACTCGTGCATCTGGGTGCAGTTTCTGAAAATGCTTCTTAATGTATTTTAGCAGAGGATGAGATGCCTTTATACAGCAAGGCATACTGTATGCCCTTTAAAGTCTATTAGGTAGTAAGGCTCTTACTCACTGTAATGCCAAGTTGCGTATACAACGTCTAGACAGTAAACCCAGAAATACCCCGGTCAGACTGAAATGTCAAAGTCAATACATGTTAAATCAAAACTACAGCTCCTACCCACAGGATGCATTTGGTGGAAGACGGTTGTAATTAGCGATGAACCCAAGACTTAGTGTCAAGTTACAGATGACAAACGTGAAGCAAAATATGGCATTTATTTTATTATGACCACTTTTTATGTATAAACAATCATTATTTACATACTGGTGATGAAAGGAGAGCGACAATTTGAGGAACAAAATGCAGAAATGGAGAAAACAGAACAATACACAACCAACTAGTCACCACATCAATCACAATTTTAAGCCTCGGCTGGCAGCTTATGTGAGATGTTCTCATAAGATTCTGCCTGAAGGTTTAAAATTTGCACACGAAAGAACTCATGCATAGAAAACACGTACTCAAACTGTCACGTTTGGTAATCACAAAGTACAAATAAGGTTTCTTCTTTTTTTTTTTTAAATCAAATACAAGAAACATGACACGACCAACTTATGCGGTGAGGTTCCTGTTACTAAATGTCACTTATTGTGAAACATACAGACGATGTTTCTCAATTTCTCCGTGGCTGCCAGCTCTTGATACGCAACACGTGCCATGATCCTTTTTAAAAACACCACAGAGACCGGTCTCACATTTATTTTCTTATGTGATTTCAAGTACAGATTTGATTAAATAAGACTAAACCAGTGACAGATGTCTACAAAGTAAAAAGAAAGAAAGACACAGCACAGATAGCTAAATAATAAATAATGTCAATTTGATGAGTTTATATAAAAGAAATGTCTAAAACAACCGTCTCAGTGTATGTCGTCATTTTTGATGTATCGGTAAAATAAAATCATACCCAAACTGGCAAACTTATCGAATATTAACAATCAAAATGATGCTTAACAAAACTCCATTCACGTCCAACCAAGAGCGATACAGCCGCTGATAATCTGCCGACAGCCCAGCTTCAATAATTGGCACTGATCAGGCTGTGGCTGTTTCATCAATTACTTGTGATGAGCCATGTTGAGCACTCCTTGCACTTTAGTTTGCTTCACATGTAAGAACCAAATCCTAAAAGCCATTTACATGCACATCACTAACAACTTCAGTGGTGAAAGTAAGAATCATCTCGTAAATTTCTGCCACCACTAAAGAAAGCTTTCATGCACCCAAGCACAGTCAGTAAAGGAGTTTGTGCACTGACTGTGCACGCTGTGTTCATTATGGAGAGTATTTGCAAAGATATCCATTTGATAAAAGAGAGGCGTTTGCTCATCAAGCCAATAGCCGTGCTGAGAGAGAAGCGTGTGTTAACAAAGCCAGTCTGGCAGCATTAGGGCGTGTAGGCGGGCGGTGGCTGAAACTGATTGGCAATGTCATAATCGGCAGGAAAAGTTTCACTGCTGTCCTCCATCTCCGAGAGGAGCTCTAAAGCCTGCTCCTCCTCCTCGGTGGGGTAGTGGCGCAGGAGGTTCGCAGCTGTGGCGAGGATAGAGGCTCCGCCAGCCCCTGCCACCAGATAGAAGCTGATGGCGAAAGTGACGTATATGAGAGAGCCGTGGTACTTTTTGTGTTGCTGCTGTAGTGACAAGATGAGCTCTGATGCCCAGTAGCAGAAGCCTATGACTGTGGCACACTGCAACACTGATGAGAGAGAGAGAGAAAACAATTAAGTACACCAAAATGACAAACTATCTTCTTTTTTTTTTTTTAAATGAAAGGACCTAAAAATGAATCCCAGTATGACAGATTAATACCTGTGAGAATATGTGCAAATGCATATCTGCGTGTGATCTTTAGCGCAGGGTGCTTGGGTCCAAACACATCCAAGAGGAAGGCCGTCAGACTGCACAAGATGCCCAGGAAGCAGAAGGCAGCGATCACCCTCAGGAGCAAGACGGTCTGCGGGTTCACGCAGTAATCTGGAGGACACAGAAACACCACACAGCATTACAAGCGAGCTACCAGATTCATCTCCTGTGGGTTTTAATGGGCTTGCGCTGGTCCTCACCGTCCAGAAGCTTGGGGTCGATGTACCCCAGGACATCTGCCACCCCCAGCTCTTGTCTCGGACAGGTGCCTCCGTGAACCCGGAGCCAGGCCGGTTCCGCCAGAGCCGTGCACAGCGCCGTGATGGACAGAGCCCCGGGCAGAGCCGACACCAGGCTCCGCTCCGGCTGCTTGGGCAGGGAGGTGCCCCCTCTCCTCCTCCGACCTCCAGGGACAGTAGAACCCGGTGGGGCATACATGGTCATCCAATCTCCTTATCGTCTGTCGTAGTCTTGGTTTCCCTTTATTGTCAGGATATGTGACTAAATGGTGGTTTAGTAAGGTCCAAAGTAAGACGCGTTAGCCGGTACAGCTGACGTTACCCGAGCGATGAACGGACGGCAGCGGTCCTGGCGCTTTGTTCAAAAACTAATGTGAAAACTAATGTTTCCAAGCGACGTTGGTCCCTAAAACTAACTTCTTGATATAAACGGGACAATATCTGACGGACAATGGACAGGTGGCCTTCGGGCCTGTTAGCTCTGTTGTTAGCTTGTTAGAAGGTAGCTCGCGGCAAACGCCAAATGTCGCCAACTGTCATAAAAGAAATGATCTAAACGGACACAAATTAGATCAGCTATAACCTATTGCCTAATCTAGCTACCTACCCTGATGGAAAATGACCATCAGTTGGGTACAGAAAACCGAAGACAAAACAAAACAAAAGGCAGCTCACGGAGGCTTCCTGTACAGACACCGACTTCCTCATTCACGCCATTCTTCTTCGCGGCTTCGATAGGCGGCAGTCAAAACGCGAGTTGCGACCGCTGCTGCCACCTGCCGGAGAGACGACAGCGGCGGATTACAGCATTGTACGTGATAGCGTTATTTATTTTAATTTATTTTAGTATTAAGTCACATAATTAAAGGTGGAAGGTGTGATGCTATCTAGTGTGTACAGGGGGTAGACGAATTAAGTCAGTGCACTTTATTCATACATGTACAGGCTGAGAACAAGCTACAGGATATATATTACAGACTGAGACAAAACACGTAATTGTGCAGATTCAAGAGATGATGAATAAATCGATAAATACAATAAACATTGCCTCTGAGACAAGACGTGACACTCCTAATCAACAATAATTCATTTTTAAATGTTTAACTCTGAAAGCTACAACTGTCCATATGATGTACGTCACGTCACGTCACGTCACGTCACGTTACGTTACGTCACGTTTATGAAGAAAAACTAAAGGAAAGAAGCCCCACAATGCATCGCGTAAATCAGTTGCGCAAAGATGGCGGCACTTCCGATATGGTTGTTTTTGTGAACTTTTGTACTTTGTTCTTTGGTGCAAATACATACTTTTTAAAAAACAAATTAATTCCAGTTCAAGTCGACACATTGCTGTTGTTCAGGACAGCAGCTCTGCTCGTTTGTGCGGGTTGTTACGGGGCGTCGTGGTGTCAGTTGACCGTTGACCGTTGAGTGAGTGAGGTCCGGGACTGCAGCGGCAGACCGGCTCAGACATGAAGGAGGCTCTGTCCCTGGTCCAGAGGCTGAGCGCACACCCGGACTCTCGGTGCTGGTTCGTCAGCTGGAGCCCGACTGGGACGCTGCTGGCCTCGTGCGGGGGCGACAAGGCCATCCGGATATGGGGACGAGAAGGTGACGGCGACCTCAGCCGCGTTTCTGCTGGTTGAGCTGATGGTCGAGTAACATTATAATGTAATGATGGATGAAACAGTGAGCCTTATGCTCGTCTACACATTCACAGCCTCTAGCGAGTAAAGTAATGCGGCTGCTTCCGTTATTCTCGCAGACATAAAGAGTTACACAACCTCTTGCTAGTAAATAGTCTTCACTTCCATTTCCCGGCTGTGATATCTGGTAATGTGAGTAGTTGAAAGGCGATTATGAGTAAAACAAATTTAGGAATAATTTGAGTGGGATCTAGTCCTTTGGAGACATCGATTTCTTATTTAGGGAGATTATAATCAAAGCACATTTTAATCTTAAGTTAAAATGAAGCATTGATTGTCATTGGTACAGGTTAGGTGTGGCTGATATGGATACGATCTTCTATCATGGTATATGTAATTATAAATCATGATATAGCACTTTTTCTGGACATTCAACACAGAAACCTTGTCTTAGATCCAGTTAATTCGATTTCTGAAAAACCAAAAGGACAGCTACCGCTGTTTAAACAATATAAAATCTCTAATGTCTGACAACCTTCCTGACCTCCTCTCTTTTTTAGGTGACTCTTGGATATGTAAGAGTGTGCTTCAGGATGGACACCAGCGCACTGTGAGGAAAGTGGCGTGGTCTCCCTGTGGGAATTATCTGGCCTCTGCCAGCTTTGATGCAACCACATGCATCTGGAAAAAGAAGAACAATGATTTTGAGGTCAGATGAGATGTTTTATCATCACTTCGAGTATGCTGTACCTTTTTTTAGATTTAACCCAGAGTTTCACTTTGTCTTCTAGAGTTTGACTGTGTTGGAAGGACATGAAAATGAGGTCAAATGTGTGGCATGGGCACCTTCAGGGAATCTGCTGGCAACGTGTAGCCGAGACAAGAGTGTCTGGGTCTGGGAAGGTTTGTGTTAAACTACAGCGTGAATCCAATTCATAGCAGGAAATCAGCAAACCTACTGCTGATCTGTGCCTCTCCGTGTGCCTGTGGAAATGACCTCTTTCCCTCTGTGTTTCACAGTGGATGAAGAAGACGAGTATGAGTGTGTTACCGTCGTTAACTCTCACACACAAGATGTCAAGCATGTTGTGTGGCACCCGACCCAGGAGGTAGGTCGCACTCTGCTTCATGCACCTGGATGATTTCTCAATTTGCTGCGCCATTATCCAACTGTGTATTTACCATGTGTTTATACAGCTCCTGGCTTCATGCAGCTACGACAACAACATTTGTATTTACAAGGAAGAGGATGATGACTGGGAGTGCCGGGCCACCTTGCAAGGACACACATCCACAGTCTGGGGTTTGTCTTTTGAGGGAACTGGACAGAGGCTGGCCTCCTGCAGCGACGACCGCACCGTGAAGATTTGGAAGGAATATCCAAATGAAAGTGGACAGGGTGAGTTGTTAGTGGCGGACAGCATTAGTCTTGCCATACTTGAATTGACGTATACAATATGGCACCTTTTTGTCCAGTTTGATTTTTTTCTAAAAAAATATATCAGAAAGGTCTCAAATTGTGAGCGTTTGTTGTCAGCTTCCACGTGAACAGATGAATTGGGAAATGTCTACATTATTGCAACAGAACGGTTGTTTTTAATGACTAAACTCATTTGCTGTCAATTTTATACCAACCTAATTTTAATGCACATTTTTTGTCAAAGCAAAGCAGTGTGGATAAGAAGGACAGATGCTGGTGGACTATTTTATCTCAAACTCTTTTTTCCTGCTCTGCTTGTTAAACAGACTTGTCGTGGAAGTGTGTTTGCACTCTGTCTGGGTACCATGGACGAACAGTGTATGATGTCGCCTGGTAAGACCCACCTCATTTTCATATACTGTATAAATACAATGCACTCGCAGCCCCGTTTGTTGAGATCTGTGGATTAGTCTGCTCGTCCAATAAGGTTATTTCATCACTGTGGTGTAACATTTCCAAAATGGCTCTGCCACGTCATGGAATGATATATATTTATTTTTCCTTTATTATAGGCAGAATCTGGATAAAGTCTTGGGGGTAAACATACACAGCCTTCCTTAGTATTGGTGAAGGGGGTAAAAACACATCAGCCATCCTGCTTTTAAACCCCTCATCACAGCTTATCAGCTGCACTGTGCAAGAAATAATTACATGAAACCTCCATTCAGGTTAATTGATCACCAGTTCCATATGATGCCACTTTGATGCGTTAAATGCGTTGTGATCTTCACAGGTCTGCATGCACATGAATTCGTCACCTTGTTAGATCATACTGAGAACATCAAGGTTTGTCTTTGTTCAGGTGTCGACTGACTGGTACCATAGCAACCGCCTGCGGTGACGATGCAGTGCGGGTGTTTAGGGAGGATGAGACGGCCAATCCAGACCAGCCGGTGTTCTCGCTGGCTGCTCAGGTGGCCAAAGCTCACTGCCAGGATGTCAACTGTGTCGCCTGGAACCCAAAGGAGGAGGGACTCCTGGCCACCTGCAGTGATGACGGAGATATCGCCATCTGGAGGTTCCAAGAGGAAGCCTGAACGCTGGTCAACATAACCGGCCACTCACTGAGCAAAAACAGTTATTGCAAGTTACACTGGGAACTGTGTGGTCCTGAAGTCACCGCACACAATGTTGTTCATTCAACTTTTACAGCTTACGATAGCTCGGCAGGATTCAGCTTGATGTTACGGCGTCTAAATGCATCGCCGGTCATGTCCGTTTCTAAACTGATAATGCTTCAGCGCATCTTGTGCTTTGTGAGTCTACATATTTCTTTATAACAGCGCAATTAAGAATTATCTGACATTCATGTTTATATAAAATAAATATAAAAACACTTATGTGGCTTCTCTTTATTGCAAAAAAAACATTACAGACATACTAAAAACATTTAGACCAGTCCAAGAATTAGATTTCACAACAAAACAATTTAAGTCCAAAAATATAACTGGACTGTTTTCTTTAGTATTAAAAAAGACCCAATCTGGAATAAGAGCATATCACTAACTTCATAGGGTGTTTTTTAAATCTTTTAATGGTTTATCAAATGTCACTCAGACTTGAAAACTGACTGTAGATCATTAAGTACAAAGTTTTATATACGTCATACACTCAGAACCCAGATTGGAGCTTCAGTGGCGATTGATAATTACAACAGTGAGAGTCTGTAATACCTGTCTGATTACACTGACTGTAAACAGATCCTGTACACTATAATTCTGGACTGGTTTACATCATTCAGGTGATTTAAACCGAGAAACGACTGTACTGAATAAAATGAATTATTTTCACAAGAGCATGGATGATAACATGCTTACAGACAAAGTAAAAGGACATGAATCAGGTTGAATATCTACAGTAAAAAACAAACAAAAAACGATCCCTCTCTATATAAAACAAAATGTGGGAGACTGCTATAATCAAGTTACTGATTAGTCTGAGTCACTGTCTCCGTCGCTGTCGGCCTCCTTCACATCCACGCTGAACTTGTACTCCTGGTCACAACCCATATACGCGTCACTCATGAAGTACAGAGTGTAGTTATGAACGCCCATCGCTGGTGCAACAAAGTCCAGCTTGACCTGCAGAGGGGGGATGTAAGAGATAAACAAAATGAGGCCTCTGTTGGATCAAAGAGGATTTTTGGTCGTAGAATATATGCAGTGGATGACTCTGACTCACCTTCGCTTTCTGCTGAAGAGTCAGCCTCTTGATGGAGATAAGACTGTTAGACTTGGGGTCTCCAATCACCACCCACCAGCCCTCCTCGCGTTTCTGTAACAATGAAAAATATTTACAAAAGTGTCCTTACATGCCAATGAGGGAATTATTATAGAGACTCTTGGAAATGCAAAAAACCACATGGCATTCACCTGGGGGAAGAGTGGTGCGATGACAGGCCCAGTCACCTCCTCCTCTCTCTCCAGCTGAACCTGAACCAGAACTGGACTGCCACTGTGAAGACATTCGCCAAAAATAACAATGTGTGATGGAAAATAGACATCTTTATCTTTGTCAGCTGTTTAACTTTAGTATAACTTTAGTATTTCTTCCTTTGCAACATTATGGCTTTATGTATGCATTCATTCAAACATTACTGATATAATGCTGCTGACAGAACCCATACAAACCTCTTGATGTTGTCCTTTTCTGCCACTTCGTACGACAGCTCAATGTTGGGGTAGCGATTACAGAAGCGAGCTACGTCGGCCATCTGCACATCTGAGAGCTGCAGCAGGGCAGTTCTGTCTTCATCCTCCATCTCCATGATGTCAAAGATACTCTCCACGCCCTGATGAAAAGAGCAGGGATAAGATGATCCATGTACACTTGCATTGAGGAAAGATTTTATGAAGCGCATTTAGTACGAGAAAACACTGATGTACCTTATCCGTGCAGCGCTTGATGTGCTCCGAGGTGAAGAAGGGCAGCTGTTTGAGGTACGAGTCCTTGGACCACATGGCCTGGGTGACCATCTGGGCCAGCTCCATAGCTGCCAGTGCTGGACTCAGCCAGCCGTTACTGGACAGCACATCAACGCAGGCCTGGATCAGACGAACCGCCTGCAAACACAACACGTGGGTTAAATATACACACGGAAATGCAATCCACAAATCTGACAATTTATTCCCACTCGGTGCCAAAATCGCCATCATTAATCTGTACCTTGCTCAGGATCTCCTCTGTGTCCGACTGCAGCTCAGCACTCAGCTGCATCCTGGAGAGGTGGGCTTGCAGCAGCAGGTTGGTCTTCACATGGGGGTCGTTGAACTTGGGGTTGTTCAGTTTGTGGGGCACTTTCTGTGCCAACTGAAATACGAAAACAAGTTCCAACACAATCAGTTTCAACATACATACCAACTTGGTTTAGAAGTGTTAATGTTATTGTGATGTGCAAAAATGGTCATTGCCGTTTGTTTACCTGTCGGAGAAGTGCATCCTCGTGATGTCGAATGGGAATGTTCTTGTACTCGGCAGCGTTGGAGATGATCTCAATTAACCCACGGATCTTTGTCTTGGCATTCAGGGACATGCTGAACAGCTCTGCCAAACACAAACAGACACCAAGTCAGTTATGTGTGAATTCTAGTTTTTTTTCATACATCTATGACAGGCTTGATAAGATTTTCAGCGAGTGTGATAGGACACTTGTACTGGCACAAACCGATGGTGGTGTAGTTGATGTAGTAGTAGGCAGCGATCATGCCCAAATTGAGCGGTGCTACATCCATCTCGTCCTCTATGCTGATACACTTGGACTGCTCCAGGTCATGTAGCGTGTGTTCCACCAGCTCAGACAGGTGGTCTGACAGGTGACGATGGGACATGCCTGACGAGGTAAACACAGAACTTGACATTTATAGGTTGTTCCCAACATCTGATCCAGTGCAAGTGAAATCATATTTATTCTTTCAAAACCAACAGGATGAGACTCGCCTTGCAGATTGTAGTAGTTGGGGTTCTGGGTCATACGGCGGTAGAGGAATGTCCATGTCAGGTAGTCCACGGCGTCCTGCTTGTTCTCCACGGTCTTGGTGACGATCTCAGCATTGAAGTGGTCGTGGAGGCAGTGGTCCAAGTGAGACTCCACCGGCAGCGGCTCGTAAAGGAACTTCTTGAAGAAGTCCTATCAAGAAGAGAAAAAGAAACGATTTGTTCTTACTCTCATACAGTCATTGCTTTAGCCCAAGTCACTGCTCTCGAAACTGAACAAGACTCAAACAACAGAGGTCTTTCTACCTTCTTGGAGCCTTGACACATGATGACACAGCGTCCCTCATCATCTAGCATGGGTCTGTTCGCCTTGCCCACCATCTGGAGGACGTCATATATGGGATAGTCCACATATCTGATAGGAATGAGGGAAAGCAGGAGGAGAATGTCACAAACACAATACTTATTATTTACAGTACACACCTTAATAAGAGCATCAAACTAGTGGGGGCCTTACGCATGGATTTTGCCATTGTAGTACTGGGTGTCCATGACAATGACGAGGTGTGCAGAGATGTTGATGCCCCAGCAGAGTGAACGAGAGGACACCACCACCTGAACAGCGCCTGTAAAAGGAGAAGAACCAAATGCCAAAAATACTGATTTAGTCCTAAACCTATATAGACCAAACTGAAGTGCAGAGCAGGAGTGAGTCATACCTGAGTTGAAGAGCTGCTCCACTATTTTGCGTTCAGTTGCAGACAGGCCCTCGTGCAGGTAGCCCACACCGTTGGCCAGAGTCTCTTTCAGAGTTGAGTCGTTTATTTTGTTCAGGAATGGAGCAAGGTCTTTCTCAGTGCAATGCAAGAACCTACAGAGAGACAAACACTTAGTCTTCGTCCACAGTGTCAAGATGTAAAGGCAACATCAGCACTATCGCAGACTATTCCTCATCTACAGGCATGTTCTCACTCTAGTGACTGACCTCTGAGGAACCACATCGGCAGCACAGAAAGTGAGGATGTCGATGGCTGTGAGGCGAGTCTGTCTGCGGGACGGGACGAACACCACGGCCGGCTTGGAGGGAGAGTGCTTCATGATGGCGTGATATACTGGCTTAGCCATGGACAGCAGGCGAGTCTGAGTGTGACTCACATTGAAGCCCTAAACAGACCAGAAAAGATAAAAGCAAATCAGGAACCAGACAGGAATTGATGTCTTCATGTTTGTGTATCCGACACATTTGTATTTTTAGAAATGATGACTCCCTGTTTTTGTTGACTCGCACACTGTTTACACACCTGGATGTGCAGCTCCAGGGGCACAGGTCTGACGTTGGGGTGGAAGTTGAATGTGGCCGTGGTGCTGCAGCCCAGCCAGTGGGCCACGTCTTTGGCGTTGGACAAAGACGAGCTGAGGGCCACGATGCGAATGGGACGCTCAATCTGAGAGGAGATGTACCTCATCCTGGAGCAGATGACCTCTAACACAGGCTAATGAAAAGAAACGAGGTACATTAACATGGTGCACAGTCTACAAATGTCTATTACACACATAAATGTGTATGACATGAAATGGCTGAAAAGCAGCACAAAGCAGTATTGTGTTCTTACTCCATTTTCTCCTCCAATGAGGTGTGTCTCATCCACGACGAAAAGGCTGACGTTCTGGACGTTCTTCCTCTGTTTCCAGCGACGAGACAGGATGTCCCATTTGTCGGGGGTACTGACAATAATGTCACCTTTTCCCAAGAGCTTCAGATCTGTGCTGGTTTCTCCCGTCAGCAGCACCACCTTTTTGTTCAGGATGTCTTGGAACTTCTGGTGCCAGTTGACAAACACCTGAGAGACAACGATTTAGCTAATTATTAACTATGTTAGATGGGAAAAGTAAGCAATGCAAGTTTTGATATAAGCACACTATTGATTTCTGAACGACTTCATACCTGTTCAGCCAGTGCTTCCATTGGGGTGATGTAGACACAGCGACCTTCTGCGTTGTGCAGCAGCATCCTCAGAATAGCAAACTCAGCACAGATGGTCTTTCCACTGCCGGTGGGAGCTCCCACAAACACATTGTCATCACTGTTGTACACTGCGTTGAACACTGGAGGGACAGAAACAATACAGCTAAGTCAAGAAAACAATGTGAATGGACAGTGAGCCTCTGAGCACTCTTTCACCTGAAGAACCAAACATGAAAACACCCAGAAAGAAAGCTATCTTTTGATTAAATGATGACGGTAATGTATCATGAAGTACAGAGTAGCAGACTCTGCTTTTCTCGTTCTGTACCTTGTGTCTGAATGGGGTTGAAGAAGGGGAACTTGTTCTGGTAGAGAGCCTCAAAGGCAGAGTTCCTGAGAGCAGTGACGGGCAGCGGCTGCAGGTCCAGCAGCTCAGTAGGTGGGGGGTACTTCTCTGGTAGGATCAGGTGACGGAAGGATACCGGGAGCTGAGTCTCACAGGCTGAAGAGAGGCAGAAAAAGTAAAGCAATTAGCTGAAATGCTTAAATAAACATCATGTGAATTCTGTAACACACATTTCAGTCAAGTTACTTACAGAGCCATCGGTCTGAGACCACGCGGATGAAGTACTGCGGCGGCAGAGGCTCGAACACTGGGACAAAGAAAGTCACAAGGTGTTCGTCCTGGGCGTACTTGGCTTTGAGCAGGAAGTACTCGTGGTGGAGGATGACCTCGCTGTCCACATCCTCGACCAGGATCCAGAAAGCCTCAGACGTTGCATGAATCTAAGTGGGAAAATGAAAGTGTGTCAAGAGGCTGAGAAACAGACAGTTTAGGTGCAGCACATTGTGGGTCTAACTACTGACCTTGTCATCCCACTGGAAGTCGGGCGTGATGGTGAGCTCCACTTTCAGTGTAGAGCGGGTGATGGGCTGCAGATGGACAGCCAGGTCCAGTTTGGGGAACTGGTGGACGTATTTGTGGATGGTCTTCCCCATTTTTGGCATTCGGATCAGCTCACCTGAAAAATGAAACATATGACTTCTGATTAATCTCCAGGCTGAAGAGGGAATTCAGCGAAGATGATGTGGGGGAGAAAAACTCACCAATTTCATTGTGGTTGAGGTCATAGAGACGCTCAAAGGGGAAGTTTTTCTTCTCGATCTTCTTGATCACTTCCTCTGGGAGCTTCTTGAACTGTCGAAGCGGAGACATCGACTGCCACCTGTGGAGAACAGGGATACAGAACATCAGCGGCCTGCCTTGGCAAACAAAACACAGCGTAGCCTATTTTGGAGGGGAAAGAGTTGCAGACTTACATTCTCTTGTCAATCATCTTGCAAAGATTCATGGTCTTGTCTGTCAGTTGAGCCCAGCCCCTGTTGAGGACAATCTCAAATATGGCCCGCATTAACCTTCCAGCACTCTGAAAGAATGAAAGAAATAAAACTAATGTCATGACAACTTCATTTCAAGAACAAAAACTGACTTTTGTAGGAGTTTATTTTTTTTGAAAACAAGAAAACAAAGTTTTTATTTTGTTACTACCATAAATGAAATAGTATTCAAGGCCAGTTATGTTTGGCATCAACATTTTCAGAAAAACAATATTAAACAAATGTACAAGAGAATTTCTTTGCATCATATCAAGCTCTGTAATGTTGCCACAGAACTGCAAAATTCATGACCTTGCACAACTGAAGAAAAAATGCTGTTGGGAAAATGTTTGAAAACTGCAATTCTGAGAGGAAAAATAAAAACCTAAAAGTTGACCAAAACAATAATGAAAGTAGGTTCTGGCATACCTGTGTAACATACACCATGTCGGCCATGAGAGCAAAGCCCTCCAGTTTGAGTTGAGAGATGTACGCCTGCAGCAGCACATTGATCTGAAATGATAAGACACAAAATACAGGAAGACATTTTTATTGGGATTTAATTAATGCTGCTTATATATACGTTATCTACACACCAGAAGAACAAACAGTGAGCCATGACCATCATCTTGAACTAATCTTACATAATGGCTGACTGTGATGGCATATCATACATTTGTCAAAACTGTCTGAAACCTTCAAATAAAAGCCTTTAATTTGATTAGAAGAATGAAGAAGAAACTGATCACTGTTTATAAATGCTACCTTAGCACTGGGCTCCTCAATGCTTTCCTTCACAGGTATGGGAACTCTTTCCAGCAGCTTCTGCAGCTCCAGCTTCTCCTCCTAAAAAGACATAACCATATGTCAGTATTTAAATTCAGCATGTTAAATGAAGTTTTGTTATAACTGAACAACCATGACTGCCTGGAGACGACCGTACCTCTCTCACAGTGATGTTCCTGAACTCCGAGGAAAGCGAAAAGACTCTGAAGAGCTCAATCTCACTGAGAGTGGGCTTCAGCAGCTGGTTGTAAGTTTGAATGGAGTCATGAGTGATGTAGAAGTGACTGGCAATGCGACCCAGGTCTGTAACCTTCACGGAAAGAGGCAAAAAGTCAACCATTAAAAGCTTGAAGTCCAACTCATCACCAATTTAACAGCATTGGCATAAAAAAGATAATTAAGAGATGATGACTGATAGATGTGCATACCTGGAAGCTGCCGCTCCTCTTGTCATATTTGATGAGGCTGTTCTTGTCCAGGACATTGGCTGCTGTGTGCACCAGGTCCGTCCTGCGTCTCTCCAGCAGGGGGTCTGAACTCCGGTCATCATGGGAGACACCGTACAGGGTGGGGTTGCGGAGCATGCGCACATACAGGTAGGTGTAGCCGAGCCAGTTCACAGCGTCCTGAAACAACAAACATAAGAAATGTACAGAAATTGTAAAAGAAATAGAATCTTTGATCAGCTCCTTATACATCTGATGATGTGTCGTTACACGCCACTAACCTTTACGGTCTGCACATTGCCCAGTACTATCTCAGCATTGAGCATGTCAGGCAGCTTGCCCACCATCTGACTCTCTATGGGCAGCTGCTGGTTGAGCAGGGACAGATAGTACTGCAGCTCTCCGTGGGACGTGATCAGGATTCCCTCTCCCTTGGTGTCATACTGAGGACGACCGGCTCGACCAAGCATCTGAAAAAAGACATAATTAATCGAGTTATTACTGTTACTAAAAGGTACGAAGGAACTCGCTCCTTCCTGCATTTTAGTATCCAGCCAGCACAGACTGACCTGTAAAATGTCCAGGGCTCCGAGCTCAGTCCATCTGCCTTTCTCTGGGCTGTACACCTGAGTACCTTTGATGATGACAGTGTGTGCTGGCAGGTTGACACCCCAAGCCAGAGTAGCTGTGGACACCAGGACCTGGATGTGTCGATCAGCAAACAGATCCTCCACCAGCGTACGGTCCACTCTGGTCATACCAGCATGGTGAATTGCGAAGCCGTAAGGCAGCAAATCCTTCAGCTCGAGGTTCTAGATAAGAGAGTTCAGGTGTGAGTCTAACAGGATTCTGATCAAGCGCTAAAGAAACTGAACTTGGTCATTGATCTTGTTTTGTTGCAGTGTCGTTTCAGGTTAGTGGCGTTAACTCACCTTGCACTGCTCAGCCTCAGTTCTCAACACTTCAGTGGATGCTGAACCCTCTCTGAGGAAAAGACCCAGTGTGTCCTTCTCCAAACACATGTCTCTTATGGCCCTAGCTGTCTTTCCTGTCTCCTTCCTGGAGTGGACAAACACTAGCACCTGATGGAGACAAGTGAATGTCAGGAGTCTCTCAAATATGGTTACACATTAGATCAGTGCTAATTCTGCAGGTAGTGTAGGGCAACTGCATATGCAGTTTAGGGATTTTAAGTCATCGTGCATCAAAGTGTCTTCCTCATAGGAATTAGGTCACTTGGCAAGAACAAGTCAGACAGGACTCACCTGGTTCTTTCCAGCATGTTCCATTATCTTTTCATAGACAATCTCATTCATGATCTGGAAACGCTTGATGGCCTTCTTCTCTGTGATGCCAACATAAGTCTGCTCCAGGGGCACGGGGCGGAAACTACAGAGACAAAGAATGTGGTTATCAGAGATCAATATGCAAACAACTAAACACATGTTGTAGCAAACACACGTGAACAAAACATGATTTCTTGTGTGTGTATTTTTTGGGGTAATTCTCCAAACAGCATACCTGTTGTCGAAGTAGAAGAGTCCCTTGGCAGGATCTACACGCAGGCAGGTAGCCACGTCCTCGTAGTTGGGCAGTGTGGCACTGAGGCCCAGCAGACGCACGTCCTCCTGGGTCAGCTCCACATTGCGGATTGTCCTTGCCACCAGAGATTCCAACACGGGTCCACGGTCATCGTGCAGCAGGTGGATTTCATCCTGCACAACACATTCAACTTTGTTATCATG
The DNA here is from genome assembly GCA_005408345.1 of Macquaria australasica. Lineage (NCBI taxonomy): Eukaryota > Metazoa > Chordata > Actinopteri > Centrarchiformes > Percichthyidae > Macquaria > Macquaria australasica. Next base: position 848,280 of record SEMN01000164.1, read on the forward strand.
AGAGTTTTATGTCAAATCATCTGCACACAAAATTAGACATGTACTATAGGTGTGTTTTATGACTGAACGCTTCGTCAGCACATTCACAGCACTTACAATGATAATGAGCCGCACTAGCTGGGTGTAGGTACGCTCTCCACCTTTACGGGTGATGATGTCCCATTTCTCAGGGGTGCAGACGATGATTTGAGTGGCGTTGATCTCCTCTTTGCAGAGCTGGTGGTCTCCCGTCAGCTCAGACACTGTGATGCCGTAACTTGCCAAGCGCTGGGAAAAGGGAGGAAGTACGTAAATCACTAAAAATCACACAGCCACTGAAATGAAATGATGATTTGATTTAAATCAAATTACAACAACTGTTACATGAAAATCTCTGGGCTCACCTTACTAAAACTTCCCACCATCTCCTGTACTAGTGAGCGCATGGGTGCAATGTAGATGATTTTGAAGTCGTCCACATTGATGGTTCCATCCAGGTTGATGTGCTTTCCGATTTCTCTCAGCATTGCCATCAAAGCAACATTAGTCTTACCAGCTCCCTGAGTGCACAAAGAATAGCAATATTATAGGAGAAAATAAACTTGGGAAAAGCTGTCACAATGCTTTTGGCTTTCACAAAGTCTGCTTACCGTAGGTGCACACACTAGCAGGTTCTCATCTGTCTCCATGGTGGTCTTGAACAGCTTGCTCTGGATGCGGTTCAGGGTTTTGAAGCCTTCAAATCCAGCCTGTGCGTACTTGGGCAACTTCTCAATGGCAACAAGCACCTGATGACACAATAATATGCTGAATGCAGGACACGAACACATCTATACACTGCTTATCACTGAAACGTTTGCATTAGCTGCTGCGTAGTAATGACAAACCTCATCATCAGCGAAGGCCTTGGGTTTCAGGGCAGGCACATGGACTTCTTCATAACCTTTGCGCTGTTTGCGGAATGAGCCGTCTGGCAACTGGCAACGCTTGTTTGCCATGAAATGACTCCCCTGCGTGAAGGTCAGGTCCTCAAGGTCTAGCAACTGTCGAGGGGCCATTGACTGTAGGATAAGAAGAATGGATAACCTAAACAACATGGCAACTTGGCAGTGTCACTGATGCCATTTTACTAACCCAATGTAGTAATATTGGGTTAGCTTATAGTGAAAGATACCACAGGTAGCTAACCTGCTTGCATGATGTGCACTTGAGATATGAACATTGTTACGTTATTTACCTCTCCATGGTCAATGTCCATCGCTTCCATGTCATCAACACGAGACTTCCTCACCCTCTCCCTGCGAGATCGCTCCTCCTAAGAACACAAAAACGCTTAGATAACAGATGTGACGGACTAAACGAAAGGATCCTTTATGCAATTTCTTGCATAATTTTATGAGCAAGAGGTCTTACCCGAATAATATCCTCCTTCTCCGTCTCTTGCAGCTGGTAAAGGATCTTGGACAGTTCCTGATCAGACTCCATCTTTCCTATGATCCGTTCCTTTTCTGCCTCACTCTGAGCGCTTGCCAGCATGGTACAATACTGAACTGTATGTCAGCAGAGAGAAAGTGATTAACAACTTCAAAAAGATCCAATAATCTGAAGCTACATCCTTCTACACCACTGACTTACTCATGCGACGATGCTGACGGAGGATTTTGATGAAATCAAACGTGTTGAAGCCCAGCAGCAACACCAGCTGGTTCTCACATTCTCTATCATCGCTGGCAGTCTGAGGAACACAGAGACACGATGGATGAGCTAGTCGGAAAAATATACGTGTATATGTGCTAAACAAAAAGCTCACAACAGACGAGATGTCAGACATACCTTGAGGATTTCTAAGACTTCATCAGCTTTCTTTTGCGAGACAATGGCATCATCGTAGAAACGGCTGAGCTGGCGCTGGAGCCAGAAGGCGTCGATGTCCCGAGGATGAAGATCTTTTTTCTTCACCGTCATCACGTCGCCTGTGGCACCGAGCTAAATGAAGAGTCATTTATTAGCTCTTTGTGCAGTGTTGTGTGCAATAATTCAAAAAGGTACAATTATCTTTGTAGATATACCAGATTAATTAAGTACAAATATTGATTCAGATGTCGCACTTACATTGGCTGAAAGAGCGCAGCCCACACCTGCCTCCTCTCCTTCGCTGTCTTCATCTGAGTGTTCGTCTCGTACCTCTCCAAACTGGTCTTCATCCCCCTCCTAAGTAACAATCGGTGACACAATCTACTTAAATTCGGAGCTTGGAGCCACAAATCAGGGACAACTTAAGAGTTACATTTCTTAAAGAACAAGCAAAAAGCCCTCACCTCCTCATCAGATTCAAACTGGACATTCACACCGTACGTTTCGTCGATGTTGTCATCTGTAAAGGAAAGATGAAGTCCGCAATCACAAGAATATTTTCATGGAAAACTGACAGTTGACATGAGCCTGTCAATCAAACAGTAGATTCTACTGTAAATAAATACTGTACTTACCCATATTCTGTAAGTCCTTGTCTCCTCCGTAGTCGGTGATCTTTTTGCCCAAATTAACCAACACGTGGTAGCGCGTGTCATCAGCGGGTCCAAGCAGCTGCTCTACTTCACGGCGCCTTTCCTTATCCCTCATTTTATCATTCTTCAACACTGCTAACACTTCATCAGCCGCTCCACACAGAATATCACGCGGCTGCAAAAAGATATAATAGGCAGGTCAATAAAAGCTACAGGTGCTGGTCACTGGACACTTAAAAAACAAAAACAGGTGTTTTAGAGTTTTCTGACCTGATCTCCCAAAGCAGCATGGATGAAGCTAAGCAACACTTCGTAGGTCTCTCTGGTTTCTTTGGTTTTAGGCTTGTACACGATGCCCACCATTTCATCAATGCCTTCAGACAGAAGGGTGAAGCCCTTCATTTTGTTGATATCGTGCCTGTCCTCGTCTCTTTTTCGCCTCCTGTATAGACAGAACAAGAGAAAATGAAAAGGATTAAGGGCAGAAGTGTATTGAAAGGATCATACATTAAATGCTTTGGCCATTTCAGTGCCAACTATTAACAGACAATCCATCACAGTGAATATTTTGTCAACTTTATTTTCAGTTTTTCAAAGTTATGTTATCAGTGAGCGATAATGAAACCGCAAGCTGTTTTGAGATGTTTCCTGGGTTCGACGTGATCATGAACTGGTTAGAATTTCTATTATTTCAGTATTTGGTATCAGCTGGCAAATGGCGATCGTTGTTTTGCAGTTAATTTTTGGATTAGATTATTTTGACTATTCTATTTTAAACATAAGTTACATTTAGCTTTGACAATGTAAAAGAAAAACTCAAGAAGGCTATTCACTGTGGTGAATTGCCAAATATCATCTCCAATAAACTTCTAGTCTCTGCAAGTTAATTTTGATGCCTGAACTGAAACCAATGCACACGCAGAAACCGTAGAAAAACACTTTGACAGTCCATAAACTATAGTATACGTGGTGGCGATGTCTAAATAGACCAACATCTTCATGTTGCTTCAGCTCGACAAAGACAATAAAATATGTTGTTGTCAGCACTGACTTGTCTCGTCTCTCCTCCAGCTTCTGGGGTTTGGTCCTCTGAGACTTGTCACCCATCTTGGTCCCCTCCAGCTTTCCCACCAGGGACAGTACCTCTCCGGTGGGCTCATCTCTCCGTGTGCGGTCGATCAGAGAGCGATCAGCTTGTAACACCAAGTTTGAGTTCTAACCATTCAACATAGAAAGGACAAAGCGGTCAGTCAGGACATCAGCCCGCACGGCTCCAGCTAGGCTAACTGCTAGTTAGCGGGATGGCAGCGTGAATGAAAAACACAACATCTAGCGGCAGTTAGCTTGATAACGTAACAGGGTATTAAACGCTGCTAGAGATGCACTAACGCTGCTTCATGTGGGTCGGTGTCCATGGGCTTCTTTACAAGTTACTCACCGCTTTGTACTCGTACTGCAGGCTGCGGGCAGTAACATCCGCCATGGTGCGAGGTCACACCTGTAGCTTTCACCGCACTTTTTAATCAACGCGAACCGGCCCGCTGACTCGGAACATCCACAGAGTTGACTTCACTCCGCCTTCTTATGGAGACGCTGAGAACAGAGACTGTTCGCAAAAATGTCCGAGTTTCACACAAGAAAGTGCGTCTCCCAGACGTTACAAAGGCAGCGCTGACACGAGCCGCTGTTTTCCTTTTCCGGTGTCAAAGGTTAGTCAGCCAGCTACAAAGATACAAGTAGCGCCCCCTACAGGTTGTGTTTATTTTCATCATACTTTCAGCTTTTATATTGCCTTTAAGTATTATTGTGGAAGCCCATTTCCGCCAGTAAAAAAGATGAAACGAAATTATGAGATAAAAAGTCATAATTATGAGGTAGAAAGTGCGCATGCGTAACCCCATGCAAACGATATGCAATCCTAAATAAGGCAACTGTAACAGTTGACTTTTGTAAGTGTTTGATGTTGGATTAAGTTAAGTTGCTGTTCAGTGAAGGTTGCCACCTCTGTCACATTTATTCTTTCTATGCCAGAACTGCTTCTTCAATCCCATGTGAATCAGCAAGCAGGTGAAGTATTTCATTTGTTGTAAAGCCGCGTTTAAAGTCCTCAATGTTCTCACAATCCATTTCTGACAAATTAACCAGAACTCCTGCCAAAGAGCTGCTACTCTCATTGTTGCTTGAAAGTATCTCATAATTATGACTTTTTATCTCATAATTTCGACTTTTTATCTCATAATTTTTTTTTTTACTGGCGGAAATGGGCTTCCATATATAATAGAGTATTTACAGGATGCAAAATCAACATGGTTTCTCAAGAACAAGAAAAAGTCAAAAAGTTGTTAATTAATTACTAATTAGCACCCTCCCATAGCCTATTCATTACATATATTGAAGCAATGATTCAGTGCTAATATTCAATGTTACTAATAGGTTTTATCTACTGAGAAAAATCCCTCACTCTTTGGTTTTTGATTCTTGGCTAAATCCACCTTTCTAAATTAGAAAGATAAGGCTCACCCCCCCCCCACCCCAAATATAATGAACTCTTTTACAACTGCAATGTGAATGATTGGTTGGTTGTTCCAGCCGCAGTCTCTGTGATATCACATGCCAAGTTTAATATTTTAAAAAGTTGGAAGAATTCATTTTCTATTTAGGTATGATCTATCTAAGAGACCAATAAAGTTGTCCAGGTTTGATTCACAGTTCCTTCAGTGTGAAAGTCATCCTGTTTAACACATAACCTTTTGTTAGCAACCTCCCAAATTCTAATAAAGGCTTTTTATTTAAAACAAAAGAAAACAAATATGCATTTAACCATTTTTTTAACACACTGCAATTCTGTCTGGCAAATCTTATCCCCCTGTTATCTTTCCTAAAAATAATCAGAATTAAATGATTACATGATTGGTTATAACCCATTTATCTATTCTTCCTTAAAGCAGTTTTTATGTAGTGATTTTTATTTGTGAAGTATGCAGGCTAATATAGACACATATCTAACTTGTCTGGTTGCTCCAAAAGTGAAGGAGACATCCCTGTCCATTTCTCTGTGTATGCATGGGTGCTTTGTACATGTATGGTAAACGGACTGCACTTGTATAGCATTCACATCCAGATGGCAGTATAGAGAGCAATTTGGCGTTCACTGTCTTGCTCAGGGACACTTCTACTTGTGTACAGGAGGAGCCAGTGATCAAACCAACAACCCTGCGACTAGTGGACGACCAGCTCTACCTTCTGAGTCACAGCCGCCCCTATACATGTACAAATGGCTCTTGTGTATGTGAGTATTCATTATGCATGGACGTGAAAGTGATTAAACAAGTGTACGTGCAAGTATTACACGTGTGCATGTGTATATGTGTGCATTCTGTGTATATGTGAAAAAAAGGTTTTATTTTTGGCCCAGATGACTTCTCGTACTGATGTGGTATGAAATGCAGTAAGCATCGAAGATAGAATGTAGAAACAATATTATGAAACTGAGACAGACGCACATAAAAACAGAGAGAGGACGAAGATGCAGTTAATGTGGGTGTGACCGTTTTCTTGAGAGAGAAGAGTGTCTTCATGTTTGTATTCGCTGTCTGTGGCCTCATATAACTTTCAACCCCTTTGCACATCTGGCAACAACATCTGTCGTTTTCCGCCACTCAGAAGCTCAGAGAGAGAGAGAGGGTGACACAGATAACTGGGCTGCACACATCAGTGAAACAAATTATAGGTTAACATGCGTGTGTGTGTGTGTGTGTGTGTGTGTGTGTGTGTGTGTGTGTGTGTGTGTGTGGGATGGGGGTTACTGACACTGGAGTGTGTGTGTGTGTCCAACTCTTTTGCACATGTGCGTACACACACACACACACACACACAGACGTGCGATTCAAGATGCCTGCAGTTGTTCCTGGTCATATTTGGAGTGTGTTGATCCTCCTCTCATCTGTCAACACACTGGCTATGAAGTGCACTCTTCTGTCCTCTCTGGTTCAAGGGATGTGCAGACTTGCGATCAACAGCAATAAGGATGGTGTGATCAGTGATTAATTTGACTCGATACATTGTCACTGACTGGATTTGGAAAAAAAAAAATATTGCATTTGAACACTTCTGAGGATCTGATTTCCTCACCCATTACGCCTTTGTGTAAATCCTCCATTGTACTTTAGACTTGTGTCCAGAAAATGTGATCTCTGTAGCTTTCTGTCAGAGGAACACCACATGAGCACCCCTCAGCTGTCTGAGCAGCTGTTGCCATGACACACTCTGCCCAGGAGCTCCCAACAGGAGTGTGAGAAAAAAAACATGGTCTCTGAAACACACTCATACGCATGAGTCCTGCATGTGCGCCATTAGCCTAGATAAGAGTGGAACAGGATTGCTTTCTTCCAGGGTCCAGGAATTAATACTTCCTGTGTGACCCAGACAAGGTCTGAACAAGAGTCTCTTGGGCAAGGTTTGTAGTCTGTGCTGCCAGAACTCTGTATTAACATGAGGATGCTAAAGGGGCCGGATTAGCCAGGGTAAGGCATTACAGGGTAACGCTGGAGCTCCGGACGTGTGGCTCCTACACTATTCTTGTCCTGACTGAAATTAGCTCCACGATGTTCATTCAGAACTGTCTTGTGCTGATTAATCACTAACTTCATCTTCCCAAAACAGACTTATTTTTTAACCTTATTTACTATGCTAAAGGCATAATGAACCTGTTGACTCCATTTCAAGTTGCCCTTCTGGCCTGACGAGTTTATCTGCATAAGGCAGGCTATAAAATGTGTACTACTGTTGAAAACAAACTGATGAAATAGCCAAATACACTCCACTTAAACTCCAACAGTAATGAGAAATGAGAAAATGGTGAGCAGTGAAAGTCAACACACAATGAAGCTTGGTAATGTCTCTCTGTACAGTTTTATTTACATGATACTATTCTGTCGTAATGCTGGATAGCAAGATTATATGTAATACATAAATATCAACACAGTTTGTTGTTTTTTCATTTTTTGTACAAATTTGCATATAACTAAGAATCAGAAAGGGAAAAACTCAAACGGATACATACAGTTGTCTTTTAAATGAAAAACATCCTTACAGGGGGAGAAAAAAGGGATTAACACAAGTCACAAACATACATGGTTTCAATGTGTCAGGCAGCCATGAAAACACACAGGAATGTGCACATGCACGCGCACAAATACACACACGCACACTTCTCTACGGTGCTCTAAAGCAGACACACAGACCAATAGCTGTTAGACAGAGGAGAAGTTACATCTAATCTTGGAATCTATTATTTTTCATAAATCTAGCTCTGGCATGCTCCTGTAGTTCTGTAAACATGTGCTGATAAACCGGGTAGCTCCACAGACAAAAGGGTTGGGGGGAACAACACACACTCTCTCACACACACACACACACACACACTGTGCTCACATGAATGTTCCTGTTAGCGCATTTAAAAAAAAAAAAACATAAGAAAATCATGGTTCACATACCCTAATTCCACAAATGCACTGAATACATGCGCTAACATCAGTACAATATAGATGGAAGAGAAAAAAAAGCTAATAAAATATAACATAATTGTCTCTCAGCAAATAAAATGTCAAAAACACTATTGCAGATGGAGAGTAACTCATGCATTTATCCCATTCATTCATTCATGACCCTACAATATTGTTGCTTAAATTCACCTACCAGGCCTGCCAGGGAAGGGTGCCATCCTCCCTCTCAGGCCACACATCAGCACACACAGCCCTGCACCAGGCATCTGTGATTACAATATGGGCACAGACCAGTTGGGGAACTCCTTTACCCATCATGTCCATTGAAAATGTTTAGATTTAGTGAAACGTGGAGTCATTTGTTTGTCCCTGTCTAGCGTGATACCTCCAGGCATAATGGAACAGCCTCATCACAATCAAACCGATCAAAGTCAACACTGACATAATGATCAGAGGGTCACTGAGGCTGACTATCAAGATGATCCATTGTTCTGCTGGGGTCAAAGCTGATGACAACAAAGTAAAAGGGAAGACAACAAAGCTTAACACAGCAGCTGTGAGGTAGGTAAAGCTAGGAAAGACAGAGACAAAGTAACAAAGCCCCTTGTGCGTGGTGGGGGACAGTTGTACGGTTCTCCAAAACGTTGACCGGCTCCAGTACCAATGGAGCACAGAACAAGAAGTTTTTCAGGTTGAGGGACACAACTCGTGTGGACTGTTACTGTGTAGTCTGAATGTTTTAAAAGACCTGCCAGTGTCTGACGCATGACAGGGTCTAAGTAAAATGGTTGTCTACGGTTTGGCACAAAATGGCGCCTGGTTTGGGTGAGAGGAGCACAGCATATCCTGGACAGTTAGCCTGGGCTGCTCTTAACAAGACAATACATATTCTTAAAAAAAATAAAATAGGACTGAACAGAGGCAAAGTCACACCACAGAAAATAGGATAAAACTAATGAATTAATCAAAAAAGGACAAATGTGATCATTCATGCATCTCCCTCAGGCAGGATCTTTTCGTTTTTTTCTTCTTTTCTCCGTCATTTTCTTGAGGTTGTAATTTTGTAAATCAAGTCCTTTCAATCCTCACTTAGCCACTCATGCCACTGCTCATTTTAAAAGGTTCACTCTCATACTCCAGTCTTTGTCAAAAGGTGTTTGTCATCATTGCCGCCACTGCTGTCGTTTTGCCAAATCTATATTCTCTGGATCTTGTCGGCCACCACCACAGGGTTCTCTTTGCGGATCTTGGCGGCAGCCTCAGCCTTGTAATCATAGGGACAGTTGTGCTTGTCGGAGTACCGGTGGATGCCACAGAAAAGGTTGCCACAGCGACAGTCAAACCCTGGAAGCACAGAGGTCAGGGGTCAAAGCTAGAACAGGATAAGTGAACGACTACACTTGGACTTTCCATCTATGACCAGCAAAAACAATAATCACAACCTGAATCACTGACAGGAATAATATGCGTCGCATCAGATGCCCCTTCATGTCCCCTCCTGCTCACCTGTAAGGCCCACCCTTTTGCGGCACATGAAGCACCTATTCTTCTTGGGTTTGGGGGTGTCACCCTTGCTTTCATCACCGCTAGAAGAAGCTACAGGAGTAGGACTAGAAGCAGCAGGCTGGCTTACAACTACATAAAAAGAAAGGCAACAGGGAAAAAAATACAGTCATTAGTCATGCTAGTTTAATTTGCCATTATCTGATATCTCTCATTTGTAAGAGCAGCAGGTTAATGAGTCTTGTTTATAGTTCTATGAAGACACACAAACATGCTGGCAACTGAAATTGTGTCCCAAATGATAGTAATTAGTATGTTCCTTATCTCCAAACGCCCGTCTAGTTCTTGGTAGAAAATAGCGCACTACTCTGAGAATGCCTCTGGCAGGCAGCATCAAATCTGAGAATGCTCTCTGGTGTAGAGGTATTTTTAAACAGGTTTATTTTTAGGTCCCCTCTCTTTCTTGGAGGCTGTAAGTAAAACCAACAGTTGGCTTTAAGGTATGCAGCGAAGCAACAAAAATAAACTACAGTGGGTCCTACAAGGCAATGTTTGCCTTAAGAAGTCTGTATGTGAGCAGTCACCTGCGCATGTCTGTTTTTGCGTGTGTTTATGTCTGCTGGCCTGTCTGTTACTACAAGTGTGTTTATATGCGTCTGTGTTTTACCGGGCTCTAGGGGTTCTGGCTTGTCCTCTCTCGAGATGCTCATCTCTGTCATTTGTTGAGTCACAGGAAGAGATCCTTGAATAGTTCTGGGAGAAACAGGGATGAGACCAGTCAGCCAGCAGTTCACACATTCTCCAATTTATAGAAAGCTCACTAACTACCTCGGAGAATCAAACACCGCCAGTACTGACCTAGACATGTCTGGTGAACAAGCAGGGGAGGCATCAACCTTGGCTAGACTGGCTTCTAGTCTCTGGATGGCTGAGGCCTCTGAGGTAGGACTAGCAGCTGAGCCTGGATGAGAACAGGGTGGACTCCATTAGACACAACTTAAACAGAAACAATGACATTTGAAATCAATAGAAAGTACAAAATATGTACAATCATAGCTTAATTCATATAAAAATACTGTGTATACCAGAAAATATTTTTGCAAGCACTGCGCTGTGTTGATGTCGACATTAAAGTATAACAAATTCATCTCATCTACCCCAGATTAATAATTTAAAATCTCTTCAGTAGACTGGGGAATGTAGAAGTATCAGGCCATTTTCCCTTCTCAAAGCTGTGTTCAAGATCATCTTTCTTTTCCTTTGCATTGTGTTTGTAGGTTCTAACAGGTTGCCAGTGTCGCATTGTGAGAGAACCATCAATCTTTGACCTTAGAAATGTCTAAAGGAGTGAACACCCACATAACCTTGGACACTGTAATGAAGAAAACAGCTGTCTTTCATTACACAGAGCAGAAAAACGGGGGGGGCTGGGGAAATACACTGACTGGCTTACAACTGCTTGTATTTCAAAACAATGTCTAAACTTCCCTCCTTATCTCTAGCTGTTTTACCTTTTCTGAGAAACACACAGAATTCTCCATCTCCTTTTTTTGTTTTTTTGTGAACTGACTTACCCATAGGGCTGTGGGGGCTCATGCGGTCGCTGCTCTGCTGCCGTGTCAGGTGGTCCTTATAGCATACGGAGCACATACCATTGGTTCTTGGGTTGCCATAGAAACCGCAGCCTGTGGCACAAAGCATGGGCACCGGGCTCTGGTTCGTCTCCTGGGCCATTGCTAACAGAATGAGAGAGAGACAGAGTGAGAATGTTTATTAGACTGACACAGATAAAGCATTTCTCTGCATCAACACCTCAATGTGAAATACAACTGAAAGTGATTTCCATCACAGGACACATTTCCCTGTGAGGATGCTGCTGTCCTTCCAGAGAAACTTGTTGAGTCGATAGATAACAGCAGTCATTATGAAAATTCGAGAACAACATGCCTGTCTGTTTTGACTTGCCCTTTAGCCTGAATACAGTAATGAACGCTTCTCCACAGTAGGTCCAGAGAACAAACAACACTCGCTGTGTTCTGTTAAGCACCTTGGCAGAAGCTGGACTCTATTCTGTCCCACAGCTTTGTTCACTGCCGTGTCCCCCTTTCCTTCCTCCATCTCCTCCCCCCACAAACCCCTTTTCACTGTTCTGAGAACAATTGGTATGGCTCTTCTGAACATTTGACCCACCATCTCTCATTTTCATATCTGCATACTGCTTTAGGAAAAACGTCTCTAACTGTGTTGTGTGTGAAAGAGAAAATGACCGTATGACAACTCATGCATCATCATTGTGCGTCAGGATCATCATATGACTACAGATGACACAACAACTAACACTCCCACATCAGTCTATTCACTTCCTCTAAATAGACACAAAACAAAGCTCTGACACACTGGCAGTATCTCAGCCACAAAAAGAACAAAAACACAGACGGTAAATAATACACTGTTCTTACCAAAAGACACAAGATAATGAATGACACTGAACAAAGTAGGTAGACAGTTTCAGCAAGTACCCCCCCCCCCGGTGGATCTTGCCACACAAGGCATTTCAAAATGTACAGAGCCATTTCTCCCCACACACACGCCCATAAACAAGCATGTGTGTGCGTAACTTGGCTAAAACGTGTAGCTCTGTGACGTCGTTGCCCTGCTCTGCTGCAATGCAATACGGCAGGAATTTGTGTTATGAGAGGCACTGCCTTTAGGGCAACAGATCAAAAACACTTTGGTGAATGAACAAACAGACATACAGGAAGGTCTAGATTAGTTGGGTAAGAGGCATCCAGTCTGCCAGTCCTGCCCTGACTGTTTCACAAATCAACAGATCAGCTGATACCAGCGTACTCGACAACAGTACCATATTCCCTTGTAAACAACCCTTGGCCCTTTTGTGCTGTAACATGGCAGCTGTTTGCTTGCGTTGGTGTGAAGCTCGTCTTTATTCTGGTCACGGACACAAACAGGGCAGGAGGGCTTAATGTTCCAGGAGAGGCTGGCAGTTTTTTCAGAACGTCCTGTCAGTTCACTCGAGGTGTCCTGACCTCGCCAACAGACTAACAAGTGCTATTAAACCTTGAGCTACCCCCAACCCCACCCCCACCCCTTCTCTACCCCTGCATGCTATCACTGCCGTGTCAACAAAGGGTTTCCTTGGAAAAGCCCGCAAAGACCTTCTCTCCCTTTGCGTCACGTGTTCAACTGCTGACTGCTCAGAAAAATACCAGACAGAAGGACTGAGCTAGAGGTTGGGAACTACCATGTGGCTCGAAAGGAATTTTTCTTTTACATGTGATCATCAGTATCTTTCTCTTTAAACCCAACAACACCAGTTTTATTATGTAGACAGCTACATTTGGACTGTAGGGTTTGAACTACACATCTAGACCCCATATTCTTGGACAAGGTCTTGGAGCAAAAACAGTTCCTTAAAAAGGAAGGATATCAACTTAAACTGAGATTACATCACACGTGACAACAAAAAACAACATGCAAGATAAAACAAAGAACATGACAAGGTCCGTAGCAGCTACCAGATTAACTGTGACTGTTGACTTTCTGACACAAAGGAACAATGGACTGTGTGGCTCAGCTGTCACGTTCTGGCCCAGCTGTCAGGCATGTCAACCTAACAAGGATAACCTAGGAGGTAAAATCATTCAGGTAGCCCACGTTTAAATCTGCCCAGCTTTCAAACTGACATGAATGCAATGCATACTTGAGAAGTTTTAAATGTTTTATGGTCAAAGGAGGTCTTTTAGAGAGAAAAGCCTGCATGCTATTCATGAAATATAACTGATTGCTGTTAATGTTGGACTGGAGGTAATCATTCACACAGCTTAATTAATTAATAGCTAGATTACTGCTCATGAGCAAAACAAATACCTGTGTCTTGTTTCTTCAAATCTGCAGTAAGCTGAAATGTCCAAAACATACCATTTACAATTAGCTGTGCACATCCGAGAGGGCAAGTCAGGGGGTTTCCAGTACAGGGAACATTACCAGCCACAATCATTCATCACCGACTTCCTTTCACAAAAGCCCAAACACTCACAGCAATGTGAAAACTGGTCTGACTCGAAGTTGTGCCGTTTGGTTTCTAAGCGATCGACAAATGAACCCAGTTAGAAGAACACACACGCAAATCTCTAGCAAACAAAAGGAGGGACAATTTGCTCCTGTATCAGCCGCAGGCTTAGCTCGTATTTCAGGCCCTGTTGGACTGAAAACTACTGAGTCACACTGAAGGACAGAACAGGAAAAAGCCCACTGTTGTTTTGTACAAGCAGTAAATCTGTCTTTTTTTTTTTTTTTTTAAGGACACGATGTTGCAAATAACAATCGGAGGCGTACAGGAAGGCAACAGCACTGATGTTTTCTGAAATAACTCAGTCTAGACAGTGTGGTCTGTGCTCCCTTTGTTTCTTCTATCTCCCTTTGTCTACAATCTCTCTGCTTCCTGTTTTGTAGGTCCCTTTTCACGCAGCATTTCTACCAATAACCATTTTCCTACGTGTTTACAACGAAGCAATGTGAACAACCTCGATTATATAATCACTCTTAAGTACTTAGAAACGACTTGGTGTTGCCACATAGCTCTTAACGCCGAACAAACCTCGTTTTCTCCAAAGCTGAAACTACAGCAAACACTAGGCAAAGCTGTGCTGGCAGTTCATTTAATGTTTAACTAAATACTTTGTAGTGATTTCAGAGTAACTCTCTCGCTTTACTTGCCCATTCGGCTTATGAATTTTCTATTTCTAGACAGGAATTAGCTGGCTTTGGTTCCCCATCCCCCCAGCTTGGGGCAAATAGAAAAACAGAGACAGCTACCAGCACTAGCTAGCTCCCTCCCTTGTTTTTCTCCTGAACCAGACGGAGTCACGTTTGAGGGCTTGTGATATTTCAAGCCAGGAGGAGGAGATGGTGGTGGTGGTATTGGTGGTGACAACTTCAACGAGCAAGACAAAAAAAAGCTTGTTTACCACACAATACCATCACGCATACACCACCTGACCTTTCTATCCACCGTTAAAGGTCGCCATGACCGACCGTCAGCTTAGATAAACTCCCCTCCTTTCGTTGTTTACCTCGACAAGCTGAGCTCACTTCAAAATTCATCCTTGTTAAGAAAAAAAAAACCCAATAATCCAAGATCATCACCTGCTAAAAATCGATGAAGTTTCTCGCGAGACGACAGGAAAAGTGGCCGTTTGTCTTGGCAGAAGAAAAAAGGTCGAGGGTTTCGGGTCCTGGTAACGTCCTTTTCTCTACCTAGCCGTGTTTGTGCGGCGCCGTCCTCCGTGTCAGACAGGTTTCGGTGGGTTTAATTCTCCCTTCCTCGCCCTCCTACCTCTCTTTCTCTCTCCGTCTCCCGTTCCCTCTGGATGGATGTTTGTTTCCTTCTTTAGTAAGAGGAGTGGCGGATGATGTCACGGGTAAAACGACGCGCCGCCATTGGCTGCCCGCGGAGCCCCCGAGCGCGGTGTGAAGTTTGAGACGGCGGGGGTGGTCGAGTGTGCGCATGCGCGTAGCCAGTGTTGCGTTGTTACACATCTATTCGTCATCCTCCTACAAGGCCACGAATCTTTCTATTGAGTAATCCGCCTAAATGAATGGATAAATGAATGAGCGGTGCTGACATGACTAAATAAAAAAATAATAAAATAAATGTATGATTAAGAGGGTAATCTCCTGGGAATGCCTCTTTGTACAAGATTCCATATCTGTGAGAGGGCACTATTTTGTTGGTAAAACAACCTCGCCCCTCCAGCCACCTAGTCTGATTATATCCGTTAGAGCAACAACACAAGTGCAGATTTATAACTAGAAAGATATACAAGCCTGTTTGTTATGGGAGAGCACACTAGGCTGCGCACACACGCACACACACTTGTTGTGTTGACACTGAGAGTGTAAACATGTTTTCTGGGAGGTAGCCTAGTAACAACAGGCAAGAGCCAAGGAGTAGCGGTGGATGATACCACAAAATTTGGTTTCAGTACTTTAGGTATTTTCACCCACCCCTAGTGAGGCCCCTCATTTACATAATGCATTAGTTAGCCCCTAACCTTAACCATGACTGTAACATTTACACGCCCAACCCTTACCCTAAAATTTTACCCTAATCCCACGACAAAACGTTAACAATCAAACAGCTCGTTGAAGGTCCGGCCCAAGTGAGAAAGGCCATGTCTTCACTTTGGAAAAATGTCCTCAATCCAAAGGTCTATACCTCATATTGGTCCTCACAAAGATAGGTGTACAAGAGCACACACTTGTCTTGACGATGAGAGTGTAAACATGTCTTGTGGGAGGTTACAAAAGATAAGAGGTTAGCAGCACCAAGAGATCAGGATACTTTCAGGATGTACAGCTGTTAGAAAATGGTTGTGAAATTAATTAAGGTTGTTACTAGTTTCAGTTGGTAAACAGGGTTGTAGCCACCACTGAGGACACTAAGGTCATCTCCTCAGTATTGTTTCAGGGAATCTGGGGAGTTTAAACAATCTCAGAAGTTTACAGCTGCACAAATTACACATGGTGAGCTCTTAAGGCTGAGTCCATGTCCTTAAATCTGAGTATTTTAGGCCAGAAACATCTGTTAAAATCAAAGGATTTCACATTTCTCTGCCAGAATTATATTCTGACATTGTGGGGAAGGCTTTGATATAGTATGAAGACAACTGTGTAGGGAGATAAATTTAGCAGAAACTATATTTTAACAGTTAAATGAATATACAAAAAGTGGGAATAGAACATTTCTTAAACCTGGGGTAAAAAAGGGATTAAACTGGGGGACTTTGGACTCTTGGCCTCAGTGTTTCTAAAATCTTGGCTACAGTCCTGGCAGTAAACATTTTTCTAGTTTAAGCCAGATCATGATACAGACGATAGAGTAGCCTGTATCAGTGACAGTCACTGAAATTCTAACATCAAACTAGTCATGTAGGTTATTTTGTTCTATCAAGTTTTACTTTAGCCTGCTGTTTTGAACACCAACAGCCAGCAGCGCATATCACCTAAAGGTCACGTTATTGTGAAATATGGAAACACGTTCCTTCCACTCACTTGCAGTGTGTCATGTGTGCTGTATAGCATATAGTTTGCCCTAACAAGTACCAACATATTTCACCACTCTGTCAGTATAACATCACACACCCCCAGGCACTACAGGCCACGCTGAGCAGAAAACAAACACTTCGGGTAGGGCCGCGTGGTGTTTGTGTGTGAGTTTGAGGGAACATGCTGTCATCTATCAGTGACTGGATTCGTGGAAACTTAGCAGTCTAGCACAGTCTGTTTGCTCCAGTTCAAACCAGAATTCAACATTGTAAATGGGAAAAGGTGTAGTCAAGTGAAAGTAAAAGTAGGTGCTGCTGCTGATCTTCCCCTAGATTTCTTAAGGGGAATACACACACACACACACACACACACACACACACACACACACACACACAGGTACTCCACACACACACACAGGTACACCCCCCCTACCCCCCCACACACACACACAAGTTTTTTTTATCAAATGTTTTCTAACCAATTTGTCAAAAAAAAGAGGGCTGACGAAAACTTTATTACTTAATTTTCTATAAGTGTAAGATTGTGTCTTCACATGAAATAAATAAATTACATAAATATATTTTTTACAGTGCAAACGTCTATCTGTCTCCTTTAAATAATGTCTGACTAACTTGTCTTCTATTAGCCTATACTGTGCTGTATTCATCAAGTCTCAAGAAAGACGTGGAACTTGTAATTGTGGGTTATACATGATTCCCACATAAATAAAACATTTAAAAAAAGACTCACAAATTTAGAAACGTTTGAGCTCTCTTCTCACAAACAGTAAGAGAGTTGAGGAGACCTGGTAACTGATCACTGATCAACACCAATACTCAGGGAATATTTGCTCTGATAATCTCTGATTACCAGAAGCCAGCTGGTGATATATTATTTAAGTCACTATAACTGTAGGATGGCGAGTGGTTAACTGAGTAATTTACAGTAGTTCTTTGTCACCATGGGGAGTGAATACAAGAAAATAGAAGAGGAGTCATCATTAACTCAAGGGCTTGAGCAGCACATTCACACTTATAATTTTAAGTCATTAATTCGATCACATGATGTTAATGTTGTCTTCTGCTTTTCTTGCTTGGCTTTTCACAAAGACTCGCTTTGATGACAGTGAGTTCATTTGCATACAAATTACAACCAGTGTATGAGGGGAGGGTCCTCAAAAACCAGTAACATTACTCATTGATTAAAGTGACAATGTAATCAAATAATGTCATCAAATGATGGCAAAGAGGTGAAATACTGAAAGGCAGTCACGGTTTAGATTTAAATTCTGGCTCACAGAATGGTGAGTCAAATGTGAAAAGCGCTTGTGAAAACTCATCATGTGGCCAGTCGTATCAGACACAGTAGTAGTAGTAGTATGGTGCCCTTATTGTACAGACATAAGCTTTTCATATGTGAGTAAAGAAGGCACAGGGAGGTAGGGGGAAGGCAAGAGGAAATCTGGTCTGTGTTTTACACTGAGGTCTTTGTGTGTGAGTGTTGTGCTGGCGCAGCCCTGCACGGAGCAGAAAAGAAGGAGCATGTGTATGTGAAATGTATGTCTGTTTAGTATGTGAAGGTTCATGGGTTTCAGAGAGGAGGGGCAGCTGAGGAGAGAGTGGGAGGTGTCGAGTATCAGTACCCATCCCCCTCGCTGTCATAGCTTGGTTTAGTGATTAGGCATAATGGTGCTTGCTGGTGGTTGTATTGAAGGAGGGGGGGCTAATAATTCTTTTCCACGACCATGACGTGCACACGTGAGGAGCTGAATGTGACAATGTTGCCATGACAACAGATGCATACAATTTGCAGCTATGCTTTTGGTTGTGTTTCAGTCTGTATGTGTGTGTGTGTGTGTGTGTGTGTGTGTACGTGGGTGTGAGAGGGTGTGAGGATTACTTATGAGAATCTGGAACAGCCTGTCTGTAGTTACTAGGCAGATATTGGCCTGCCTAACACACACACACACACGTACACACACACACGTACACACACACTCACAGGGGCACAACTTGCCTGTGTCTGGCGTCAGTGTAGTGAGACAGTGTTGATAAAGGGGCTAGTGGTGGAAATGGCAGCTTATCCATTTACATAAGCTGTGTGCGGGGCTTGATAAGCTCTGCACTGAGGTTGCTTAAAACCATTGCTTCAAAACTTGATCCCCCACCCTGCTCTGTCCACATTCAACTTCATGTGCGGCCCCTCATAAAGGGGGCGACAATATATGTGTATGTGTGTGTGTGTTACCATAAGTAAGGAGAAACATTTCATGAACAGAGGGTGCCTGTCTGTATGATTCTGGAGAGATCAGGGACGGCTTTCTTGTAAATCCTAGCTACTTTCAGTTCTATTTACTCAGTTGTTGTAATTGTTGAGGAAACATGTGAGGTAGAATACACTGGGCTCACGTGTGCAAAAGTGTCACGAAGCAAGATATTAGATATTCTGAAAGAAACTAAAGAGACATAAAGCAATGGAGATATAAATAGCGAGAGAAAGAACAACAAACATCCAGATCAAATGAATGTGAGCTGCTGATTCAGCACCTACTGACCATTCAGTCCCTCACTTATGCTGCTATACAACTCCTCTGCATCTCTCATGAATGTGTTTCTTGTTATTTCTGACCAGGGAGGAGTCCCCCCAAACTTTCCCAGCACACACTCACAGTGTCTCACACTGTCTAAACTCTTTCCTTCTTCCTTTCTCCTCCCTTCTTCGCACATACAAACCTCACCGTACATGGGTATCTGGATGATTGTTGGAATAATATGGTCTGTGTGTGTGCAAACGTGGTTCTTGTGGAAAGTTGCAAACAGGTGGTGCACATGCATATAACAATGTGTTCGTGTTTCTGTAGAAAGATTTGTTTCCATTTACATGCTGCTCTGCGTGGGTTTGTCCTTTGCAGCTGATATATGAGCCTCTATGTACAACCACATGCCTGCGTGAGGTGAACAAATGTGAACCCCTGCATGTGAGTGCGTGTGTGAAAGAGAGAGAGAGAGAGAGTGTGTGTGTGTGTGTGTGTGTGTGCAGCAGATGTCCTATGTTCTGTTCTGTTCCCCAGACTGGCTGGTCTTTGTTGCTGCTCCCTCGTGCAGACGGGCCTGGCCACGTGCTTCTCTGTCTGCAAGGACAAGCCACGCCTCCGCCGCTTTAATCTGTCAATTGCAGCAGCCAAGTCCCACCCTAACAGCACCCATAGTCCAACAGGGTTCGCCCCCCTGCTTGATGACGCTGCTTTACTCACGCATACTTACCATGCTTCTTTTTTTCTCTCTCTCACTCACACTCCCTATCTGTAGCTGTGCCATGAACATGGTCTGCAGAATTGGGCAACACACTTCCCCTCTTCCTGTCTTCCATCCATGTAACCCATCTCTTTATCTCATTTTCTCTCTTGGTCTTGGTATGTTGAGGGTTGAAATATCCTTCCTGAAAAGTTTTATTTCTTCCTCTACTTCCATACTGGGACAACAGTTCTCCTCAGCAGAAACACCCAGAAACAGGAAGAAGGAATTTAGTGAAGGGGAACACAGGGGATCTAGTTGGGCAAGGGCTAAGTTTCGAAGTAAAGACATGTGGGTTAATGATGGAATAATTTGACTATTTATTTTCTTATTCCCCCACTATGGATGTTGGTATTTTAACTAAGAAGAAATTCTAACAGTGACATTCAAAGTAGTTTGTTTTTCTATACTCTCTCTTGAAGTGAAAAACGAGTCTAACCTCTCAATCATCCCAGACAGTCTTCCAGGTAAACAATCTGTATCACATTGAAACTACGTCTTTAATGACAAGTCTCAAGTATGCCATGGTTGTCTCATTTTGAATCCCTCTGGCAAAAATGTGTTTATAGTCTGAGTCACACCTGATTAACCTGCACCCCCCTCTCAGCTCCCTTCCCTCTCTGACAAAAACAGCAAAGTTTTGACCTCAGGGCCACAACTCCCTGCTGCTTTACATTTAGTGTCAACAGTTGTGGAGCTGAGGAGACTGAGATTGCTTTACAAAGTTCACGGGTTGATAGTTAATGGCAGAGAAAGACAGGCAGAATCATTCATAACGTCAGTGTTTGGGCATTTGTTTTTAACTGTTACAGTGCCCTAAAGGAAATAGACTTTTATCCTACTCTGACCAGCTGCAAAGAACTGCTAACTTTGATTTAAAGAAATGCCCTCAGCTTTGTAGATTGTTGCTCAGTATAACCCCAAACCCTTTTCTATTAAATCCTCATATTTATTTTTAGCCTCCCCAGTGGAGGAGGCAGAGTTTGAAGACTCGGGGGAAGACTCACCCATATCCCCAGCAGAAGTCTCCAAGGTAGTCAAAGAGCTTCTTGGTGGCAAGGCGCCAGGGGTGGATGAGATTCACCCTGAAATGCTGAAGGCTCTGGACATTGTTGGGCTGTCTTGGCTGACACGCCTCTTCAGTGTCGCATGGAGGTCGGGGACAGTGCCTGTGGAGTGGCAGACCGGGGTGGTGGTTCCCGTCTTCAAAAAGGGGGACCGGAGGGTGTGCTCCAATTACCGTGGTATCACACTGCTCAGCCTCCCTGGGAAAGTTTATTCCAGGGTGCTGGAAAGGAGACTACGACCGATTGTCGAACCTCGGATCCAGGAGGAGCAATGTGGATTCCGTCCTGGCCGTGGCACAGTGGACCAGCTCTTTACTCTTGCAGGGCTGCTGGGGGGTTCATGGGAGTTTGCCCATCCAGTCTACATGTGTTTTGTCGACTTGGAGAAGGCTTTCGACCGTGTCCCCCGGGGGGTCCTGTGGGGGGTACTGCGGGAGTATGGGGTACCGGGGTCGCTGCTACAAGCCATCCGGTCCCTATATAACCAAAGTGAGTGCTGTGTCCGCATTCTCGGCACAAAGTCAAACACGTTCCAAGTGGGTGTTGGACTCCGCCAGGGCTGCCCCTTGTCACCAATTCTGTTTGTGATATTCATGGACAGGATTTCAAGGCGCAGCCGGGGGGAGGAGAGTGTCCGGTTTGGTGGTCTCAGAATAGCATCTCTGCTCTTTGCGGACGATGTGGTTCTGTTGGCTTCATCGGGCTGTGACCTTCAGCATGCACTGGGGCGGTTTGCAGCCGAGTGTGAAGCGGCTGGGATGAGAGTCAGCACCTCCAAGTCCGAGGCCATGGTTCTCAGCCGGAAAACGGTGGACTGCCCCCTTTGGGTTGGAGGTGAGTTACTGCCCCAGACGGGGGAGTTCAAGTATCTCGGGGTCTTGTTCACGAGTGATGGTAAGATGGAGCGTGAGATGGACAGGCGGATCGGTGCAGCATCAGCAGTAATGCGGGCGTTGTACCGGACCGTGGTGGTGAAGAGGGAGCTGAGCCGGAAGGCAAAGCTGTCGATTTACCAGTCGATCTACGTTCCAACCCTCACCTATGGTCATGAGCTTTGGGTAGTGACCGAAAGAATGAGATCGCGGATACAAGCGGCCGAAATGAGTTTCCTCCGTAGGGTGGCTGGGCTCACCCTTAGAGATAGGGAAAGGAGCTCGGACATCCGGAGGGAGCTCGGAGTAGAGCCGCTGCTCCTTCGCATCGAAAGGAGCCAGTTGAGGTGGTTCGGGCATCTGATTAGGATGCCTCCTGGACGCCTCCCTTTGGAGGTGTTCCGGGCACGTCCAACTGGTAGGAGGCCCCGGGGTAGACCCAGAACACGCTGGAGGGATTATATATCTCATCTGGCCTGGGAACGCCTTGGGGTCCCCCAGGATGAGCTGGAAAGCGTTGCCGAGGAGAGGGACGTCTGGACAACCCTGCTTAACCTGCTGCCACCGCGACCTGGCCCCGGATAAGCGGAAGAAAATGGATGGATGGATGGATTTATTTTTAGCAAGGTACAGTACAATGCTATAGACAGGCTTCCTCTGAGTCTGTGTTGTTTTTCCTGCCTCTCTAACCTGCACTGGGTGGGGGGTGGGGGGGCTTGGTGACAGACAGATCATCTGTTACAGTACACGCAGGCACTTTGGGATCACCAGCCATTTACCACGCCAACTGTGAGATGAATCACTGTCTAATGCCTACACACTGATAAGCTACAAGTGTATGTACAGTGACACACTCCTATCATTTCCTGCTTACCAATAGATTTTATGGTCTCTTTTTTACTCCCATAAAGACAGTTATTTTTAAACCATTAAGCATATATCAGTTTTTTGCATATTCAATATATGATTCGTATAATCCCTATAATTCCCATAAATATGCCCCATTCTGATTCCCTGTTCTGTATATAAACCTTAAAAAGGCATTACTTTAAAGGCATTACCCTTAAGGCCCTTAAGGCCACATCACATGTACAAATCCTACTCCTTAAAGGGTCTGTTCACCCAAATCTAAAAAGAATGAAATAGTTTTCACATTTAGGCTACCTGTAGTGATTTGTCCAGGGGCTATTTCTCTGGTAGAAAGTAGTTCCAATGAAAACTGTTCACAGCGAGGTCTGTGAGTTATCCTGAGTAACCGGGACATTGTTTGTGAAAAAACACATTTTTTTAACGTTGTGAGCACCCCAAACAAAATTTCCTCTGTTGTTTTGGAAGTGAAGGCAGAAATCTCAGAGAGACTTCACAAAACCAGGACAAAATAAACCAAAACAATCTGCATGGCTCTACCACAGGAGGTAAGTTTGTATCGTTCTTAGTATCTGCATAGATCAACCCTTTAATATCAAATAATATGTGTGGTACCCAGTTTTATCAGTATCAGTTTTACGACAGAAAACTCCTTTGCTTCTTTTTAGTCAGTATCCTGATCAACTAGGGAACCTTGTATACTGTTTGTCTGTAGTCTGTAATTTATTCCCTAGGGAACCATCTTAGCTGTACTGCATTGATGTACAGTCAGGTGCATCTTGCAGTTTGTTTTGATGCCACTCTCTGCTCAAGTGGCCTTGACGACCTGCCTCACCTCTCTGTCCAATGATTCCCTCGTAGCTGCAGCTAACTTTAGCAAGAGGAAACTGATATCCCTCCTACTCTCCTTACCCCCATATTACACACGAGTTGATGAACATGTAGGCCTACACAAACTCACATATCTGTGACGCTTTGGGGTTTCTCCACACATGCATGTACAAAGATACAAAGACACACATGCAGAAAACAAGTCAGTTAAAGATAAAAATAATCTTTACTATGACAGAAGTGTCTCTTCCTACACGTTCCAGTACAGAGCAACACCGCCCTCTACAGTATGTTCACTCATGTGATTTTTAAAAGTGAGCATTTCCAGAACTTTCATTCTACATTAACTCTGATGCTTCACATGGCCACATGGTTTGCTCTGCACACACAGGCTTCTCAAATGTAAACATTTCATTTTCGCCTTTTTGGCAAACATGGTTTTGTTCTCCCCAAGGAGAAACTAGATAAGTTTGGGGTAAGTCTCCAAGGAATTAATATAATTATTATTTAAGTGCACACAAACATTCAGATGTGTCAGATGGCTGAATTGGTACCTACCCAGACACATGAGACTGAGATAATATCTGTGACCCATTTCATATTCTTCACCATCACTTCACTGTGAAATGCCAGGCCTTTATTTTAGCTTCATCTGCACAACTCACAGATATAGAATTACCATGACTTTGAGAATAAGACCCCATTTAACAGACCGACTGCTGTTATAGTTATTTTTACACAACACTGTGAGACACCATATTCAAAGAAAAATAAAAAGTGCATTTAAAGAAATAGTGATCCGTATCAGGGTCCCATTTTATTGACTTCTTGACCGGTGCTTTACATAGATGAATGCTGCTTCTTTTAGCCATAAGGGCTCATTCACAAATGAGGAGGATGTGTGTCAGGCCTCAGTGTGTGGGAACAGAAGGAAAATAGCTCAAAATAAGTGATGGGTATGTGAATAAACAAAATCAGGAAGCCATCTGTACAAGAGGACATTCTGCTACACGAGGTGAAAGTGATTTTTGAATGTCAATTCTCGGTGAACCCTAACAGCTGAGTCATCTGTTATGATACTGTGAAAACAGTCTCTCAAAGAGTCTTGACCATTGCTTAGGCCTGCTGCTCTCATAACCCTTGTGTTTTTGTCTTTCACAAGATCTTTTATGTACACACACACACAAACACTCATAAACATTCACAAACACACACACAGCTGCAAAAAGGCAGTCATAACTGTTTTGAATAATTGATCGCTAGTGAAATTGCGTGGCTCTAGGGTTTCCATGCTGTCATTGTCCCTGTTTCGGGTCGATGGGTGGCGAGGAAAAAGTAAACTTCTCATGCGAGTTGCTCATTATGTACCAGCCCCTCAACAACACACACTCGTGCACACGCACACGCACACAGACACACACACACACACGCACAAACACACACACACACACACCCGCGCACACACACACACACACACACACACACACACACACACACACACACACACACTCTTCATTCCCATGGCAGTGTGTGTGGGCTTGGATAAGCTGCATCCTTCCCTGTAAAGATGCAGAAGGAGAGAGACCACTGAAACCCTGCGGCTTCATTTCCACCTCACGTATGCACAGAGTCCACTGGATGCTGGGGCGACTGTTTTAGGGGGTACAGGACCACGAGAGGAAGATGCCTCGAGACAGTCTGATCACCTCTGAGGATGACAGTAAGGCCGTGACCATCTTTATATTTCCATGACCAAATTGCTATTCTGGGTTTCACATTATATGACGCAGGAGTTTTGTTAATAGAGGACATTCATTCTTTGTGCCTGTGGAGATCAAAGTCTGATAGATTTACTTAATCTGCTGTAAATGATCAATTTTAGTTTATGTCAACATGTTAATTAAGACAAAATATGACTGATTATTTAAATAAAGCAAGGCCCTTTGGTCTCTGTGTTTGTGGTGCATTTATGTTATAGATGTGATAACTGATTTTAACTCATTTTTGGACAAGAACATCCATATTTGTTTGGGTTTAATAGAGCCTTAAGTTCAGAAATATGAATAGAACAGACGAGCTAACTCAGTATAGCTATTAACACTGGATATCTGAATTTAATCATCAATATAAGGCCACCCATTGACCACTTCAAGCATATTTATCCACTACATTTTTGCATCCTACTCACTCAGCTGCATATTTGGGAGCTGGCCTCTGGCCCATGGCTGTCTCCCCGTCCTTGTGGGCTTAGCCACCCCGTCTCCCTTCATTAGGCCATTGTTTGTCTCTTTTGTGCCCCTCTGCTGCACACAGCCATAATGACCCGTGTGCTGGCCACTCCGGTTACACTAAGGACACACATCAAAGGCCCGACTACATAAATATCTGTTTAATTTGTCAATGGTCCCCTTTGTTTTCCTCTTTATCCCCCCTTTAATGCAGGACAATGCTGCCAGGTATACAATTAGGAAGGCTAAGCTCTATCAGTGAAAGCAGTCAGTGTTGTATTGAAGATATAAAAAAGGGAGTAGATTAATAAAGCTGAGGTTATCAGAGGAGGAAGAGGTTGGTTATGTCATAGAGGATTTACTGTGTATACTGTATACTTGACCTGAAAAAACATGTGACCTCAGAAAAACAGGACAATAAAGTAGAAATTAATAAAAGAAGAGACAAAATAATTTATTACACAAATGTTTCATATCATAGCACATTTTCAGAAAGAGATTTAAATGATGGTGCTCATTTAGCTACACCACTGTAAAAATGCCATCTTATAGTCTTGTTTTGTAGTTTACTACATGTTTACCTCATGTTTACTTCTCTGCACTGTGAAATCTCATTATCAGTTATACTGAATAAACTCTTCTTTTATGATTACATCAGTGTAATTAGACAAGTTTGTCACTTTTAAGTCAGGTCAACTTCAATTGTGTCATTATCACTTCCAGATCTTTTAATTATGAGTCCAGTCTTGTAACTTAACGTCAACTCATCGTTCACGTGACTCATCAAATTGAGTTGTTTAAAAACATGGTTAGCTTATTAGCATATTCTTCCCAGCATGCAAAAATGATCCAAAAAAGCCTTTCTATTTTCTAACTTGAAGAATGCTAGAGGCTTGTTTGTGTCTTGTAATGTGTCTCGGATGAGTCATATGGACTCATGCAAACCATGATGAAGATAGGCATCCACGTCAGTCACCCCCTGCCCTCTTGCTACAGTAGGTGCTGCAGTTGTGGATGCCCCAACATACAGCAGTGATCCTGATCTGACTGTATCTGAATGCATGTCAGCAAAAGTTTCAACATCTTTATACCATAAGGCATCACTAGTAGGCTACTAGAAATTACTAAATTTGAAAGTCAAGCGTCAGAATGAAGAGATTGACACAATGTACAGATATAAGTTATTATAACTTGGAGCAAATTAACAGAAGTAGAAATTAAAAAGTTGTAACAATATAAAATAATAGGGTACTCCAGCCAGACATAAGTTAAAAGAAGAGAAAAAGTTGAACAGTCTCTCAAAAATGTTGAGTTTTCTCAACTTGTTAATTCTTACAGTGAAATAATCTCTCTCCCACAGTTGACATTGGACTGGAATTTGCAGGTGAGTGGGTTCTTATGTTATTACATGAATCACTAAAGGGTCCTATGGTTCAGGTCATTTCTACTGGTAAGGTGTCCTAATTAAACAAAATTATTAGAGAGGCAGAGGAGTCTCGACTTCTTAATGGTCTTTAGTATATTTTCTTATTTCATCCTGTTTCTGGGGTTGGGATCATGTAGGAACTGTTTGTTTCTGAATAGTTGTTCCTTTACTTCTGTCAGAAGCTCCACTGTCTCTGCTGCCACCATATACCCATCTGGCCTTGCTGTTCCACCTCTTCATCTACTGTGGTTCTTTTTTACCCCATACCCAGTCCTGTACACTCCCTTTTGCCCCTCTATCATGACCTGTGTCCCCAATTATCACAGGATTATTACACCTGGATATAAAATATATCAGTGAAAGACAAAAAAAAGATGGTTTAATTGAGTAGAGAACAATGATCTAATTATCTTACAGTATTGTAAGATAATTGGGTGATTATGGGTTTATAGCACCGCAGAGAGAAAGAAAGTGACAACATTGAAGTGTCAATGATGTGAGTGGGGGTGAGTGTAAATAACATGTGCAGCATATTAATGCTTATTACAACACTGAATAAACACAGCGTCTATGTTTTTATTCCAGGTGACGAGGATGAAGTTTCCACTTTTCAAGAGGAACATGAGAGGGAAAGACACAGAAGAAAAAGAAGAGATGGTGATAGAGAGAAAAAGAAGAGGGGAAATGGGAGGAGAAAAGGAGCATCTAGAGCGGGAGAGGGGGAAGAGGAATTACAAGCCAGGCCTGAGAAAAGAGAAAGGGACAGGAGAAGGATATCAAGGAATGATCAAGAAGCAGAAGGAAGAGAGAGGGAAGAGGAGGGCCAGGCCAAAATAAAAAGTGGTAAGGTGGCAAAAATGAGTAAGAATATCAAAAATGAAAAAATGAAAAAAATGGAGCAGGAGGAGGAAGAAGTGGAAGGAAGAAATGCCAAGGGAAAAAAGAAACATGGAAGTGCCAAAAAAGTAGAGACAGAAGAGGATGAAGATAAACGTACAGCAAAGAAGAAAGCACAGAAAGTAAAGAAGAAGAAAAAGCACAAGAAAGTAGTTGAAACAAGGTAAAGTATTATCTTACAAATTCACCTTATCTGTAGTTTCCTGCTGAGGAAAACTATCATAATCTTCCCCCTCTGTAGGGTTATCAGAGGCCTTTCTCACAAACATCGTGTCATGCACACAAGAAAGGTGCAAAGACATTAAACACACCACTCTTCTATGCCTCAGTTCAGAGCAAGAGACAAGTGAGGAAGATGACAAGGAAGAAGAGGACAATGAGGAGAAAGAGGTGAGGCCAGAGTCTCTGTCACCGGAGGAGCTGGAGGCGCTGAAGGAGGCAGTAGATGAGAGGAAGAAACTGATCCAAGGTCTGAGGGGAAAACCCTGGCCAATGAAAAAGAAACTTGTGACTCTAAGGTAAATTCACTCACAGTGTTGTTATTGAATTAGCATCCTGAAACAATCAGAATCCCCCGAGTTTTCAGGATCTGCTGTAATACAACATGTGAGCTGTAATTCACTCTGAATCAAATCATCTTCTTCCTTTTAGGGAGTCTCAGGAGTTTGTGGAGAAATATGAGGGAGCTTTGGGGAAAGGGAAAGGCAGGAAGCTCTATGCATACAAGGTCATGATGACCAAGGTAGGGAATCACAGACTGATTTGATATCAGTATTTATTTATATAATTATAGGATGCTTTTTATTTAATGATATTTGTTTCGTAGAAATGGATGAAGTTTCAACGGGACTTTGAAAACTTCAAAACTGCCTGCATTCCATGGGAGATGAAAATCAAGGAGATTGAAAGTAAGTTTGGTTTATTTTTTAGAAACATTTTTTGCCTCATAGTCTCAAAATACATTTCTAGCATTCGAATGAGTTTAAAGGGACTAAGCAAGATGAATCATAGCTCACTCTATATGTCTTGCAGGCCTCTCCTTTAGTTCCCCAGCTTCTCATTACTGTTGTAACATCCATCCTCATATTTATTCCCTCTGCCTCTCAGGTCATTTTGGCTCCTCAGTTGCCTCTTACTTTATCTTCCTGAGGTGGATGTATGGCATCAACATGATCTTGTTTGGTCTGACCTTTGGCCTGGTTATGGTGCCAGAGGTACTGTACATGGCTTTTTTTAAAATTTTTAAGTCATCATTTCCTTGCGTCAGTAGATTTGATGTCATGCATATTTCTCTGTTCATTCTGTTTCTTTGCATGCTTTGAGGTTTCTTCTAATTACCCTTCTTGCTCCCCTGCAAATTGCTAACAGGCATTAATGGGGCGGCCCTACGGCAGCATCCCAAGAAAGACTGTCCCCAGGGCTGAGGAGGCCAGTGCCATGGACTTTGCTGTCTTATGGGACTTTGGAGTCAGTTAATTATACACAACATCACACTCACCCCAAGCTCTTGAAGTAGCATGTTGTTGTTTTGTTACATATGCCTGTGAGTCAGTTCACATTTGAAAAATAATGATGCCTTCTTGTTGCAGATCACCTCAACTACAATTTGTATCCACAGGGTTACGCTCAGTACTCAGTCCTTTTCTATGGTTACTACAACAGCCAGCGTGCCATTGGCTGGCTCAAGTTCCGTATGCCTCTGTCATACTTCCTGGTTGGCGTGGGAACAGTGGCCTATAGCTACATGGTGGTCATAAGAACGTAAGTTTATTATGACTACATATAATTAATTAATCTCCTTTAGGCACAATGTGGTACTGAATCTGTATTTCTGATTAAAGGATGGCCCGTAATGCAAATGAATCGGGGGTTGGAGATGATAACAGCTTTAATTTCAGCTGGAAAATGTTCACCAGCTGGGACTACCTGATAGGAAACCCTGAAACTGCAGACAATAAGTTTGCCTCCATCACCACCAGTTTCAAGGTTGGTGCAGCTGACTGTTGGTAATCCAGTACGGTAATTGATGCCATGTATATTACATTTATCTAAAATCCTGTACATCCCTCCTTCTATATCTCTCCAGGAGGCAATCTTAGAGGAGCAAGAGAGCCGAAAGGATGACAACATCCATCTGACTCGTTTTCTGCGTGTGCTGGCCAACTTCCTGGTCTTGTGCTGCTTAGCAGGAAGTGGATACCTCATCTACTTTGTAGTGCGTCGCTCTCAGAAGTTTGCCCTTGATGGACTGGATACCCACACCTGGTGGGAAAGGAATGAGGTAGCAATGAGAAATGAGAGACAGAGAATCAAAGAGACAGAAATATAGAGGAAGAAGTGTATGAATCATTTTAGTAGCAGGCAAGACTTGCTGAGCAAGTTCATTATATAGAGTGGAATGAAATACAATCATTTGGCCTATAGAACTTTTTCTTTTTTAGCATAGTCATTGCAGGAAAAGCTTAACTGTAATCATTAATTACAGCTGTGTATTA
Source organism: Macquaria australasica (assembly GCA_005408345.1). Classification (NCBI taxonomy): domain Eukaryota; kingdom Metazoa; phylum Chordata; class Actinopteri; order Centrarchiformes; family Percichthyidae; genus Macquaria; species Macquaria australasica. The sequence continues at coordinate 878,817 of SEMN01000164.1, forward strand.
CATTTAGATGTTCCAGCTCCCTATTATTGTGCATGCTCAATCTCTGGTTTGGCTTACTGGCACAGCTAAATGGAATATTGTTAATGTTACTAGTTACACCAGTGCTTTTCCTGCTATAACAAGCCAAAATGTCTGTTGTGAAAAAGGCCTACTGCTCACTCTAACCAATCAAAACTGTGGTTCTGTTGAGTGTGCATACTAAAACTTTAGCATTCAGTAGCTGTGCACCAACTGCATACTGACATGTACATACTAACTGTATACAGCATGCACTAAATATTAATCTTTATAGTATACTATTTTGGAAGTTACTCTACAAGAAATCAACATACTTAACTGCTTTATACAAAAAGGAAATTATACATACTGTGACTTTAGAATGCCACTGGCGATTAAACTTAACAAACCGAGAGCAAAATGTTTTTCAAAAATGTAATAGTGTTTTTGTTTCCTGTGGTGTTTCAGAAGCTGTTTCATCACCATCTACAATTAGTTTTAATACACTACATACTTAAAATCTGCTTAGAATTAGAATTTAGTATGGATCAGCTAGTGTGTTAAATTCTCCCTCCACTCAAAAATATGTTTTGCTTATTGTTACTTCCCTTGGATGTTTGACCTTCACTTTGCAAAATGATGTACGTGCAGAGTTTGTCACTTTTAGATGAGACCTAATGCTGGTCACCTATAGGTTGCTGTTTGCTGAAATGTTAGTGTGCACACTATACAGGACTATCTAGAGAGACAGAAAAGTTTGCTGCCAGTCCTATCATTACATACTGGGTATTTGTAAGTGACAAACATTCTGTGCAAGCCTTCATACGAGCTTTCATTAGTCTAGGCCTTTGTGTTTCTCAGGTGAACATGGTCATGTCATTACTGGGGATGTTCTGCCCCATGCTGTTTGACGTCATCAGTGCCCTGGAGAACTACCACCCTCGTGTCGCCCTGCAGTGGCAGCTGGGTCGCATCTTTGCCCTCTTCTTGGGAAATCTCTACACCTTCATCATTGCACTCATGGATGAGATCAACCTCAAAGTGAGAACTAGAGCACGTAGATGTGTGAGATACTTAATAGTTTTACAATATGCTTAACTTGAGGTGTGTATATGTGTTGCAGAGGGAAGAGGAAAAGATAGTAAAGTTTAATATAACCACATGGGAAGACAGTCTTTACAATGGTACAGTATCAGAAAACAGCACTGCTCCACCCAACACTATCCACCCTGCTGATGTGCCCAGAGGGCCCTGCTGGGAGACCATGGTGGGGCAGGTCAGTGTGCATGTGTGTGTGTGTGTAAATCATTATGTATTATATGATGTAATTGTTTTTACAGCATAAAGCTATGGGTACCCAAAGTGACCAATATTAAATAAAAATATAGGACATTATGAAATAATCATAATGAATGAATGCAAACAAAATATGTAATATAACTATGGGATTGTGAAATGAGGGAATTCATGTAGAAAGGTGCTGTGCAATTGGTCAATAGTGAGCATTAGTGACTTGAACTTAAGGCGAGCAGCAACAGGGAGCCAGTGAAGAGAAAAAGTAGAGTGACATGAGCTGTCTTTGACTGGTTGAAGACCAGACGTGCTGCCGCATCTTGGACCATTTGCACCTCAGGGTTTCTACCACCGACAGCAGTGCAGTTTCAGTGGAATGAGCCATTTTAAATAGAGCAATCTTTTACATATTGGATTGTCACAATTTATATATGTATTTATATTTTTATATTTATTTAATTTTGGCAACCTTGGGTCACCATATATTGATTACATTTGATTGACACATAATTGTCAGAATTGTATTCAGCAATGATTTCTAATGGAAATAGAAATGTGTTCTGATCACATTCAGTTACTTTTAGAAATCTTCGATATAAAGTGAGAAAAATACAAAGTTCATGTCATATATGTTTTGCATTAAAAATTAAATACAGTGTATTTTATGTTGGGTAGGACATGTAGTACATTTTGTACTTATACACAATAAACATGGTAAACTAACCTACACATGCATGTTAATATTGAGACATATACTCAGGGATAACTTTGTAAATAAAAAAGTATAACCTCTGCAAGGTGATTATTATATACGTATGATTGCTTCATCCATTGCAGGAGTTTGTCCGGCTGATCATATCTGATACCATGACAACCTACATCACGCTGCTGATTGGTGATTTCCTGAGAGCTGTGCTTGTTCGTTTTCTCAACTACTGCTGGTGTTGGGACCTTGAGGCCGGATTTGTGAGTCATCTGTTCTAACTGATCACAGTGACTGTGCCAAATTCAACTGTTATTACACATTAAAGATGTGCACCTTTTTCTAGAGGTGAATTTAAATGTTGGCTATGAAAATATGAGTCACAGCCAATTAATTTTTGTTTTTTGGTCATTTTGATGTCATTTGTTAAAGCCATCCTACTCTGAATTTGATGTCAGTGGGAATGTCTTGGGCCTGATCTTCAATCAAGGAATGATATGGTAAGAAAGCAACACTGGTCTTATTTAAATCAGAAGGTTCAAAAAGACATATTAAGGATTGTCACTTTTCATTTTTGTGTTTTATTTAAAACCAGCAGCACTGGTATAATGGAAAACCACTTAGTGACGATGAATAGCACTTTCAGTCCAATCCTAATCTTTTCTTCCAGGATGGGTGCTTTCTATGCCCCCTGCCTGCCTGCCCTGAACGTCCTCCGGCTCCACGTGTCCATGTACCTGCAGTGCTGGGCCGTGATGTGCTGTAATGTGCCGCAGGAGAGGGTCTTCAAGGCCTCTGGCTCCAACAACTTCTACATGGCCATGTTGCTGGTCATCCTCTTCCTGTCCACTCTGCCTGCCATCTACACCATCGTCACCATCCCCCCTTCCTTTGACTGTGGACCCTTCAGGTAATGATGCTTGTTCAAGAAAACTGGCATTTACAATTTGATTACTTGACTTTCTGTCACAATCATTCTCTTCTCCTTAGTGGGAAAAAGCGTATGTTTGATGTGATCCAAGAGACTCTTGAGTCGGACTTCCCTGCCTGGTTTAGTAAAGTGTTCAGCTATGCCTCTAACCCTGGACTGGTGCTACCCTTCATATTGCTTATGGTGTGAGTCAGCAAACACTCAGCAGCCAACTGCATGAATATATTAAGATATTTTGCATGACCATGCAAAAAGTTTAAGGTTATTTGACAGTAATAATCTTATTATTTTATCTTTCAGACTGGCCATTTATTACTTGCAGTCCACATCCAAAAGCTACAAAGAAGCTAATGTGGAACTGAAGAAAAAACTACAAACGGTAACCTGAAATTAGGTTTTGTTTTTCCTCTCATTTAGCACTGGTGCTTTTTATCTGCTTTTGAATCCAGTGGAATAAATAAGTGTTATAGTCAAGTGATGAGGGTGGAAAGTTGAGGAAATGTTGTTCAAGAATGATGTGACATACAGTATGTCACTATGTTGACCTCTTACATTCTAGATATAGAGGGATATTTTAATTTTGGGCAAATAAAGGTAAGAAATTCACAGGAATTTTCATGTTTGTTATTTGTTTGCCCTCAGATTTGCTTTTGCAATGGATTTTAGCAGCTTTGAAACTTCCCAACTGTGTCTAGATGAAAACATAGATAGTAGTGCCTGAGGCCACTGTGGTTGTATTAGCATCAAAACTCCAGCAGAGAGCAGCAAAGTAACATCTCATTCAGTATCTGTCCAAAAACAGTGGATTGGACAATTTGCACTGACTACTGTGTTGCCTGTCAAGTGCAGCAGCTGAATAACAGTAACACAAGAACTAATGTGCATTTCTGTAAGCCTTACTCTACATTTCTAAACTTTAAAATGATTTCTAAAGTTCTGTGGGTGGGCATTGTGGACTGAATACGTTTTCTGCAGTCAGTCAGAATTACTTGTTCGTCCCTTTCAAGCAAAATGAGGAGAACAAGAAGAAGAACAAACGAGCAGCACTGAAGGCACAAATGGATCTAGAGGAGGCCAGAAAAGCTGCATCATCACAGGCTGCAGAGCAACAAAAGCCTGACAACGCTTCACTACAAGACCAAGAGGGTGAGACTTTTCAATTCTAAATAAAAATAAAACAGAGGATTTTTATCATGGGATAAAAAGAAAGATAGATCCAATGTAAACAAAAACAAACAAACAGAAATCTGCTCAACTTGATTATAAAAGTTGGCTTTGGTCTCCAACTATGGAGCCCTGAAACTGACAAAATGTAATAAAAGCTTATTAGACAAGCCAAAAATATAACTGAATACATAAAATAATAGAGAAATATAAACCTTACTTTTCCTTTAATCTCCAATCAGTTGGTAAAGAAAAGCAAAAGCATTGTATTGTGTACCACAAACCACTTAATAAAAATAAATTAAAAATAAATTAATTTTATTCTTCTATTTATCTTTCATTAGCTTTTCTTGGCACACACAAATTTAAACATTTATCTATTTCAGAAATTACCATTACCTGCTACTCCCAAGTAGCATTAGCTAGCTAACTTTGTTAGTGAGAGTTAATACAGTAATGCTACAGCAGTATGCACCACAGCATATGGTTAATAAATTGTCTTGCACCCCCCGCCTGCATCTGGAATTATACATTTCTCTTATCCTACTTTCTCCTTCAGCAGATGAAGAAAACCAGGGCAGCAGTCAGCGGCTGTATCATGGTAAGAATGGACGCAACCCTCCTCCTCCTGTTAGAGACCATGAGCGCCAACTTCCAGCCACCAGAGCCCCTGTCCCCAGGACCTATCACCATGGCAACCACGGGGCTCCTGGGTACCTGCCCGGTTTCCCTCGGCAAAGTAAACAGACAATGAGGGAGTGAAGGACAACATGTTAGCAAATGTCACTCAAAACCAAGCACTTTATTGAGAAATTCATGCTCAGCTGTACACTGTGAACTGAGAGTAATGAGAGTGCTGACCTAGTGCACATTTTCTCCTGAATAAAAGTATTTTTCAAACTCTGTATTTATGATAAAAAGAAGCTGTAAGCATTTCAAATTACTAATTTTTCCTTTGTCTACTAACTAAACGTTAACAAGAGCACAGTAAAATTTCTTTAAATGTTGCATTACAGTTCTTATATGTGTCAGTGTCTTTTGAAGCCATTACTCTTGTTATTAAATCTGCGGTAAATTGTAAATTAATTTGAAATTTGAACAAGCCGACAATTCTCCTTCTATGCAGCATACAGAACAGGGGAAATATTAGTGTATCTTTATACTGCATTGGCTACAGACAGGTGTGCAGCTTGCTTTCCATCTTTACAGTATACAGGCTACACAGGTCTCCATATTAACTCTGCTTGGCATCACATCACAGCAAATCATCACTCCAAAACAAATTATTTTTATAATATGTTTTTGAAATGGGTAAACTAAACACGGAGGTTTGTTGCTTTTTAAAAATAATTTTTGATTAATTCTATACTTGTCTTCTTGTCATCTTGTCTTTGAAGATGTATAAGATAAAACAGATAAACCAAGCTTGAACTTTGGTTGTTAACCTTAGTTAATCTTTCAGTTTCCTAACAAATTAGTCCAGTTATAATCAAAATTATAATAGTTTTAAACCACGCTGACATATATTTTTCTCTCAGACACTGAACACAGCTATCCCGGGCCAAAGTATTAAACAATTCATTAGACATGGAGGCCATTTAACCTAGCTAGCTAGTCTTAAATGGATCTCTGTCAGGACCTACGCACATTTAATTTAAATCTGTTTTTCAGCTGTGTGATACAGATATGATTGAAGAGTGTCAGATTATTCCTTTTTTGGACAGCAATGAAAAAAATCTAATGTGTGCCAAACATTCAGATTTGAACCGTCAGTGTAAATCCATTCATTGTGGTCTCCTGACCTTCATCATGTATCATGGACTCGTATCATCTGATAACCACATGGCCATATCTAATGTCCCCTGACCCAATAGCTGATTCTGCTCTGCAACTGACATCTAGCGCTCCTGTCAATCAACCTGTCATGTAGCTGACCTGTCAGTCAAATCCAAAAGTAATGCTGTTGTCTCATTAGTTAAACTTTACTAACCTGAAATTCTATACATTGTCATTCAAAGTCTTGTTTAACTGAAATTTAAGATGTGTGCAATGTAAGGGTCGACAGTGAGGAATAAGTGTTTAAGTGTCTAAATCATTTAAGACAACAAGCTCATAATGCCACTTTCATTAAATTACAGTGCCAATCAAATCCACTTCCATTGATGCTTCATGATCAATTCATGGCAAGTGAGCATTAAGTATTAATTCTGTAGTTATTTGAGAGCTAGAGAATGAAGTAATGCTTTATTCTTTCATCGTGGCCCAAGAATTGCCAATCACATTATTTAATGAAGACTGAGGAGATGTTGATAGGGAGACAAGTAAGCCTCCATCTTCTCGGTATACTGGAGACTCTGCCATAATCTGCCTCACTCTTATTTATCCAGGTAATACCAACCCCCTGATGCCCGCCGTTTCACCCTCCTACTTGAGTTGTGTTTTGGCTCTATCCCAGTTTCTCTCCATGCTGGTACATTGTTTCAGAAAACTGACCCATGACGGGGTTACACATTACCGGATATCTCAATGTCTGCCATACCACAATGGGCATCTCTTATTCACTAACAGTAATGAAGGGAGGAGTGAGACATTGGCTACAAGCACTGATCTGACTGCTTGGATGGTGTCCAGTTTTGCTTTGGAGAGCAAAGATCGACACTGAGACTCGGTGTGAACGTCAGACGCTTTTTAGTTAATGAAGAATAAATGCATCTTGGCCTTCTCCAAGCCCAAGTACATTATAGTGAGATGGAGACTGATGGAGAAGAGTATTGGATGGTTGCAGGAAGTGGAGGGGACATTCAGGAGCAGGAGCGAAAGCAGGAGCTGGATGAGGAGGACATGAAAAGCTCCAACCGCAAAGGCTTAGCTTGTCTTTCAGGTACAAGCTTTCAAACCAGCATTCATATAACCCCCCGGAAGTGTGTCGCTCTCTGTGTTAGCTGCATAGCAGCCTAGTGTCTCCTGTTTCCTCCTGTATTATTCAAAAGGTCAGATCTGACATTTGACCATAACCACACAGGTAGTAGCTCTTAGTGGTTGAAATACATCATGTGGATGGGAACATTAGGCAACATTGTTCATCCCTCAGTCCTCACTTTCACCTCTTTTTTAATTTTTTTTATTTACCTCTGTGCTATCACAAACTCACATTTTTTAAATTTGTCCTAAAACAATGACAAAAATAGATTCCAACGTTCAGCTGAAGTTAATAGTTAATAGTCAAGCAGGAATTTTCCAAAGTCACGGTCTTTTTGTACAAACTTCTCTCTTTGTGTTTCCTTGTTGAGCTAGATTGGGAAGATAGTAAAATAAAGACAGAATTTCATACTAAAAAGACTGTAATTTGTGAAAATACCCACTAAATCAGACTGCTGAAGCCTCATATTAACTTCAGTTGAACTGTTTTTCACAGAACGAGGACTGTGGATTTTGTCCCACATCACTTATATTGGAATCACTTTAGAAAGGGATTTCTTCATGGCCATTAAGAACAGGATGAATGATTGCAGCGACCAATTACTCTTTAAATGTACATATGGGCATGTGAGTTTTGTTTTAAGATAGACTTGAAATAATGTGAATCTATCCTTTAATGAAGAGCTTGTGAAATTGACTGACTTGTCCCTTTAATAAAACACCTTTAGTGAAGTTATAGATTCACTAAAGTAACTGTTCTATGTTCAGTTTACACCACGCTATTTATGTATTTAAATCGAATGACTTGTTTCACTTTTCACTCAGGATTACTTAAGGTTTCATCTAACTTTAATGAGGCCTGACCTTTATGTCTACATTTGCTCTGGTGTCTTCTTACTGCGTCACAACTGAATGATGGCAAAAGCCCAACAATCAGTTTTTGGTATCAGAGCTGTTTCCTTGTAGTCTGGGCACTAGACAAATCTACGAACTCATGTTTTATTTGCTCTGGCAGAAGCATTTGCGATTTGGTCTGGTAACGTCAGGCTAGTTTCCTTATCTATCTATCTATCTATCTATCTATCTATCTATCTATCTATCTATCTATCTATCTATCTATCTGTCTATCTATCTGTCTATCTATCTATCTATCTATCTATCTATCTGTCTGTCTGTCTGTCTGTCTATGTATCTATCTATCTATCTATCTATCTATCTATCTATCTATCTATCTATCTATCTATCTATCTATCTATCTATCTATCTATCTATCTATCTATCTATCTATCTATCTATATATGTATATATATCACATCCATTATATGACAATGATACAAGTTGTTAAACATCCAATTTCAATAAACTTGAGGATTAAAGCATGTGGACTGTATATGAGCTCGTATCGCTCCAGTCAAATATCAATTAGCACTTTGATTGACAAGTCCATTGTCTGATTGTGTTTTCTCCCCAGGCTCCTGATTATCATCTAATGGACTGTGTCTTTGATGGTCGTCAAGAAGTCCGGTCTTTGAACAGTCTAAACAGAGGCGCACCTGTTCCTGCATGTGTATGTGTGTGTGTGTGTGTGTGTGTGTGTGTGTGTGTGTGTATCCTAGCTATTTGACACAGTGCCTTCACAAATGTAGCAACTGCTTGCACTGCGTGACTCATGGATGGAGAGGAGGCAGAGTCTGAAGTGAGAAGAGGAGGACTAACAGGAGAAAAAGAGGATACAAATAACTAAAAGAGACACAGCAAAATGCCTCCAAAGAGGAAAAATGATATGACAATTAACATTGAAGATGGTGAGAAGAATTGTTTTTATGCTATTCTGCTGAAAAGAACCGTCTTTATTTGTTTCTTAAAGTCAATTTTCAGCTTTATTATTCACCTTTTTGATTATATTGATAATGACTGAGTAAAAGTCATTGTTAAGTGGTAAATATCTATTTGTGTAGAGTTTTATCCCCTTAATTTGTGCATGTTTTTTTTTTTTTACATGTTCACAGTTGGGATGGAGGTTGATGCTGTGGTAGACAGTGGAAGTGAAGGTGAGTCACCAGGAACAATTTTGGTTTGCTTTTCATCAGAGAAACAGTTAAACTGAGCAGGGTATGTCTTGAAGATTTGCCACAATGTGATGGACAAATTAGTGTAAATTACTGCTTGTTTTTCTCTCTTCTGTCACTTCTCTTCAAGATTATTTACATCTTTTCACCAAATTTCCTCTTTCATAGAGGCTGACTGCAATAATTTCAGAGGATTCTTGTACACTTTATTATTGTTCTTTGCACTTTTGATGAGCTAGAAAATTTTACGAGAGTAACATCACTGCTGCACATGCATGCTGGATGTACGTTTCAGCTACTTATCTAAAATGTATGTTTGTCCCAGATGAGGCCAGGAGGAGAACTAAAAACAGGAGAGCCAAACCACAACGTAAAGCCAAACGGGTCAGCGATGATGATGAGGAGGATGAAGAGGATGAGGCACCAAGGAAAAGAGGACGAAAGAAGAAGGCCAAGACCCAGGACAGCGATGAAGACGATGAGGAAGACAGCCGGAGTGTGAAAAGCAAAGGTTCAAAAGCCTCCAGGAAGAAAGCTGCTAAGGAGGAGAGCGATGAGGAGAGCGATGATGAACGAGAGAAAAAGAAAAAACGAGGGAAAGTGGTGTCCAAAAAGGATAAAGAGGAGCAGAACAAGGAGAAGAAGGGAAATGTTAAAGGGAAAGACAAGGATAAAGGTGGTGATAAGGACAAAAAAAAGAAGAATGGGAAGTTGAGCAGGTGCAGTATTCTCTGAGAGCTATCTTTCACCTACCTGCACGCTCCACACACCCATATGGGCTTTCTCCATTCAGTCTCATGCAGACCCCCTGCAGACTCTGGTGATATGAAGCTATGTGGCATATATTCATGGAGATCGAACAGGAACACAGTGTAAATTACATCATTATTATTACAACACAGAATACACACTTGTTTCCCTGAATATATGGCATTTACAGTATATCAGGTTGATTTTTAATGTAGCAGCAGTCAGATGCTATCCATGTACTGGGAAACGTTCACGAGGTATCCTGTAAAACATTTAATAATGGCTCTGGCTTTTATGTGCATCAACAACCAAATGTGCAGCATTAAGTTAGTTAAGTAGTTTTATTGTGTGTGACAATCTCCCAAGTGATAGAAAAGCTGCTGTGATGGATGGTGTAATCTCATTTGTTCATCCATTATTTACTGCTGCCTTAAAACAAAGGCTACAGGACAAAACATCCTGAAACACCACATCTTCCTACTGTTTCATTGGGAGTGTTTGGTTGTCTGACCATTTCTGATTATCAAGTGTCAAGAAAGAAGGTTTTAACTTTTTCTAGTGGAAGAATTAAAATCCATACCATGACCTGCTCATTAAAATGATTTAATATAATAACTGAATTGTGTATAACCTTTCAAAAACGTTTTGACAAAGTGCTGCAGAAGGTCAAAGAAACTTTTAAAAAGCAAAAACCTTTAGCTTCAAAACATCAAAACAGTGCTGCAAGGCTTTTGACCTTAGCTGCCTGTAAGTGGTAGTATCTAGCTCTAGCTCTCTTTTTTCATTCGTTACACAACAATTTCTATCACTCTTCATGCGTACAACTGAGTGCAACATTATGAATGTCTTTCAGGAGAGACAGTCTGAAACTGTGGACTGTATTTAAATCCCCATATTGAAACAAATATTGCATCTTCCAACTCTCTATGACAGCAAGCTTTTTCACCCCACCTTCATGCGTGGCCAACTATAAACACTCTTCATGCCTTCAGACGTTGTCGGACAACACATCGTACAAACTCTTTTCTAGCAAAACCTGGCCCTTAGAGTCTATAGCCATGCTAGAGCCTCTTTGAGGCTATACTGTACTGTACAGTGCTTTGAGCTAAATACTAATGTCAGCATGCTAACATGCTGGTGTTTAGCAGGCATAGCCTAATGTTTACTATGTTTGCAATCTTAGTGTATTTTGAAATTAGCACAAAACAGCTAATTAACACAACTAAAGTAGAACTGAGGCTGATGGGAATGCCATTAGTTTTGCAGGTATTTCTTACACATCATGTGGGTACATTATTAAGAGTTGAGATTTACTGAGTTCTCCCTCTATTTTGTAAAATTGCTCATAACTTACAGACGAATGAATTTTCTGATGTTGGTGTTGCTGCTGCTGTCTAAGGTTTAGATGTGGCTCCTGTAGCTTCTTGTCAAGGCCATGGCATGTGACAGATCTTTCCCTTTATCAGCTCTTCTTCTTCATCTGACGGTGACGAAGAGTCGCTGTCAGAGGGAGAGATGGAAGCCCTGAAGGAACAGGTAGAGGAGAAGAAGAAACTGATCGCTACATTAAGGAACAAACCCTGGCGCATGAAGAGGAGACTCGTACTGCTCAAGTAAAAACAGAAAAAAAAACAGTGACCAACTTTAACTCACATCCTCTGCCTGCTTGCTTGTGATTACTGTATTTTCTGGTTGTTGCTGCTGCATTTGAGTCTTTATTCTTCTTTTGTTTGGGTATTTTGCTTGTCACTCATTTTGTTCACTGACTATTTCTTACAAGCACTTTTCTTAATGCCTACCATCACTCATGTCATGAACATGTGATGTTGATCATGCATTATTAAAACTTGTCCATCACTGCTTAAGCTGTATATTTGTTCACCCACAATCACAATTTCATTCAGTTATGGCAATCCTCCCCTCTGTAAGATGCACACTAGACACATGAAGACAATTGTCTATAAATCTCAGGGAAACACGCAGCAGCACACTCGAGGCTGGCTGTAGGTCAGCCTGTTAGATATCTTTCTCTGAGTGTGAGAAGACTGTAAATACTACCGGGTACCTTGCCAGGGCCAAGGCTGGGAGTTGTGTAGGTTAGTGTGTGCGTGTACTCGGTGTGTATGTTTCTCTATGTACATATCAGTGTAAGAAAGGGAACCCAATAGGGGAGCTGCCTTAACTTTTTCATGAGCTTGACACTCTTTGATTGCGCGTTGCTTGCCAAGTGTTCCTTCCGATGCTCTTACCATATGCAATGTGCCATCAATCACTAAGTCATCCCGGACCTGTTGTTTTTACATCCTGTTCCCATTAACTAATTTATTCATTGCTTAGGTAGATCATGGTTTTCAGCTGGATGTCGCTCACCTTATTTCATTAGTGGATGTTTGTGCTTTTCTCTGATTGGTCAAACAGGGAGGCCCAGGAGTTTGTTGAGAAATTTGAAGGAGCTCTTGGGAAAGGAAAAGGCAGGAAGCTGTATGCATTCAAAGTCATGATGACCAAAGTAATCTGCTCATTTTGCAACACTTAACACAAACTTTATAACGAGGATGATATTGTGAAAATAACCATTTTAAACTTTTTTCCCCCAGAAACTAATCAAGTTTAAACGCGACTTTGAGAACTTTAAAACAGCCTGTATACCATGGGAGAGGAAGATAAAGGAAGTAGAAAGTTGGTACCACTATGACATTACCTGAAAAATAATTACTGAGCTATGATCTTACTGTTTCTAATAAGCTGTCACTACATTTCTAAGTCAAGTTCTCTGTTTTCCTAATCATAGGTCACTTTGGATCATCTGTGGCATCCTACTTTATTTTTCTGAGGTGGATGTACGGTCTGAATCTGGTCCTGTTTGGGTTCATGTTTGGCCTGGTGGTGCTGCCTGAGGTACAGCTTTTCTCATGATACATGTGATACCTGATGTCGCAGACATTGTACATGTTTTCAGCTCTCTCCTTTCTTTCTCACCTCCATCCCTCTCCTCTGTGTTTAGATTCTTATGGGTCTTCCCTACGGCTCCATTCCCAGGAAGACTGTGCCTCGAGAGGAGCAGGACACAGCCATGGACTACTCTGTGCTCTTTGACTTTGGAGTGAGGATCTTAGCTTTATTTATCAATTTATTTATCATATCTGGATAAACCTATATGAATAGGATAGGTAGATGATATTTACAATGGGTGGCTCAAACAAATCAATATAGAAAATACATGGTATCCCATAGATAGATAGCTGTGTTTAAACACTAATGTTTGAATTTTTAATGTCAGTTGGTCGGTCGGACCACCACTTAGGTCCAGACTGAAATATCTCAACAACTATTAGATGGAGTGCCATGATATTTTGTGCAGGCATTCAAGGTTCCCAGAGGATGAATCCTAACCACTTTGGTGATCCTCAGACTTCAGATCCTTTGTCTGGTGTTTTCTGACTAAATACCTGCAAAACTAATGTCATTCCCATCCACCTTAGCTGCACATTGTGTTTTGTGCTAATTAGCAAATGTTACATGCTTACAGGCTAAACTGAGATGATGAAAATGATAAACATTATACCTTCTTAATTGCATGTTAGCGTTGTCACTGTGCGCATGTTAACACGCTAACATTAGCATTTAGCTCAAAGCACCACTGTACAAAAGTACAACCTCACAGAGTCCCTAGCATGGCTGTAGACTCATGGCTGTCTTGTTTGTATCCACATTTGAACAGGATGTTACAGTTTTATTTACCATATTTTAGCTTTTTCTTAGTCATGTGAAAAAGTGTGAAAGTTGCTTTGGGCACCTGTTGTAATATGTAAATAATATACCTCATCAACAGGGATACTGCCAGTATTCCTTTTTGTTCTACGGGTACTACGACCACCAGCGAAAGATTGGGGTGCTGCAGTTCAGACTCCCTCTGTCATACCTGCTAGTGGGCGTTGGCATCTTTGGATACAGCCTGATGGTTGTAATAAGAACGTAAGGCAAGACACACAAATGTGGGCAGGCAATCAGATGTACATGTATGCAGACAGAGATGTTTGGGTGTTTTTCATCTGTTGTTTCTGGCCTTTTTCTCTTCTCAGGATGGCTCGTAACTCAAATGAAGGAGGGGATGGGGCGGAGGAGGGAGAGTTCACCTTCAGCTGGAAGATGTTCACCAGCTGGGACTACCTGATAGGAAACCCTGAGACTGCAGACAACAAGTATGCCTCCATTACGACCAGCTTCAAGGTTAGCAGTTGTGTGTGTGTGTGTGTGTGTGTGTGTGTGTGTACATTTGTGTTGGGGGATGAGCACTGCAACATCAGCAGTAGGCCTGAGATATATAAATTGGGTTTGTGAAATCAAATCAAAGAGCAAGGGTTTCCCTCTAGATTAACCCATTACATAGAAAAATCCATCATGGAAGAACTCAAGATACCAAATTCCTGCAGGCAGCAATCTTAGAAGACCAGGATATGATGTAGCCACAGTAAAAACTGCAACAATGTGCAAATAGAAAAAAAAAAGAAAGTTTAAACTGTCAAGTAATTACAACTTTGTTCCATTAAACGCTTTAGGAATCCATCGTGGATGAACAGGAGAACCAGAAAGATGAGAACATCCATCTCCGGCGGTTCCTCAGGGTTGTGGCAAATGTTCTGATCTTGTGCAGCCTTGGAGGCAGCGGATACCTCATCTACTTTGTGGTGAAACGTTCTCAGGAGTTTGCTAAGATGAAGAAAGATGATCTCTCGTGGTTGGAAAAGAATGAGGCAGGTTGACATTAAACATTTGGCATTTCTTTACCTTTTATGCTTAAGCAGTGATTTTTCAGATTATCATTTTATAGAGACCACAAGGAGCTATGGAAGTTTGGGAGAGTTGAGGCTTGCAAATGAGAGTGAAAAAGGATATTAGTAACCCCCCTCTCTCGTCCGATGTATCAGGTGGAGTTTGTGATGTCTCTGCTGGGGCTGGTGTGCCCTCCTCTGTTTGAAACCATCGCAGAATTGGAAGATTATCACCCCCGTATTGCCCTGAAGTGGCAGCTGGGACGAATCTTTGCCCTCTTCCTGGGAAACCTTTACACCTTCCTCTTCGCCTTGTTTGATGAGGTTACTGCCAAGGTATGACAGATATGCCTGTATGTGTTTGTTCCTGTTGCTGGGCAGGTGTGGTACAGTTGTATTTATACGATCTCCTGTATTTCCATGTAAGAACCTTCGCTGAGAGCTACAAGACCTTTGCTGCTGTGCTTAAACTAAATATGTTGTGACAGTATTTACACTACAGCTTCCAGAAGGCCTGAGACATTGCCTAAATTTACATACCTTTAAAGCAAAAGTTCGACATATTGGGAAATACACTTGATGGTGGAGTGTTAGATGAGAAGATCAATACCACTGTCATATCTGTCCGATAAATATAAGGCTACAGTCAGTAGCTGTTTCAAGACTATAGCCAGCAGCTGGTTAGCTTAGCTTAGCACAAAGACTGGAGACAGGGGAAACAGCTAGCCTGGCTCTGTCAAATAGTAACAAAATCCACGTACCAGCACCTTTAAAGCTCATTAATTAATGTTATATCTTGTTTATTTCATCCGTACAAAAATTGAAGTGTATAAACGACAATTAGCTGTTTTACGAATAGTTGTGTGCTGGACTATTTCTTGCTGATAGGTAGATTGTTTAACTTTGGACTGAGCCAGGCTAGCCGTTTCTCTTTGTTTCCAGTCTTCAGCTAAGCTAAGCTAACTGGCTGCTGGCTCTAGCTTCATATTCAAAGGACAGATATGAGAGTGGTATCGATCTTCTCATCCAACTCTCAACCAGAAAGTGAATAGCATTTCCCAAAATGTGAACGAACTATTCCTTCGTTTGACTGAGACTTGAGTATGCTTTGATGTATTTTCTACTCTTTAGTTGGAGAGTGAGAAGTCAATCAAGAATGCCACTGAATGGGCTTTGGCCGAGTACTATGCCAACTACAGTTCCTTCTACAACACTACAGATGTGCCTCCTTCAAATGTGCACCCAGCCGACGTCATCAGAGGACCCTGCTGGGAGACTGGAGTGGGAATAGTCAGTAATGGCATTATACTGTATACTGTTGTCCAGTGGTGGATGAGAAATTGTGGGTGCAGATATAGATGCACACAGTAGGAGCTGCAGTAGTCCCAGCTAGAGTATTCCTGTACTTTACCCTCCTTACTCCACAAACAGAAGAGACCAAATGTTTGATTTCATTCGTCAGTTTGTATTTGTTCTTATTTCTTTTGCTTCTTTTCTTGTTGGCTTCTTATGCTGTGTAGGAATTTGTGAAGCTGACCGTGTCGGACATGCAGGTGACCTATTTAACCATCCTGGTTGGTGACTTCCTGCGAGCTTTCATTGTCCGCTTCCTTAACTACTGCTGGTGCTGGGACCTGGAGGCCGGATTTGTGAGTACACACACTGTGTCAGTGGTTCACAGTGTACCGGTGTACATTATGTTTTTTTTTTTTTGTTAAATTAAGTAAATAATTAATTAATTAATTATATTTTCTTTTTACCTATCCAACAAAACATCACACAATCTTTATGTCCTGTGCTGTAAAGCACATTATATAAAATTAAGTGTTACATTTGTGCCTCTTGTGTCTGCAGTCACGCGGCTGAATGTGAATTTCAAGTGGGTGTATCAGTTTAATGAGTATTTATCTATCATTGTATTGCTAACATGTCAGTCAGCTATTATTGAACACTGTGTGAGTATAGCACAGTACGTATTGGATCCAAGTCAACCTGATACCATACAATGACATCTGGCAAGACAGATGATCCCTTACATTCAGTGAAACAGGACACTGCAATGAGAACTTAATTACAGAGAAAGAGAGAGAGAGATAAATAGACACAGAGAGAGGAGCAGATGCAAATTGTATCGACCTGTTTTGTATTAATTAAGGTGAGCATGCTAATCATGCTGCTGTATTGATTCCAGCCTTCATATGGAGAGTTTGACATCAGTGGAAATGTTCTGGGGCTTGTCTTCAATCAAGGAATGATATGGTGAATTACTCCACATCTGCATGGTTGATTTTATTCTCTGTCTCCTTCTGTATCATGGGAGGTTCTCTGATGGGAGTAATGGTAGACTAACCAGCTCATGTTTCTTTGTTGTCTGTCTCCAATGCACCTATAATTAACTACATAGTGAGTGTGGAGTGCCTGCCTGTTTTGTTTGACTGTTGATATTGGAGCCAAAATGTTGCAAAAGTAACTCAAACTAATTACATTAAATCACTAATTAGAATACTCAGTAGATTTACTACTTCAAAGTTGGCAATATGAAACAGTAACCTTGTTTTTTTCCCTCAGGATGGGAGCATTTTATGCTCCAGGTCTGGTGGGTCTGAACGTTTTGCGTCTCCTGGTCTCGATGTACTTCCAGTGCTGGGCAGTGATGTGCTGTAACGTTCCTCATGAGCGAGTTTTCAAGGCCTCGCGGTCCAACAACTTCTACATGGGCATGTTGCTGCTTGTGCTGTTCCTCAGCCTGCTGCCTGTTGTCTACACTATCATGACATTGCCTCCGTCCTTTGACTGTGGGCCGTTCAGGTCAGTAAGAGATGGAGACAGTAGGACTGAAATGGTACATGATAGTGAAATATGAATTAATATTACAAAGGTAGATTGTTGTGACAGGTCATGATGAGTTCTTCTGCAGGTTAAAACAATTTTAGTCAGTTAATGAACTCAATGTATTTATCTGACACAATCTAAAACCTTTAGAGTCAGTTTATCCAAATGCACTCGTCGATTTTAGTATTTTAGCCTCCTGAGTTTTTTTCTCCACACTAAATAGCTGCTTATATGGCTAAATCTCAGTCTTGTTAACAACACATTTTCACAGGTGCAGACACCTCCAGTAACCCCCTTTTTTGTGACAGCAACAGCTTGTTTGTTTTAAAACATTTTTTTTTGTATTACCTGTTTTGTTTCTGTTCACTAAAAGTGCAACAGAAGAAACATTTCATACATTACTATTGGGTTGTAGTAAGGTTATCATACCATACATCTTTCACATCACTGCAGCCCAAGTAGACAGTACAATAAGGCAAAAACAGTTTAATTGTTTTTGTATTGTATTGTATTTTTAAGGGACCACTTATATTATTAAACATATTTAACCTGTTACCTTAGGGTTAGCTTAAAAAGTTACCTTAAAGCTTATTTTCATCTGTAGTGCATTGGCAGGTCACTCAACCACATTGTGCTTAAACATACTAAAAATGTCTTACATTTGCCATTTGGTGGACACTTTTTAACCAAAGATTAGATAGACAGCAACAAACAGTGGATCTGATCCATGTTTTCCCCCAGTGGCCAGGAGAAGATGTATGATGTGGTCATGGAGACTATAGACCAGGATCTACCAGCCTTCATAGGGAACATTTTTACATATGCCACCAACCCTGGACTCATCATGCCTGCTGTCCTCCTCATGGTGTAAGTATCATTTAAATATCAATTGAAATACAGTGTTGTATCTGCTAAAAAAAGAAAGAAGATAAAAAAGCAAATTCAGAGGTGAAATGCCATTCCATGTAGGCCACTGGAGAGGAAGGGAAACGCAAATGGCTCTTGAAATAACATCATAAAGTCTGTTGGGAATTTTCAGCTTTCAAAATGCCCCTGAAATTATGACTACACAAGAAAATCTGTAGTTTTGTGGTTATTTGGATATTTTCACATTTTTTAACTGTGTATTTATAATTCTGTAAATTGACTGCAGCCTTCTGCACACTGCCAATATATTGGCTCTGTGTAGATTTCTTTTATGTGATTATAGCATCTTTCAAATTATTCTGATGGTATAAAATTCAGTCCGTGGTAAAATGAGCCTATACCAATGAAAACTGGTAGCATGGCAGTGGTATGCATTGCTGTTTCCCACTGTGTCTTTTTTGATACTACCACAGGGCGGCACCAAAGTCAGAAATGTCCAAATCCTACACATACTGTCTCCAACGTTTTCTTATTTTTGGGCCTAAAATAGTACAAGTTATACATACTGAGTCTATAAATGCCAGAATCAGTGTGTAGAAAGTAAAGTCATAAAACCTGGAGGGCCTGACCTTATGTCTACTGCCCTATGCCCAAAGCCTGACTATGGTCTAAGCTGTTGTACTGTTTACGATGGCTTTCACCTAAAAGACTTATAATACTCTATAACAGGTTGGCCCTCTACTATCTGAATGCAGTATCAAAGGGATACCAACAAGCAAACTTGGACCTTAAAAAGAAGATGCAAATGGTCAGTATGAGTGTTCTCTTGTTCTGTTTTCTTCCCCTTGTTTCCCTCTTTTTTTTCAAAATCTCCTTTTTCAAGATTCAATCAAACAAATGACTGTCTGGTTTATTGGTGTACACTTTAGGCTCGAGATGAGGAGAAGAACCGCCGGAACAACAAGGACAGCACTAATCAAGTGATGAAAGACTTGGAGGACCTGCTGCCAAACAAGTCTCTAATACCGCCTCCCTCTGAGGAAGAGCCACCTCCACCTGGTACACACACACACACACACTCGCATAGTCTTTTGTTGCACATGCTATCAGCCAATTTGCTCCCGACTGTCCTCACCACTCTTTTTACTCTCCATCTGTATTCTCAGATGTTGTAATTGAGAAGGGCAGTAAGTCTCCTAAAATGAAGCCAGGTGCAGCAGCAAAAGGGGTTAATCTGCAAAAGGATGTGTCACTGGCTGCCCAAAACCCCAGAGCTCCAGTGACCCGTGCCCCAGGGCCAAGAAGAGGGCCTCCTGGAAATGCCAGGGGACCTCAACCTGGGCCTGGGAGAGGAAGAGGTCGGGGTGGGCCTCCACGGCAATAAGAGCCATGATTCATGGACTGAAATCCAGATGATACCTACAACTCACCACAAAGAACCAGTGTTTGTTAACATGACCACTGCAGCCACAGTCAGTCACAATATATGGAGGGTCCCACTAGAATAATCATGTTTTAATTCTTTAGATGTAATTGACTGAACTCTTTTAGAAAAATTACAAAAATAATAAAAACATTTATTTATTAAGTTATTTTTTGCCTCAATGAAAATGAAAACTATTATTTTAAACATGCAATTACTTAATCAAGTATAATAAACCACTAAAAAAGTCTATAATAATAACAATGGCATACTACAGCCTCTGCAGTCAAATCCCATAATGTCCTCAGTTTGGAGGTGGAGATGAGTTGGGTCTTTGTGTAAAGTAAATAGACACAGACATGACTGTTTTATCTGTATTACTTGTATTACTGCAACAAAATATAAAAACAAAACACAGCACTGGACCTTGTTGTAATACAGATATGTAGCAAGGAGTGGGCATGATCATGTTTACTGCATTGCAATCAGTGTAAGGTTTACTGGTTATTGATATGGGTCCACAGTTGATTTGATTTCATTTGGAAATCCCTGTAAATAGTATGTACAGTGTCTTTCTATTTTTTGTATGACACCTATTAAAATAATGATTTACTGGCAAAGTGCTATTTAAGTGGTTACCTCTGAACAAAAACAGGTTCTCTTAAGCTAACAAACACATAACAGACACTACTATAGAGAACATGCTGTCCACTAAACTGTTCTGAGCTAGTACTCTAGAGGAACATAGATAAATGAAAGTCAGCATTGTCACAGCAAGAGAAAGAGACACAACACTGATAAGAAGTTGATAAAACAGAAATATCTCAGGAGAAATGACAGGAATAAATGTTCATGGAGTGACACAGAATCGACAATGCCTTCAAATCATCTGGGTGCCATATGATTGTTGTAAAATGTGCGTGGAGGATCTGAAGCCATGGAAAGACATGAAAAGGTCAGTCCTGTGACATAATGGTATTATGAGTTCTTCTGTGAGATTTTGATGGTGACTGCCTTGACCTCGGTGTACTCCTGAAGAGCGTATTCCCCCCTGAAATAAAAAAACACCACCGATTATGCAAGGAAAAAGTTTCCTCACATGAGCCACATTTACCAGTCAGGGTGCTATGTTACAAGTACCAAAGTACCAACCTACCGTATATGTAGCTGTATGGTGGACATAAATGCAGCGAGTATAAAAGGCTGTTGCCATGCGTGTAGTTAAAATGTTCATCTGAGTGGCCTTCAGTTATTACTGCGCGCTAACAGCACTTAGCTTTACAAGCAATAGCGAGTGATAAAGGACTGTTTTGCCCTGGATTTTGACTGTTAAGAAACACACAAGCTGCCCTACCTTCTTGGTGGAGGTTGTCAGGGCTATATGCAGCTTGTGAGGAAGCCTGCAAACACAACTCAGGGCTGAAAAAGCAGCTGTTTTTATTTACAGATAATTCTCCCAAAAAATGCTAGAACTGAACAGAGATACTTGTAGTAAAGATAGAAATAAAACAGCATTTATTGAGTTTAAAGGTTCATTGTTGACACTGGAAATGGTAGTTTGATCATTATAGGTGATTACTGGGTTAGTGTATGTATATAATAATAATGTATTATTTGCCAGATGATATAAATTATAATTATAATTTATTTTATTTTATTTTTAATTAATTAATTAATATATATATATACATATGAAGAACCTCTGACTTCATTGTGGCCCCTTGATGTCTGAAACCAAACCTACACCCTTGAGTACCAGCCATACTCACAGTTCCCTCCCATTCCCAGACATCTTGAAGCCACCAAAGGGACACTGAGCACTCATGGCATTGTAGCAGTTCACCCTAAAAAAAAAAAATAAAGAAACATTAGGGAACCTAAAACCTACCCTCATTACATAAAATCAAAGGCCGTTCGCCATCATTTTACACAAGACATTACTATGTGGCAAAATGAAAATACAGTTTTAAATTCTAATATCACTTTAAGGGAGGTGTCTGTGAGGACTTGATCCCTACCAGACCATGCCAGCCTGCAGAGCAGAAGAGACTGTTAGTGCTTTGTCGATGTCTTTAGTAAACACTCCTGCTGCCAGGCCGTAGTGTGTGGCGTTGGCTCTCTGGATGACTTCACGGATGCTACGGAAACACATGATCTGCTGCACTGGACCAAAAATCTGAGAGGGAGGGAAACGTGGTGCAGAGGATGAAAAGGTTACATGAGGAGGAAATTCAGAACACAGCTGGTGAAATGAGGACAGAAGATGATCCACGTGTTTGTCATGTGTACACAGTACCTCTTCTTTGGCGATGCGCATATCGTCTGTGACATTTGAAAAGACGGTTGGTTGGATGAAAAGTCCTTGCTGACCCCACGTGGACCCCCCACACTCCAGCGTGGCTCCCTCCCTCTTCCCGCTCTCTATCAGCTCCATTATCTTATCAAACTGCTTCTGGTCAATCTGCAGAAAACAGCAGCTTAAATCATTTCCTCTTTGTGCAGTTAAGTAGAAGTGGAGATGTTTGAGTAGGTACTGTAGGCAATTTTGTGTGACAATCCAGCCGCTGTCAAATAAAGACTGTATCCTGTACCTGTGGTCCTTGGTCAACCCCTGGCAGCAATGGGTTTCCCAGGACTTTGGATCTGGCCTTCTCTACACTGCGACGGACAAACTCCTCGTAGATTGGTTCCTCTACAAACACCCTGGATCCAGCCAGACAGCACTGGCCCTGGTTAAAGAACAGACCACTGTGGGCCTGCTCCACTGCATACTCTACTGCAAGACAGAAATGCACACACAAGTCTAAAGTGCTGCAGGAAGTAAGAAGTCTAGTTCCTGTTTCAGCTTCATCTGCTACCAGTACAATTTTATGACTGTTTAAACATATTGACCAGCATTAGGGCATGGTTTGGAGTTGTAATAAGTTTGAACTTTATCACCTGTGTGGTGGTCCCTCCACAGTCTTGTAGTCTTGCTTTATGTAAACTTCATTCTGTGTATTTTATGTACATTGATTGCTCCAAATTTAATTTAAATATTTGCCCTCATCAACAGTGCATAGAATAATGAAATCTCTGAAATAACATATAGTATCTTTACACTGTAACACATGGTGAAGGTACAAAAAGAACTATACATGTAAAAAGTAACGATAAAGTAATCCAGTAACTGAAAACCTACTCACAGTCACAGTCAGCAAAGACAATATTTGGGTTTTTTCCACCGAGTTCTAGTGTAACTCTTTTCAGGTTGCTGTCACCTGCAGCCTTCTGGATGAGTTTCCCAACCTGGAAACCAATGACAAAACATGTGAGATACACAGTTACATTACAGTGAAAGAATTAATACAAATAGGAGTAAGGGGCATTAACGCACTAGAAGATTAGAAAAGAGACACTTGCTCAATTTGCTGTTGATTTCAATAGATACTAACAGCAGTAGATCCGGTGAAGGCTACTTTGTCAATATCCATGTGGTGGGAAATGGCACAGCCTGCTGTCTGACCATAGCCTGGCACCACATTCACCACTCCTGGAGGAAACCCAGCCTGAACACAGAGAGACAAAGGGAGAGACATAATAACATCCACTGCACATGCTCATCTTTAACTGAGACATAATCTTAGAGCAGTCTTTCTACTTTTACAGCTACGTAGTTCTTGACAATTTCTGAATGCAAGTTTATGGCTTTTGTCCACATGTTCTTTGTTCTTATATCATTGTTGGGGGGGGGAAACCGTAACAATCCAAGTACCTCTTTGATGAGCGCAGCCATGTGCAGGGCTGATAATGGGGTCTGTTCAGCAGGTTTGATGACTACAGTGTTCCCACAGCACAGAGCAGGAGCAATCTTCCACGCAAACATCATCACTGGGAAGTTCCACTGTGGTCCAAAATGCATAAACATGTTTGAAATGCGACAACATGAGGAACTTGTAAAATGAGTGAGTTTCCTGTGAGTGTAATTAATATCTGATATGCATTAAAAATCCATATTTTTTGTCTTTCCTTTGCAGCAGGTACAGACAAAATATTCTGGTTACGCTATACACTTTAAAGTCATTGTTCATGTTGCAAGTTTTGATGAAGAATTTACTAAGAGAAGGATGTGACCCAGTCATCACATACTGTATCTTGATTTCAAATATTTTGCTGTGTACAGGATACATTAATGTTAGTGCTTTACTCTCATTGTTGGCTGAATGCATACACACGTGAAACTCACTAGAATTACAGTTTAGTGTTTGGCTTAAAAAAACAAAATAATCTAAACAGAAATGTAAATGTTTTAATGATATGCTACAACCTTGCTCATTACAGTTTCTATAGTCACTGTAGAAACTGGTGATTTAGGTAAACATTTGCTTTTAAGTGTTAAGTATCCAGTCTCTCTAGTGTTTTTACAGAATTATTTTTTTGTACTCACAGGAATGATCTGGCCACATACTCCGATGGGCTCATGTCGTGTGTAAGTGAAATAGTCTCCATCTTAAAAAAAAAAGAAAAAAGTATAGTTTATTCATGATAGCTTTGAACACACTGTGGCTTTTAGTTTTTATGTTAAAACATAATTGTCATGGCTATATCTAAAATCTAAATCTATCACTTAAAGGGTGACTCACCTACGGGGATGGTTTTGCCATGAATCTTGTCTGCCCAGCCGCCATAATATCTCAAGGTTTTGATTGTGGCCATCAGATCTACAAAATATGCTATGAGAAACACTTTACCAGAGTCCAGAGCCTCTAGTGTCTGGAAATAAAAAAACACAGTAATTAGTATTCAAGCGCCATTACTTCATGGTAATAAACCAGTTCATCTTTCACTGCAAGCCTACATTTTGTGCGGTAATATTCAATCTGAGGATTTATTGCATGTGTGTGTGTGTGTGTGTGTGTGTGTGTTTCTCACTGCCAGTAGTAGCCGGTCTCTCTCCACTAAGTCAGCAAGTCTGTTAAGTAGTTGACCTCGGTCTGAGGCGTCCATGGATCGCCACGGTGACCCCATTTGGAAGGCGAATCTGGCGCTCCTCACTGCCTTGTTCACATCTTCCTACAAGAGGTTCAAGTTGAGGAGGTGGTCACAAAAGTCAAGTCAATTTTATTTATATAGGCCAATATCACAAATCAGAAATTTGCCTCAAGGCGCTTTATAATCTGTAAAGCATACAGCGCCCTCCTATCTCGATTCGGATGAGGAAAAACTCCCTAAGAAACCCATTTAATGGGGGAAAAAGAAGAAGAAGAAGAAGAAGAAGAAGAAACCTCAGGAAGAGCAACAGAGGAGGGATCCACCTTTCAGGACTGAAAACTCTACAGACTCAGAAACATCTGTATAAAAACATACTCACAACATAACATGGTCTAATGAACTCACTACACCACCTTAATTTTCTAATCGGTAAAAAGCACATGTGATTTATTGGATTTATTGGTGATGTATAATATACTCACAGAGTCAGCCTCCTCTACTTCACACAGCAGCTTCCCTGTGGTGGGATCATACACAGGAATTTTTCTTCTG
Organism: Macquaria australasica; assembly: GCA_005408345.1. NCBI lineage: Eukaryota > Metazoa > Chordata > Actinopteri > Centrarchiformes > Percichthyidae > Macquaria > Macquaria australasica. Next base: position 904,060 of record SEMN01000164.1, read on the forward strand.
CTGCTGGACTCATGCCACTCGTTATTGATGAACAACTGAGATACCACAGGAGGATTAGAAAATAATAATACGCACAGAAACATATTCTTCAAGTACATTTTTTCTTCAAGTGGTGTCTCCCCCGCTCATCCTAAACACATGGTGCAGTGTATCAGCTCATCTCAGTCTGATTTAACAGGCTCCCTGTATTTAGTGGGACTCATTATGCCTGCTCTGATATTTTTTTATGAGATCCATCTGCATGCTGTAAAGCTTGAAGAGTATTTTCAGGTAATTACCTTCAACAGTACCCTCATTGATACAGGACCAGTAAATATTTTACCATATGCAACTTGTTTCATCTCGTTAAAACCACATTTCCAGTCTCCTCTAATTACAAGCCGTCACTCCATATTTTATATTTTCATTCTGGACACAAACCACAATGCCACATTAAAGGGCAACTGAAGCATTTATCAACAGGCTGATACACCCGAAATACAACGCAGATGATAAAAAGCCTTGTAAAAAAGCAACACAGTTGGAAAATTACCCCAACAGGATACATGATACATGTTAGGATGGGGAGGAAAGCAAAATATCAAAACCATCAAAACAATCTGTGACTCAAAATTTACATCAGAAATATAACCAAGCTGTGACTTCCTGATGTAAAACAGCTACAAGGATCCCTCTGCAGTGGATTTTTCTGCACACAGTGCCAAACTAATGACTGAGGAAGCCAAACCCAACATATGCCACAGTGGTTGATTTACATATTCTGATAAAATCCCTAAATCCCGAGTGTCTTATTGATGAATTATGTGGAATTCTGTATATTGCCCTCTAGGAACAAAGACATCTGAACCAAACTGGAGCTCAGTTGTGAATCATGCGTCACGTTTGGCTCAGTCCTGATTGCCTTGACTCTTGACTGTTGGGTGCAGCTTACCTTAGTGTACCGAATGGGGGGGTCTGGGATTGGCATGGGCAGGGCCTGCGTCTCAGGTCTGTCTACATGCTGTGGTTTGTGGTTCTGGTTTGGACCCTGGTGGCTGCACCTGTTACCAGACTGGTGCTGGTAGCCGTTGTCGGGCTGTGAGTTCATGTTGGCATGCATTCCATCTGAAAAAGACAAATGGAAGCCAGTGTCCACTTGAGCCTGTGTGTTTACCCATACACTGTACTGCATGTGTGTGTGAACACTTGATTGTGAAAGTTTATGTCTGGATCACTGAGTGAGAATAGCTCCTTTCGTGTTTCATCATAACCCTGTGCACAAGTTGCGATCCCAACCCGCTTTAGAGAAACTGTGCCAAATGAGGTACTGGCATTGTCAGCAGGGTAACACCACGGGGTCAAGGGTTACGACTGGCACCGTAAAGTCGGGCTGGCTCTGAGCTGTGGACTGGACTGACCTCATTTGGACAGAGAGAATCAGAGAACAACAGGATGATGGCCGGGGCAAAATACTACCAGAGGTGTGCTTCATCATATCTGCAAGAAAACTCTAAGCTTTGATTATAAATGGGCTCTGTTGTAAGAAACAGTGAAGGGTTGCGTGATAAAAAAGAGACAATTAAGAATATTCCTCCTTGCATGCAGAGGCATGTAACGAGGAACAGACACCTACATTGTAAACATTAACATATCACAGTATGTACTAACTTACTTACTATAAGTGTTCTGTTTCATAATCTGGTCCATTCAAAATATTTAGTTTTAAGCTTAATATTTTGTTGGGGTCAGTTTCTTTCTTTTCTTTTTTCATTAGGTCTGGTATTTCCAGTAAATTATTGACTTCTGCAGCATCATTGATATTTCAATAATTCATGTTAAAATGGACAAAAAATTAGACAGTGTGAATAATGTGCTGAATTATTAGCTTAATACTTGGTCAATTTTTCCTCCAGAATCAACCACACATAGCCTACAGCAAATATCAAAAAATGAACTACTAAAAATCAATGGGATTTAGAAGCAAAGGCAAGGCAAGTTTATTTGTATAGCACATTTCACACACAAAGGTAATTCAAAGTGCTTATATGCATAAGAAAAAGAAGGAAAAACAGCATAAAAACGTTAAAATGAAAATGAAAAGAATAGAAACCCTTTTAAAGGCAGTGCAGAACATAAAAGTTTTTAACCTGGATTTAAAGATGCTCAAAGTTTGTTCCTGCTCTGTGGTGCACAGTAACTATATGCTGCTTCTCCGTGTTTAGTGTGCAAAGATGTTATTTCCACTATGTGGATATTTCTGTCGGGTTCGGGGTGTAAACTGAAGGTTGTAAGAATTCAGAAGTCTTTAAAAGTTGTGTTACCTGTGGAAGATGCTGATGAGGTGCCTCCAGTCTGGTGGATTCCCTCTCCGGTCACTGGCATGTCGCAGCCGTCTGCCTCCTCTCACCGTCAGTGGACCGGAGACCCGCCGAGCAGCTTTATATACCTGCCGCACTTTGCGCTACAATAAGAGAAAACGGCAGCATCACGTACCGTCGCACCAGGAGTCCTCCTTGGTCCTCTGAGGGCTCCGCTGCACCCGCTAATCACCGTTCAGACTGAACCAAACCCCACGTTTACACCACGTGCCCCGCGAGGCAGGCGCCCGCACCACTCAGTTTCTTTGATGAGGCACAGTAGCCTATTATAATGGTATGTAGTTTTAATCCAAATTTTTTTTTTTATTGTTCATTGATATTTTCTGTTCATTTAATGTATTATAAACAGGAGTCAGTCACCTAAGCTATGCTTTTCCTGGTAGGCTATTGTTTTCATCTATTAATTATTAGTGACAGGGATAATATCTGGCATAGGCCTATATGCTTTTGCCCAAATTTCTTTACTTTCCTTTTCCCACTAAATCACCCTTTCCCACTTAACCTATCTTTGTCAAGAGTTAAGGTGTTCCATCTTCATGAAGTAGAGCTACTGTGCATGTTTTGGTTTGTTGTATACTATTCAAGATTTTGATTCTCTTCATAGAGTAATTGCTTTTGTCCCCATAGAAATAGATGACAATAATAATCTTATGACCAAGTCTGATCAAAACAAAAAGTCCAAATTAACGTTTTATTGTGTCAGCTGAAGCATACAAAAAAGCTGCTTTGAGCAAGGCCAGACATTTGGACTTCTCAGTTTTTGGCCACTTGTTGCATTTCTCCTACTTGTGCTTCACTGCATCACTGCGGCTCACTGTGCCATGTCCACATGTAGCACAAGCAGTGGATCGGCCCATCCACAAGGCAGCAAACATAATTGGGAAGATGTTTGCTTTGATAAAGGGCCTCCTGCTGCCTCACTGTCTCCCAGGAACAATGCGATCACATAACTTTGTCTGGTGCGCCTGTTTTGATCTTGGCTGTCTGGAAATACACACATCCCTTTGAGAATACACAACCTCTGTAATTAACCCTTGTTAAACAATGGAAAGATCAGCAGAACTGCAGTTGCGGAGGGTTGCAAAACACAGTGGAAACCATCTTCCCCATACTAATGTGTATAGCTCTGTTTTTTCATACGGTTGACTTGAATCTTGTGCTATGAAGGCAGTGGGTTTGGGTTAGTTATACAGTATGTTGTGAGTACTCTACGGAGCATTAAGAAACTATTCATCCAAGTTCTGCTTGCCCATGCATGCCCATCTCAACAGTTTTGCCTTTGAGGAATTAAAGCTGGTATTAATTTTTGATCAAAACATACAGTATCATTGCCACAGAAGGAGTAGCAGTCTAGTTTGTGCACATGCACGTACAGTCCAAGTTTGTGGCAGTGTGTGTGTGGGTGTTAGGTCTATAACGCTGGTATATGCAACACATTCTCTTTTTGGACACTTCACCATCTAGTATGGCTCCACAGAGTCAGTGTGTGTCTCGGCTCTGTCTGCCAGAGCTAATGACAAGACTGGACCGCCTCGGCCTGGAGAGGATGTGGACCACCAGGTCAAAGGAGCTGTCGCTCGGCCTGACAGCACCGGGTGTCCCGCAGTTGAGCCTGAGCTGAATTGACGGTTCGGCAGAGAGTGAGAAGAGTAGAAATAAAGGAGAATAAAAGGAATGAAAGATGGAGAGTGAGAGATAGTGAGAGAACTGGGGAGGAGGATGTAATACAGGCATGGAGGAAAAGAAGGGAAATGAGGGATGAAGGCACAAGAAAGAAGGTGGGAAAAATAAGTGAGGAGAGAAAAGAAGGAGAGAACTTCAAGAAAAGAGATAAATAAAGGACTTCGATAATCAAATTAGAGGCCACAAGGTAAATATTACAAAAGATAAAATAAGCTGTTCCCAATGGAACGCACAAATGCAGTCTTTGGCAGATGTTTGTAGGCCATGTGCTGCCATTGTAACAAAAGTTTGTACTGTCAAATATTTTTCACAGTGTAACGATACAACTACAAGGGGTTACCAGCAGCTGCAGTGTATCCTTTTATTGTGAAGCTTTTTAACAATCTTTTGTTGTTGAGGGTGTGTCAGAGAGGTGTGGATTCAGTTGTTTTTTTAAACCAGTATTTGAGGTTGTATTGGATTGCAATGCATTGGGAGGCGTTCCTGTTATTTTGTCCACACTTCCTGAAGCGTTGTGGTTGTGATGTTACGTATGACGATTTGGGTAATGCAAGTGAGTGACAAACCACAGCAGCCTGAGAGCATGACCTCAGTCCAAGCTGTAGAGGAGATGAAGTCAATATAAGCAGGTGGAGAGCGCCCCCTTGTGACTCATTATGGAAATTACATTGTTCATTAAACAATGCTTGGGTCTGTGAACCAGTAGTGGAGGAAGTACTCAGATCTAACTACTAATATCACAATGTTTTATTCTGTACAAGTAAAAGTCCTGAAATCAATTTGAAAATATATTGAAAATATAGTCATTGGTGGACCATCATGGTACATTTTCAGGGTGCTCATTGACAGTGTTTGTTTTGTTGGCTTTTCTCCATCCTTGTATATTTTGAAACACATTTCATAACATATAAGCCCTTGAAAATGCTTTATAAGCCAATGCACTACAACAAACATGAGGGACAGAGGGAACAGGAGAGGAGAGGCCCGTGTTGTGATTGGTTCCAGTCTGCGTTCAAATGGGCCGATGCAGTCACTGGCTGGCTGGGCCGGACTCATCCTTCACCCTGAGCCAAGTTTCTGGCCATGTGCGCTTCTCTATTGTGAGTGGGCAGCAGCTCCCTCTGCAGGGGGCCCGGCTGCTGCTGAAAGGGACGTCCCGGACTGTGAGCTACTCTCACCAACAAGTTCCCAAGGATCAGACCTCAAACTTCTGCCCGCTGAGTATTTTGGTCTCTGCTCTGCTCTGTGTTGTTCTGGTCCAGCTCTCTACTGTTTTTACACCAAAGTTACAGAGGATACTGCATGGTGAGTTTTCTATCAAAATTGTTTGCCAAATGTCTTTCTTTCTGTCTTTGTTTGGTTATCTTTTCCTTTGGTCTTCTTTCATTTAGTGGCCTACTACTTACTTGAAAAAATCCTCCTATTTTGAGCACCAGTAATGTAATGGGGGCCTCTTTTTCCCTCTTATAGACAAGTTTTAACTTTCACCTTCTATGCCTTTTAACGGTCTCTCTATTTGCAGTTTACCTGCCAAGATGAGACTGACGTTTGAGACTCTGCCCATCAAGGAGAACCCTTGTGCCTCTCTGTCTAGTGTCACTGTTGCTCTGTGTCTTCTCACCCTCCTCCTGATGGCCCTCAGGGGCCTAAAGAGCCACCACCACTACTCCCAATTGGACCACACAAAATATCCCCCTCCTCCTGGCCCCACGCCGTGGCCCCTTGTTGGCAATCTGCTCCAGATGGGGGACCAGATTCATCTTTCTCTAACCCGCTTGAGGCTCCAGTATGGCGACGTTTTCAAGGTATTTACAGTAAAATGTATTGGAACATTTCAGATGGATGGAGAATTTCGTATTTGTTTATTAATTCAGTGGTTTGTTCATTCCTTCACTCCAGATGCGTCTGGGTTCTTTGACTGTTGTCGTCCTGAGTGGATACACCACCATCAGACAGGCACTGGTTCGGCAGGGAGAAGCTTTTGCTGGGCGACCTGACCTATTCACCTTTTCTGCCGTAGCCAACGGGACCAGTATGACCTTCAGTGAGAAGTACGGACCGGCCTGGATGCTCCATAAGAAACTGTGCAAGAATGCCCTCAGGTCTTTCTCCCAGGCTGAGCCCAGGGGATCTGGTGCCACCTGCCTGCTGGAGGAGCAGGTCTGTGCTGAGGCAGCTGAGATGGTGGAGGTGATCCGGGAACAGGCTGCTGCAAAAGGGGATATGACGGGTATAGATCCGGTGATGCCCCTGGTAACCTCAGTGGCAAATGTTGTCTGTGCCCTCTGTTTTGGGAAACGGTATGACTACAATGACAAGGAGTTCCTCACTATTGTTCACATCAACAACGAGGTCCTGAGGATCTTTGCAGCAGGGAACCTGGCAGATTTTTTCCCTGTGTTCCGCTACTTTCCGAGTCCATCTCTGAGGAAGATGGTCCAGCATATCCGCAGGATGAACGGATTCATGGAGCGGAGCATCGAGGAACACATCAACACCTTTGATAAGGTAAGGAGGCCGGCAGATACACGTGTAGACCAACATTTTGTTTAAATGGAAAGAAATTGCAAAAGGAAATGCAGAATTACACATTGAGGCATTACAATTTGTTTAGGGACAAAATCAGCTTCTCAGCATTTTGGACCTCTGTATATTAGCTATTTTAATCTGACCCATTATATTGAAGGTTTTGATTTTACACTTGGAAACTGCATAGAAAAGTAGACAAACAATTCACAATTTAAGAGTTTTTAAGGACATCCAATGCAAAGTAGACATCTCAAAGAAAAGGACAAAAATGTCACATACCTTCCAAGACAAAGCCACCGCAATGATTTGTTGAACAGTGACCACAAAATACAAAGAAAATACTTTCAGTACAGCCTAAAGTGGGGGATGGCGTGTCTGTAAGTGTTGTTTTCTTTAGATCGTCTCACTAATTTGCCGTCCACTATTTAATCTGACATTGCACTCATACAGTAGTAGCTGTGAGTGCAACTATAGCCAAAAAAAACAAACAAGTTCCCTGGGAGGGACCTTTGTTCTTGTGCAGAGTGGCTAAAATGTTTGCACGCACTCTAATTACGAATTAGCATCCCACTGGAAGACACGCGTCGTACCATAATTAATTACTGTCTCTTCCATAATTATTGCATTAAAATTTTCAACCTATATTTCAGCATAATCACCCTATAGTTAATAGCTTGATGTTTCAGTGATGAAAATGGCAATAATTTAAGAAAGACAGCAACACAATGATAAATATCCTGTCACATTATGTGTGTGTGTGTGTGTGTGTGTGTGTGTGATTGCAGAACTGTATCCGGGACATTACAGACGCTCTGATTGCACTTTGTGAGGGCAGAGAAGAAAATAAGGACAATTCTACGCTCTCCAACTCTCAGATCATTCACACTGTCATAGACATCTTTGGAGCAGGTTAGACACACTGGAAATGTCACTTATATTGGTGCTGGTAATGACATTAGATTGGTCATATTGAGGAAGATGATTACTCTCTTTTCACTGCAGTTGTTTTGTTTGTGATTTTCTAAAGGATTTGACACCATCATTGCTGGTTTACAGTGGAGCCTGTTGTACCTGATCAAGTTTCCTGACATCCAGGACAGAATACATCAGGAGATAAGTACTGTCTTATGTTTAAATATGACCAGTCTCTGCTATCCATATTGGACAAAATGTGCCCTGTTCTCCTTTTCATTTGTATACCAAGATGAATCTTTATAAGAAAGGGAGTCAGAGGGAACTCTAACTGGCAAATTCAGTGCTTACAGAGCATTACTGCGTGCATCTTATCTAGAGAAAGAATTCATGCTATGCTAGTGAGGGCCCGTCCAGTGTCTGCTTTCATGAATGACAGAAATAGAAGGTTTCTCATTAATGATTAACACATCACTTATGAGCAAAGATTCTGGCTGGTGGTTTATTATTGACACGGCAAAACTACTAAATTTAGAGGAGAAGGTATTGCTTCACATACAGTAGCTCTTAATATTTGGGATATGACATAGATACAGAGATCAATACCAAATTTAGTTCTTATTTGTTAAAATATGTACCAAAAAAGTATTCAAAAAGTTAAAAGATGTTTTTAAGAGCACAAACAGGTGAAAATGCATCTCTTTGTAACAAATAAATCACTATCACAGGAGTAGCCAGGCAAACTGTATGTGATGTCTATTAGGATGTATCAACATTTCAGGCAGATTCAACCCAACAATGGCCAACCCGAGTGCCCTTCCCGGACAGACAGAGTCCGACAGCCACCAGAGAAACTCACAAAAGATCAGTCCAATTTGCTGACGCCAGAGCTACTTTTGTGGGTTGACAGAACTGGTGCTGTCTGTTCTGAGGCACGTTGCATTTTCACAGAGAGAGAGAGAGAGAGAGAGACAGGATGAATCAGAACGAGAGAGGGCGGCACAAACAGCCAGAGAAAGAAAGAAAGGTTAGAGAGTTGCTCCAGGCCGACACAAAGGCGGTAACACGCAAGGCACTGAACACACATAGTTCGACATTCTTCACTTATCACTTCAATTAATTTTAAATTAACACAATTAATTGACTGAGAATCTTTTATTATACTGCTCACAATGGGCTCACCACTTCACTGGAAACCTTATTAGTGAATGAGTGAGAGCAACATTTTTATTATTATTATTTATTATTATTATTTTATGTCACTGTGGTTGTTTGTGAAATACATGTTCATGCACTGTTACAAACTCATTGCACTCACTGCATTCTCCAGCCCAAAAACTGAGCTGCAGATTAAGTCTCAGGGACATAAAAAGAGCACCTAAAGTTATTCAGAGCACAGAAAACTCTGACTTTGGAATATCGTAAAACAGCTCCCTAGTTTTCCATAAAGTATAAAGTAATGGGTTTTGGTGTTTTTTTTCTTTCTTTTGTAGACAAGCACATTGGCACAGCCAGACTGCCCAGGTTTACAGATAAGCCCAAGATGCCTTTCACTGAGGCGTTCATATATGAAGTGTTTCGTCATGCTTCATATGTCCCTTTTACCATTCCTCACTGGTAAGACATTAGTTTAGTTTGCAGTCCATTCATGTTTACAGCTGTATGTATTGTTGTTAAAACTTTTTTCTCCCCTTCAGTACCACGAGAAACATCACCCTGAATGGATATTTCATTCCCAAAGATACATGTGTCTTCATTAACCAGTATCAAGTCAATCATGATGTGTGAGTAGCCACAAGACATGCACATTGTATCAGTAAAGAGTGAAATGTCCCTGTCTCTTTCAACATCTTCTTTTCAGCTGATAAGAATGTGTTTTTCTGTTTTGTTATTATTTATTGATTGACTTTTTCACTCTGTCCAAGTGATCTTTGGGGTGACCCTGACACATTTCGCCCTGAACGCTTCCTGGGTTCTTCAGGATTCCTCAACAAGGAGCTGACGGAGAAGGTTCTCATCTTCGGCATGGGGAAGAGACGCTGTCTTGGTGATGGATTTGCACGTTTGGAGATGTTTGTCTTTCTCACCACGCTGCTCCACGGGCTGCGGATTGAAAATGTTCCAGGACAGGAGCTGGATCTCAGCACCGATTTTGGTCTGACTATGAAACCACGTCCATACAGGATTTCCATCTCCTTGAGGTTTTAGACCATCAAAAAACCCAAGTGATGCTCTGTGTGGATGTTTTGGAATATCACAGCACAAATTCTAATTATTATTATTGAGAGGTACTGTATCTCTGTGGTGTTATTAAGGCGGCTGCCTTAATAACACCACAGAGATACAGTACCTCTCAATATTGTTCACAGTCTGGAGTTTCTGTTTTGGGAAATGTACACACATGAACAACAAAAGGGAAATATAATGTATGTACAAATGTGTTTTAAGTTTTTAAAAAATTAGCTAGGAATAGTATTGAATATGAACCAACTTCATATTTGTAATGAACACAATATTTACAACAATTAAGGGTCATTCAAAGTGCTTCTGTGCCTGTACTTTGAAAGGGTAGAGTTCCTCCACCTTCCTGTCCCACCACATTAAAAATGAAACTAGCTTAAATCTAAACCTAACCTAAAGTTATTAGTTACAGTTAAACACTGAGGGAGGGAGAGAGGGGGTGTTTCAGATTGGTGATCAGCGCTTCAGGCCTCAAACTGTGTTCATGCAGGGTTCATCCTCACTCTCGTCGGCCCTCTTCTCCTTCTCTTCGCTTCAACTTTTCTCCTATCTCCTCACCAGTTAGATTCCTTTCATCTTCCCTCACGTCCTTGTCTTCTTCCTGTCCTTATCCTCCTTCCCTAGCTCCTCCTCCTTTTTTTATTGTAGCTTCGAGGCAAACACTGTTCCCATCTCCATAAGTCTCCCCAAGTGGCTCTCTGAGGAATGATGCAAAAATATATATTAAGAACTTCCTCGCCCATCAGTACTATGACCCCCCCGCACACTCAGATTAGATACAGTCCCAGACATTTTTGAGGGACGTACAGTGAAGTGTGAAATCAGGCATTTCTAATTTTATGAGCTAAATGTGAAGAAGCATGGCAGTATGCATATAAATAAAAAGAGGAGAATTACTTATGGGAACTTCATAATTAAATGGAAAATTTGAAAGTTAGGTTCATGACAGTATTATCTCTTTTAAACTTTCATCCATCCAGGGAAAGTCCACTGTGGGCTCGTGTTCTTTTCCAGCAGAGTCCTACCTGCAAACTGCATTTTACAGACACTTCTAGTGTTGGCCATAGTTGTTAGTAACGCTAAGTCTGTCGCAGGGATTCAAACCTTCTGGCCATAACATTTCACTAATCTCTAGGAATAATATCAAAGAGTGTAAAAGTCCCCTTCCAATAAAAAAATGTGTCTTGCTTGTTGTTACATCAGTTGGATGTTTGAGCTTCACTGTGAAGAATGATGAATGTGCAGAGTTTCACACCAGAAGGCTGTTTTCACATTCAAGTTTCTCTGTGCCCACCTAAAATCTCAGTTTAACATGTGTACGTACGAGCAGGATTCATGACATCACAACTAGTTTGGAAGCCAATCGTTGTCCAATATGCAACGTACACAAGTGTCATGTGGAAATCCTTGAACACTCCAGTGCACAGTGTACTGAGAATGGGCTTTTCAGTGACGTAGACGCAGTTAAACTTTTGAAACACAATTTTTTTTGCATATTTAAAACATGCCTGAAGGGGATTTTTAAACATTTTTGGTGTCTGCGTTTGACAAATCAAGTGATCTGTGAGTAAAAGCAGTTATTATTTCTGTGTTTACGCCACTGCAGAGAATACTGGTCCCTACATTGGTTAAAGCAATATTAAAGTAAATGAATATTCACTTTGTAGGTTGGTGCTGTAGGTCGGTCCATGTCTTTTGTCCAGATTTTGTCCATAATTAAATAACGGATTGCCATGATATTTTGTACAGGCATGCATGGTCCCCAGAGGACGAATCCTAATGACTTTGGTGATCCTCTGACTTTTCTTCTAGCGCCACCAACAGGTTCACATTTGTGGTTTTGAGTGAAATGTCTCAACAACTGTTGGGTGGATTGTCATGAAAGTTATTACACACATTCAAGCCCCCCTCAGGAAAAATTGTAATCACTCCCCTGACTTTCCAACTGTCAGGTATTCATATTCACTTCAGCCCCCTCATCAACCCTGTTCCCTCTTCCTGTGCTCTCTGTGTCTTTGTGTCTCACTTTGTTCTAGTCCACAGAGCTCACAGTATGATTTAAACTATGGCCATCATTAAAGAATAACAAATCACAGGGAACATGTGCTGAGTGGACTCTGATCTAAAGCAGCCAATAAAACACGGCACGCAATGCTAATCATGGCGCTAACATAACGGCATAACAAAGAGGAGCACTTGTGGGGCCCACAGTATCTATAGATTAACTGAACAATTAAAATTGGGCCCAATTGCAGACAAAAGACGGTCTACTTATAGAAACTGTTATCCCCCGTCAGCGTTGACATGCCACCCTCGCTCAAACAATTTCTGTTTGAAGCCTGGACTCTGCTGTGACCGTTTTAGTCTGAGCCAAGGCCTAGAGTGAGACACAAAACAAGTCAGAATCAATCTCTCCATAATGCTTCAGCTAAGTTATTGCTTCTCCACATAGTCACCTTTGAAACAAGCATTTAAAGGGAAAGAAAACCTTGGGGTCCTAGTTCATTTGATGTATTAACACCTACAAATGAGAAAAATCAGCTATTTTCCCCTGCTAACTCTGGTACTTTTAAAGTCTTCTCCTTCTTACGGTATCATCATTACCTTCTGTCATAAAGCTCTAATTTTAGTAAACCCCTCACCGGTCTGAACAACAGGACAGGGCCTTTGCGTGTTAGAGAGTGCCCATTCCCAGCCATGGGATATGACCTCGTCACAGTATAGGAACAGGTCATGGGCCCTGGAGTCTTAACCTCTCATGCTCTAATGGGCTACAACCTCGTTGCCTTTTCCCACACACAATAGGAGTGCAAACTGAATGACTTCCTATTTGCCTCTTCAATTACACGTGGGGCCCTGTATTGTGAGGGCCTCATTCTATAGACCCTGGCAGACAGCACCCACTAATAAACTGCACGCAATCCCCTTATTGCAACGGTCTATGCCCCTATAGTGACCCATCCCCAGTGGTGGAATGTAACTAAGTACATTTACTCAAGTACTGTACTTAAGTACAAATTTGATGCAACTTTATACTTCTACTCCACTACATCTCAGAGGCAAATGTTGTACTTTTTACTCCGCTACATTTGTCTGACAGCTAGTTACTAATTACTTACATTACTTACATTACAATTTTTCATACCCTTCCTGTGCATTGAAAACCACGTATCTCCAAATGTGGTGATTCTGAATTTGAATTTTTCTGATAAACTGAAGGAGCTTGAAAATGTGTCGTCACAAAGCTGAAAACAGGGTTGTTTTTCTGAGCTCATGAAAAGTTGACTTTTTAGAGATACGTGGTTCTCGCAGGACAAAACATCTGATGAGAATATCATGCATTGCTGTAGATTAAACTACCCAACAGTATATAAAGTAGTTAAAATTATCTCAACCTTAAACAACTACAGCAGTAAAACATACACATTAATGCAGCAGTAATATTAATCCAGAAACATCATATATATAATAGTAAAATACTGACAGGGACCATTTGTCTGCACAATGAGTACTTTTACTTTTGATACTTAAAGTAAATATTTCTGATAATACTTACATACTTTAAGTAAGGTTTTGAATGCAGGACTTTTACTTGCAGTGGATTATTTTCACAGTGTGGTATTGCTACTTTTACTTAAGTAAAGGATCTGAATACTTCTTCCACCACTGCCCATCCCTCCATATGACTAAATTAAATATTTAAATGTATGCTAGTTCATAAGCTTAAACAATATGTACAACACACAAGATTGGCCACTCAAAAAATGGTCCAAACAATACCAGTTCAACACTTTACTCCGCTATTGTACACAATTTGCAATACAGTACAGTTCAAACGTCCTCCTCTTCCACTGTCTGCCCTGACCTCAGCTTCAAGATCACCTATCAGAAAAAGAAATGGAAGAAGTCAGTGTGACTGTTTCAGTTTGGCTATCAAGTTCTTTTTGTTTTATTCAACATATAGATTCATGTGTTGGCACTACTGGCTGTAACAAATTACAGTGACACGCACCTCTTTTAGATGGACAATCTCTTTGCTTTCCACATTTCTCTGAGCATGGTTGGTTATGGCCTTCACTCTTGTTGCATAACTGGAACGTTCAGGGATTTCAGGTGTTATTTGTGAGTTTGTTAGCATTCAAATAAATGAAAAGATTAATCTCTCTTTTTGTGTCTTACATGAGAGACGTGAGCGTCTCTTCAAGGTTGCATTCTGAAGGAGAGATGTTGACGATCATGAGGGTTTTGGCATTTCCACCTAGGGAGTCCTGCATTACCTGAGGGATTTGAAATGCACCGGTCACATTTGGCTGACCTACATTACAGTCCATGATCACACATAAGAAATAACATGCAGCTCTGCATTGCTACATGTCCTTTATTGTGTCTGAGGTCAACAAAGTTTGAATTGATTCAAAATGACTTATTTTTTTTATCATTACCTGTGTCAGCTTGCTATTCCTGTATGGTACATGGGGCAGTTCAGCAGACAGGGCTGAGATCACATCACCCAGGGCACTCAGAGACTTGTTAATGGAGTTAGCCTCCTGCAGAGGGGAAGAGAGGACGGGAGAGGAGAATTTAAAGAGGCCATGAGAAATATCTGATTCATTCAATCACTTGATGGACCAATCAGAACATAACATATGAGCAAACCTTTAGCTGGTCGTCCTTGGCACCAGTCTTGGCTGCTCTCTCGCTGCCTGCCAGGTCCACAAGGCTCAGCTTCCCGGTGCTCACACTTCCATTGGTTAGATTCCTGCTCTCCACCATGATGCCAACAATAAGATGGGAGCGGGAACTCTCCATATTCATCTCTTGGGAAACATGCACCACATAAAAAGCTGATGTTCAGCTTTTCCCTCTAATAAACCTCACAGATAGCCACTTGTAGTCAAGACTAGGGCTGCAACTAATAATTATTATCATTATTGAATAATCTTCAGATCATCATTTAGATTCATTAATAATTGTTTCAATAATGAAATGTGGGAACATTGTGGAAAATTGTGATCACCATTTTCCAAGAGTCCAAGATGACAAATTGCTTGTTTTGTCTAACCAAAGTCAAAAATCCAAAATCATAAAATAGGAAAAAAGCAGCAACTCTTCAAATTTGAGAATATTTGGTATTTTTTCTTAATAAATTATTAAATGATTGTCAGAATTGTTGCAGATTATATTTTGGATGATCAACTAATCAATTAATCATCTAATCATTTCTGCTCTAGTCAAGTTGTTTATGATTAAAGGTGAAAACAATAGTATAATCACAAATAAAAATATAAATAGAAAATGTGATACCAGTATTATTCTTTATTATTTTGTGCCATCCTTTGTTCCATAGTACTTGAAAGAATCTAAGTGTGTGAGCATTTTACAAATTTGTCAGTATCCACTGTGTTTGTAATTGGTCTTACAAAAACATTAGGTGCGCCCAGTAAGGACTCTGATGACCCCTGTGCATCTATAAAACAATGTTGCTCCTCTTCCTACAGTTTGCTGATTCACAGTTTGGCTGCTCTGCCACTCACCGCCTAGTCCAATAATGATGTCCCGAGCTGCCGCCCCCTCACACTGACTGTGTGAAAGTAAACTTAGTTGTTTCTCTTAACTTATCATTTATTCACATGTTAATCATCTATTCATAATCATGTTTGTATACTTATTAATATTTAGTAATTATATGATTGTGTATTTACTTTAATTAGTTAATAGTCCTAGTTCTATTCATGTCTTTTAGTTTGGTGTGTGTTAAGCACGTGTCTCCACGTGAGGTCAAAAAGGTCAGTTATATGGTGAAATGTAGGTCCTTATATGGAAACGTTTTCTGCTCGGCAGATGGTAATACGAGGATTTTGTTATGGTACAGAGATGCTTTATGTTCTCCAGATGTGTATTAAGGGTCTTGGTATGTTTTTGAAAGTTCCTATAGGTTTAAACCTATCGAACCATGTAACACTGACCAATGGAAAAGAGTTTCTTTGTCTCCAAAATACTATAAAAGCTGTATTCTTGTATCTTCTCTTTGAGATGTAGAGAGAAAGCTGATGACTTCTGTTGTATATATCCTATTGTATAATATATTTTTCTCAACGATCTGTAAGTGTTTCTTGCATTTTGTTCAACTTAAGAGTAAAGGCAGTTTTTCCACGACAACTGTAACTAACACGATTAATCCAAACCATTTAGCAGGGCCCTGTTTGATCTCAGGGCGGCATGGCACAGTATAGTGAACTCACTGGTGGCAGAGATGTGTCGGTTGGCACAGGCCTGCTGGAACAGAGCGTAGAGCTCCTGGGCACTGGAAGCCTCCTTTGTCTCTGCTCCTTGGGCAAACACAACCCCCTTTCTGTTCCTCTTGATCTCCACCCGCCTGGCCTGGCCATGGGACTGGGGCTGTGCATGGGCCTCACCAGCCAGGCCCACAAAGAGGTCCTGCAGCCTGTCGTTGTACAGCTCCAGCATATAGGCCGAAACCTGAGGTAAAAGGATGAAGAAGCAGGACAGGGACAGAGAGGAAGAAAGTTAATGGAGACAAGAGAAGAGAGATGATGTAACATTCTCATTATTCGAGTAAAATCTAAGATCTTTCTCATCTCCCAAATAAGATCTAATTACACTGGTGATACTGTCTGTTACCTTGAAGTCGAATTTGGTGCTGTTCTCTTGTATAATATCAAATATGGCATTAAAAGATCTCGGCATGATCCCAGGGTTCTTCTGTTCCTTGTCCCCCACCATGGTGAAGGTCTTCCCTGAGCCCGTCTGGCCATATGCAAAGATACAGACGTTGTAACCATCGATAGCCGACTGGATCAGCCTGTGGGGGAAATATATCCTAAACTGCTGAGTTGACAGCATTTAAAAATCTGTAATTTGATTACAGACCTTTGTGACTGAAGTAACTGTACTTTTACTTCAGACACAAATTTGTACTATAAACTAAGAAGCTACTATGTAAATTCATGGTGGATAACAAGATACACATTTGGGCCCATTATATGTGTGTTATGGTACATTTGTGAATATACTATATTGGTCCCTGATTAGGAAGAATAATCTAACCTGTTGGTGTCATGAAACAGGTCTTCCTGAGAGGTTTCAGCACTAAACACCATGTCAAACTGAAACTCCCTTGGCCCACGAGGGGCTTCCACAGTGACAGAGTAATCATCTATTTTATCCACAACGATGGCTCCACCCTGCGCAACCTCAGTTCGACTCACTGGTCGAATCCGACAAAATACTCTGATTTTACCTAAGAAAAAAAAAGACATGAAACCTTAATAACCTCAGAAAACTGAGGGTTAAACTGAGAAGGTCCTTACTTTCTGGGGATTAACTTCATACATAAACATTTAATGCTGGCTAATGTGTACCTTTCATGTCTTCCACCATATTGTAGTACTTCTTCCTCATTGTCCTTTCTGAAGTGTAGTTCTCAATTGTTTTCTTTTTCTCTTCTTTAACTTGCTTGAGCTTGAGAGAAAAGAATGATTATACACAGCTATGACACTGAAGAACAGATGTAAAACGTAACTACTTGGACTAGATTGCTTAAACTCACTTTATGCATCTCAAAACTTAAAAACCTATAGAAAAGTCAATGGATTTGGTACAATGTATTCAAGGTTTCGATTCCCAGACATTAATAAATCCAGTGTGTGACAGCTGAATGCACCCAAACCATTAAATAACAGTTGCAGGCATAACATGTATGGTGCTTCATCAACCCATGTAATTTACGTCCCACCCTAAGTCTGGGATTCATCAAATACACCACTGATGTCATTATAGTGGTTAAGTAGTTATATTTATGTAAATAGAAAGGGAAGGCCCA
The DNA here is from genome assembly GCA_005408345.1 of Macquaria australasica. Lineage (NCBI taxonomy): Eukaryota > Metazoa > Chordata > Actinopteri > Centrarchiformes > Percichthyidae > Macquaria > Macquaria australasica. Next base: position 921,625 of record SEMN01000164.1, read on the forward strand.
CGTCCTCTGGTATAGACGTTTCTTGTTTAATATAGAGGGCAGCTGGGAGGTTACCATCTCTGTTTTATCCCTGAGGCCTGACCTGATCTGACATTTTGACCAACCTGATCTTGCAGCAAGAGAAGTTGCTGACCAACACTCTTCACTCCCTCTGCGGTTCGGATCGTCCCTCGTCCCAAGATGTCCTCCAATTCTGAGACTGCATCGCAGTCTGAGCAAAACAGAAATTCTAACCACTAACACAAGTGATGCACCTTACACTCAGTGAGCCAAACATAGCACAGACACAGACGAATATATTTGTTAAAAGACTGATGTACAAGAAAGTGAACAGCTTTCGAAGATGCAAGTATTACAGTTGCTGGTAAAAGGAACACATAGGAGAAGTTTGCCTTCAAGGCTTTCTGCCAGAAAGCCTTTCTAACAGAATCCAACCCCTTTCCTCCAGCAGCTAACAGAATCAAACAAGGCTTCGGCCAATGTGCCGGTTTCGCCCTGTTCACTTTCAAAGTGAATTCCGCTCCCTACCAAAAACCCAGAGCTTGCTTCATTGGTAAGTATTAAAGTTATTGATTTTATTACCTACAAGCACTAGCCTTTCTGTCAGAAATGCAATTGATATTATTACCTACAAGCACTGGCCTTTCTGACAGTAATACACTTGATATTATTAAATTTCAGCACCTGCTATTCTGACAGAAATATAGTTGATATTATTAAATTTCAGCACCTGCCCTTCTGACAGAAATACAGTATAGTTGATATTGGCTACTAGTGATAAATACACTAGCCTTTCTGACAGAAATACAGCTGTCATTAGTAGCTACAAGTGATAAATTCACTAGTCTTTCTGACAGAACAATGTTGATATTATTATATATGAGCATTAGCCTTTCTGACAGAAATATTGTTGATTTTATTAGGTATGAGTGATAGATATGCTAGACAGAAATACATTTGATATTATTAGTTACGAGCATAGCTGATATCATTATCTATGAGTGGCTTTCTGACAGCATTACGAGCACTAGCCTTTCTGACAGAAATACATTTGATATTACTAGTTACAAGCACTAGCCTTTCAGACAAAAATCTTGTTGATAATACTAGCTATGAGTGATTAATACACTAACCATTCTGACAAGATATGTTTATTAGCTATGACTGAGAAATGCAATACCCTGTCTGACAAAAAAGTTTTTAAATTATTAGTTACGAGAAGTAACCTTTCTGAAAGAAATGTTGTTGATATTATTAGCTACGAGCACTAGCCTTTCTTTCAGAAATACAGTTGATATTATAAGCCATGAGTGATAAATGCACTAGCCGTTCTGACAGCATTACGAGCACTAGCCTTTCTGATAGAAAAACGGTTGATATTATTAGCTAAGAGTGATAAATAAAGTATACTAGTCTTTCTGACAGAAACACAGTTGATTTTAATAGCTAAGAGTCATAAATACAATAGCCTTTCAGACAGAAATACAGTTGATGTTAATTTTGAGCACCTGCCTTTCTGAAAGAAAAGCAGTTATTTTTAGCTTTGAGCACTAGCCTTTCTGACAGAAATACAGTTGATATTATTAGAATTGTGCACTAGTCTTTCTGACAGAAATACAGTCAATATCAGTAGCTATGAGTGATACATACACTAGAGTTTCTGACAGAAATACATTTTATATTATTAGCTACGAGCACTAGCCTTTCTGACAGAAATACAGTTGATATTATTAGCCATGAGTGATAAATGCACTAGCCGTTCTGACAGCATTATAAGCACTAGCCTTTCTGGCAGAAAAACAGTTGAAATTATTATCTACAAGCACCAGCCTACCTGACAGAAAAACAATTGACTTTATTAACTACGAGCACTAGCCTTTTTGACAGAAATACAGTTCATTTTCTTAGCTAAATGTGATAAATACACTAGCCTTTCTGACAGAAAAATATTTGATATTTTTAGCTATGAGTACTAGCCTTTTTGACACAAATACACTTGATATTATTAGGTACGAGTGACAAATACACTAGCCTTGCTGACCAAAATACATTTGATGTTATTAGCCATGAGTGAAAATTGCACTAGCCTTTTCTGACAGAAATACACTTGATATTATTAGCTAAGAGTGATACATATAGTAGCCTTTCTGACAGAAATACATTTGATATTACTAGTTTCAAGCGCTAGTCTTTCTGTCAGGAAATACAGTTGATATTATTAGCTATGAGTGATAAATAAACTAGACTTTCTTACAGATATACAGTTGATATTATTAGCTACGAGCGATAAATACACTAGCTGTTGTGTCTCGTCGGATTTGTTAATTGTATTTCGTGTCATGTGTTAGTTTTAGTTTTATATTAAGTTGAAGTCACTCATGTCTAGTCTCGTCCTGCACTTCCTGTTTTATTTTGTACTCACCTTTCCCTCTCGTTTCAGACCCTGACTTCCTCCCTTTGTGTGATTTTCCCGCCGTTGTTATTGTCTACCCTGCCCCTGATTGGTCTCACCTGTTTTCCCCTACCTCATGTATAAATAGTCCTTGTCTCCCTTTGTCCTGTGCCAGTTCGTCTTGTTTCATCCGTAAAAAGATTTGAGTCAAGCGTACCAGCGAGTTTCCATGCATCAGGTTTTGCTTCAGTCTATGTTATTATTTGATCCTCCTTGTGAGCGTTTTGTTTTGTACTTTGTATATCCTCCTCGTGAGCGGTTTTTGTTGATTTCTACTTCAGTAAAGATTTTTGATACACCTTACACTGTCTGAAGAGTTGTGCACTTGAGTCCACCAGTTTTGTGTTGGAGTTCGTGACACTAGCCTTTCTGACAGAAATACAGTTGACATTATTAGCTATGAGTTATAACTGTTATATTGGTTAATTATATCGTATATTTCCTTGGATTAAGCCTTGTTTGAATCTCTTGGTTGCTGGAAGATTTTTGACAGAAACACACTTGATATTATTAGGTATGAGTGACAAATACACTAGCCTTGCCGACCAAAATACCTTTGATGTTATTAGCCATGAGTGAAAATTGCACTAGCCTCTCTGACAGAAATACAGTTGATATTTTTAGACACGAGCACTATCTTTTGTGACAGATATGCAGTTGATATTATTAGCTATGAGCACTAGCCTTTCTGACAGAAAAAGTATTGATACTATCTACGAGCACTAGCCCTTCTGACAGAAATGTAGTTGATATTATTAGCTATGAGTGATAAATACACTAGCCTTTCTGACAGAAATACAGTTGACATTATTAGCTATGAGTCATAAATGCACTATTATATTGGTTAATTACATTGTATATTGTCTTGGCTTAAGCCTTGTTGGATTCTATTGGCTGCTGGAAGAAAGGGGTTGGATTTATGTTAGAAAGGCAAACTTCTCCCATGTGGGTAAAAGTACTGCTGAATGCATGTGATGTGAATATAATTGTTAATTTACCATTGGCAACATATTCAGGGGATTTAAGATATTTATTTACCATTTATTTCCGGGTTTTCTCCAGTTTTGATGCAGTCCAAAGCCAATTGAGAGACCTCATACCCCCTCACTGTTTCTTGTAGTGAAGACAAACTTGACTCATATTCATCTACCCTGAAAAGTAGAAGAAAATCATTTTAATGATTATTATATTTCACATAATAAAAGGAATGAAGACAATATAAACATTGGCTCAATTTAACCTGCCACTTTTACATTGAGACTGTTTGTGGCTATTCCAACCTATAAGATGTCATTTATTGTTATCTGCAAACTGTTTGCCTGATCTCTAACCCCTCTTGGTCAGTGGTCTTGTCCTCTCTGTCATTACTGTCTTTAGCCATCTGTAGGCAGTCCAGCTTGTCTCTGGCTTCGACCAGAGCAATCCGGTTCTCCTCAATCATCTGGTCCAAAGAAGCTCTGGTCTCAGCCACTGCACTGCAGATAACATGAGCCTAGAAAACAAAGCAGTAATATGGTATCAATAGATACCATTAGTCATTAAAGCAGGGTGATGTCTAAGAATGATTTTTTTCTGCCACCAGCAAAACAGAGAATGTCATAATTTAATTATTTGATACACCTGTTGTTAGCATATAGTTTACACATAGTTTAATAATTGAACCGCACCTTGTGTATGACAGTGGGAAGAAGAACGCTGCAGGGAGGGACAGGAGGGATGGGGCCCCTCTCTGCCTCCAGCAGTTCAGTGATCTCTCTCTCCCTCTGGTACAGGTTCTCTTTCAGCTCCTCCAGGCGGGCTTTAGCCCCCTCCAGTGGCTGATCTGACTCATTGCAGGCCTGCACATGGAACCACCTTAAAGGGTCAGTCCACCCAAATCCCAAAAAACATATTTTGTCATGTACCTCCAGGTATTAGGCCATGCAGATAGTTTTGTTATCATCTGCTCATGTTTGAGATATACACCTCTGGAACGTCTGTTACCATCCAAATACGTTATTCAAACGTATTATCGGATTGTTAATCTGTCCCCGTCTTTGTAATGTGACCTTTTCTACATATTGTCCCTGAAAAGGTTTTTGTTGGTTGTTTTGTTGATATGTCAATATGTAATCTTAGATCATGTACCTCAGATATGAGCAGCAGGCTGCCATGGTAACTAATTCCAACCCACCATAGTCTGTTGTTGTGTTGAAAGCCCTTTGTTCTCTGAGCTTTCACCTTCCTCAGCAGCTTCCTGCTGCTCCTGTGATGATGCCATCAACATGTCTTGGACCTTCCCTACTTCCTGTCTGGCCATTTGCAGCTCCCGTAGTGCTGTTAAGTGTCACGGGGCATTAATACAGGTGTTATATGCAATGGTCAGTAAGTTTGCAGGCATACATATCAATGAATGCATGCAGACTCACTGGAGGCCTGGTGGCTGTGCAGGACATCCAGCCTGTTGGAGAACACTTCCATCATTTCGCTCTAAAAGAAAGATAGGAACAAAGTTGGTCAAATAATTATGTAATGACATATACTCAAATATGGCCACAAGGGTGCACCAGTTCAGAGGAAAAACAAAGAGTTTATGAAGACTGCCAGATTCCTATCCAACCTTTTCTCTGTGCCATTGCAGGGCCTCCTCTTTACTACTCCTCCTCTCAGCTTTCTGTTCCTCCAGCAGCTGCTCATTCTGTGCAGTCAAGGCCTGCAGGAAACAGGACCAGCCAAGGAGAGCAATACATATAAAGCTCTTTAATGTTTCAACTATGTGCTCTGTAATGTGTGCACCAACATGACTGACGAATTAATTCCAAAGTTTGAAGTAGAGATCGGAGAGTTTGACTGTGTTGTTGAACTTTACCACCAGTGAGAACAAAGTGTGCCCCAAGAGAGCTGCAGGAGTTGCAGCAGAATAAGCCAGATATTTAGATAATATGGTACAGTGTCTCTGTTTGAAATAACAGAGACACTTAAGTAGGAGATGGTGCTGAGGAAGAGATGGACTAATGAGCATCACTGACCACTACTCTGCTCTCCCAGTCAGCGTTCTTCTTCTCAACCTTCTCCTGGTAGAGGTCCAGGATTCTCCTCAGAGTGTTCAACTTGTTCTGGTAATGAGATCTGATTCTCTGCGCAGTCCACTCCTGATCACACAATAAGATCTGCATTACTGTTGTGTGTTAGGGCTCTCACACACAGACACACATACACGCGTCCTCACCTGGTTCTCTCGTGCTGTGATCTGAAAGTTCTCCTCCAGCTCCTGCACCATTTCCAGGTGCCTTCTCTTCATTGCTTCCATGTCTTCGGCTATCTGTTTTGGAGCATATACACCACACAAACATGTAAACCTCACATACACATAATAGCATCCTGATAGCTTATCCTATCAAATGCCTTCCAGGGTCACACCAGCAGCATCAGGGCAGCCATGTGAGGGTGATGAAGAACACAACACAGTGTCTGACAGTGTCTTCATTGTGTGTCAGCAGGCCCTCTCACTGAACAACTGGACACAACTCTAAGTCACAAGTCTAAACAATATTCACTGTTTCATAAGAAGTGAATTTGGAGTCATACATGTTATTCAATATTTATCTCTGGTGTTATAGGCCTATTCTGTTATAAATAGACAGTATTATTCTGTGTTGCTTTCCTGTGACGATGCTCATTATTTTACCTGAGTGATGCAGAGTTCAGCTGACTCGTAGGGGATATAGATCTTGACATCTTGAGACCTCTGAGCTTCTGCAGCCTGATCTGCATCACTGCTGTCCGACAGCTGTGATTCAGATGAGCCTGCAGAAATAACATGCTGGGAAATCACCGTTCGGTTCAGAGCAGTCATGCTGTGAAAGTGATAGTCAGTAGTAACCTCAACCTCCATGGCTTCTATATACCTGCGGTATTTTTCAACCTTGTCATCATCCCTCTCTACTAGGCCCCACTCTCCCCTCCCCTCCACACATACACACACACACACATCACCCCTTCTCCTCCACATATTTCTTCATTATTTCTTCATTTTACAGCACCTCGGTTGACTTCTTGTCCGGGGTGTTTTCTGCGATCTGCACCGATCCAGCGCCTGAATGCAGCCCACCTCTTCATCCACAGAGTTTTGTGATGAACGACAGCTTGAACAACGAAGCAAATGTTGGGGAACATTTGGAAACAGCTTGGGGAGTGGAGTAACAGGCAAGAGAAAGAAGAGAAGAGTAAGAGTAACAGCAAGTCTTCTAACACATATTCTTCTATAGCCTAATTATTTTGCAATGTAGTGAATGTGCTATGTAATTCAAATTACACCACAGCCCCATTAATAATAAACAGTTGCAACTGTCCAATCAAGGTGTGATAGTTCTGCTCTGTTCATATTTCATGCTTCATCGTTAATAGAAATAAAATAACCTGAAAAAAAAACAAAAGTATTCCAGCAATCAAAATGAAAATATTTCAGTCATTTAACAGGAGAGAACTGTAAATATTCTCTGTACAGATGAATGCTCCAGCTCTGTATGAGTGTTAATGTGTGTAATTGTGCTCATACCCTGACTATGTTCTGATTTTAATCGATAGCTCTCAAAAGTGAACTAACCAAAGGAACCAATCACACAACAAATCAATAAAGTCAAAATGAAGTAATTCCATTTGTTCCCTTGCCAGTTTTTCCAATGAAAAACAGATCTGTACAATATATTTGTTAATGATGCATTTATCATTTTATTGCACTTACGTGGATGCAGTCTTAAAATAAAATAAAACACGTTAATCTCAGTGAAACCATTTACATTTTATTTATCAGATTTAAAACATGTTTTACATTTTTATGATGAGTGATTAGCATGCAGTTTATTATCTATTTACATTTCTGTATATTACACTCAAAATGTAGATCATTTCAATAGCTGTATTAATTTTCTAGTTAACCAAGTAGTTAGTCCCTGTTTATTTTCATTTTCAAGTTAATCCATCAGGGTGGTCAGGCTTATTTATATGAAATGCCTGTCTAAATATTTCATCACTTTCTGTCTCTTACATTCCCATCCCACTCTCTCCCCTCTTTGTTTCCTCATACAGGAATGTGGGTGTGCCGTCATGCTGTTACTTTCTTCCCAGACACACCTTTTAGTAGAGAAACAGAAATTATGTCAGGAAGTAGGATAAAAAAAAACCTTGCTTGAAAGCAGGCAGAGGTGAACCAAAAGGCAGAAGACTCAAAACAAAGCAGACTTTAAACTGATTTGGTTTGCATTTGGTTAGGGGTTAAAGTTCATCAGAGGTTATAATTTTTTAAAAATTATTAATCTTGTGCAAGAAATTGTGAAAACTACAGTTTACACCCCCATTATTGCATGCACGTGTGGATCTACTGGTCTGACCTGCTGCGCGGTCCTCGTACTGGTCAAACTGTGTGTTGTGAATTATTGGACATGGCATCTCCTCCGTCAGCTCTGGTACGCTGCCCGGTAAATCCTCCAGCACCTGCGCTGCCACTGGGACCTGTCCAGGCCGCAAGGATACCACATGGTCCTCAGGGCAGACAGACCTGTTAGTTGTCTCCCAGGCGCCTGAGAAATTTTTTTCATACAGATGATGCATAATGTGAAAAGCAGTACAGACATACAAAGAAATGAAGGACAGGGAAGGAGTTTTACTCCTGGATTCAAAACAAGAAGACAAACTGTTGATGCATGACATAACATAAAACAGGACGTAGATGACCAGTTCAGATGAAATGCTAAAAAGAAGCTGCAGCAGGAGAGCAGATAGCTCTCAGGCAATGAAAACATCTGGACAGAAGCTGGTAGAGCTTACAGTGACATGCAGGCACGAGGCCACACACACACACAAACACACACCTACACAAACATTTTGGCATTCAACAGCTAGAGTGACAGTAAAGATAAGTGCGCACTTGCAAGTCTGGTTCTAGTGGATCCTGCTGGCCTTCATTTCTCAAACCACACCCCACACATTGTTACCTATGTGTTATGTTCTTATACACTAACTGCTCCACTGCTTCACAATGGAGCCAGTCAAGCAGTTGAACTATTTAAACCTCGTCTAACTTCACCTGTCTACCTGCAACACACTTATCGCCCAGAACAGCTTCCTTCTACAACATATAATCTGATATCTGATACAGAAACGAACACGAGGATGCCAGATGAATAAAAGAGAGAGATAAGCCTTTATTGTCCCACAGCGGGGAAATTTTTAAATATATACAATATATATATATATATATATATATATATATATATATATATATATATATATATATATATATATATAATACACATACAGATGAATATAAGCCATTGCAAATGTTTAGGTGTTTATTAGTTGTTGGTGTGTTTTACACTCACGTTGCTTGCCTGCAGGGGCCACAGAGTGTTGTCTCCCTACTTTCTTTCCCAGAAAGGTCAGTGAATAAGATCCATTCTCAGCTCCAGAAGAGTTCACATACATTCTGTATGTAACTGTGTGTTGGCTGTCACTACTGTTCCTATGTTTGGTCTTCGTAGGCAAGAATATGCAACTGGATCAGTCCAAACTCTGCAGAGAAAAGATTTAGGTTAAAATATTTTTTTAAGCCACAATGATCATAGAAAGATGAAAAGTTTTGATTGTTATGCAACTGACAATCACACAATATTTTAATCTTCATTATGAACTCTTGTTCAACCCTCAAACTATTTGCAGATGTCAAAAAGCACACGCAGCAGATTCACTCAGGGAGTGTAATCCTTTTGTCAGCCTCTCTGAGATACTATAAGCTACAAGCTTCTCAACAGGAAAAACTGAAAATCCCAAAGTTTTTTCAATCTCCCTGATTTCGCGCTGCTACATAAGAACAAATCTTTCATCTCACCTGGCAGGAATTGGCACAATGCCAGTTCTAGATAAAGTGATTTGAATTGACTGAAAACTGAAATTTGTGAAATGCAAAATGAGCTGGCGCTGCCATGAAACGGATGTATACGATCCAAAATATACATGTGAATTAATTATAAAACACGTTAACTTTCAAGAGAGTATAAAACATGACAAAACTAAAAAAAAAAAATTAAAAATGGCTCGATCATAAAAAGGACTACCTGGTCTGGGAGCAGATCAAATCCCTTCAGTGTGATTCAGCGCAGTTTGTGTGTTGCTATGCAGACCAGGAGCAGGACCAGGATCTCTAAGGGGAACCAAACTCTCAACAGTCTTTAAATATTAAACCTGCAGAGATGGAGTTTCACCAGGTACTGGCTTAAACCCCACAGAGCCTGCAGGTAAAAAGATGCCCTAAACAGTCCTCGGGTTTCCCCTGCGTAAGATAGAGATTGTAAGAGGATGCTCTCTCACACTCACAGACACACACATATAGTTTATACACACACTCACTTCACGCTATCTCTTTTGTTTCTGTTTGTTTTCCTGGATACCCCACACTTTCCTCAATTGTTAGGGTCAAGAAAATAAGGCTGAAATATGTCACCTACATCAAGGTGAACTGCACTGAGGAGTATCAGGAAATTATCTTTATGCACATGAAAAGAACATCAGACGTTCTGGTTTATAGAAATTATAGATTTGCTAAAGTACTGTGTCCACATACCTCCTAAAGAAGTAATTGTGGAATAAAATCAAATTCAAGGTTATTGCTGCTGCTTCTGATTAAAGGTAATGTACTCTCTTGGGCTGTTGTTCATGGCCAAGCCCTTCTATGATGATTCCCTTTCTTTTTTAGACCAAGAGAGACTCATTGGGAACATTTGGACCACAGCTTGAGCATCTGTTCAACACACCTTACTTAGAGATAAATCCACCCATGATGCCACTTTAATGAAAATACAGTTTTGCACCCTCCTTCCTTTTTCACAACAGAAAAAAGGATGTCTTTCAGCATGACAAAAGATTTTTATGGACATCATCAAGGGCCTGTGAAGTCTTGCTTGTTTAGACTCCCACCTGCAGTCATCAGTCAAATGTGTCATTGTCCTGGCTGTTAATCTCCTCAGCAGTTTTAAAGTGTTACGCTTTTGTTGAGGCACGTAGGCAGATAGCGTCAAGCCCTGGCTGTGCTGTCATGACAACATGCCACACCTTAAAGAAACTCATTCCCTCAAAAGACCAAAGGCAGACTCTTTTGAGGAATGTTAAGGTCATCTTTGCTCAGTCGTTCCTACTGCTGATGAACAAGGGGACCTAGATCAGGGGTTCCACAGATCGATACGCTGTGGGCCATGCATTCATTTGTTGTTTAAAGTAACCTCCTGATAGCATTTTTACAAGAATAGAAATAACAGCAGGAATGTCAACAGATAGATTCCTACTTCATTCTGTTTCATGGCAAACAGCAATAACATTTAACTATTCCTTGTTCTAGGGATACTCTGGATTCCAGCTGTGAATACATTACCTGTGCAGCTGGGAGGACTGATGAAAAAAATCTGCATATGTGTCCATATAGAGCCCAAAACACCACACAAATAAAGCTTTATATAAGAGTTACACTTACTTGCACTGGGCTTCCACCAAACACATCAATAGAATCAAATGGGCCACAGACACTGAGTGCAATACCTAAACTATTATATGTGTTCAGTTAGTAGAATTATAAATATTCACTTGCAGGAAAGCCTGTCCTTTACGATCTAAACTTTTTAATGTAAAATGAAAATGTCTAAAATTAGAAAAACAACAAAATCACAGTTAATCTCTAATATATGAAGCTTGGAAAAAATAATAGAATAGATAATAATAAACATAGCAAATTAAACATTACAATAAATAGAAATTCCTCTGTAGGACTATATTAGGAATATTGCATTAAAAACCCCATCATAAGTACAAAAGTATAATAACGTGAGGTGTCATAAACTACTCTCTAATTCCCAGATGTATTCTAAGTATTTGCGATTTTCCATGAGATCCCCATTTTTATGAAAGATTACGACCTGAAACTTGATCAGCATATGTTTTCAAGTAAGCAGCGTGACTGTTTGAAATCTGCAGGAGAAACTGTTCCTAGTTTTTACGCACGGCGTTGCGTTTTGGACGGAGCTCCGTTGAGCTTTGCAGAGGTAGACAGCGGTTCAGTCCAATGGCAGCTGTGGAGGGGAGTATGGGCTGGACCCGTTACTAGGTGGGGTTTATCGTGGGTATAAATATACTGTCTCTGTCGCTACAACGCCCCTGGAAACTCAGTGAGACAAACTTCTTCCCTCTAAGGCAACACGGTAAGTCATTTTCCTTCGATAAAAATCTCAAATCTGTTCTCCAGCTTCTGGTTTGAGAGTTTGGCGAAATTTGGTACGAGATGTGTTGACTTTAAGTCCCCTCTCCCTCAAAGTATTGATGCATCTATGTGGGTGTGGTTGGGAATTTTTGGATTTACACATCTGACGCAAGTAAAATGTTGTGCTGGTTAAATTACGACTCAGTATGGCCACTCAGTATCAATATTAAAGCACATTAAAGGAGACTGGGACTATAATCTAGCCTACAATATACTGTATATATCAGAGTTGACCGTGGGTGTGGCCAAGCAGCCAGTCTCCACATGCTTGCCATTACGGAAAACCACCTAACATAAACCTACAGTAAATATGCAGAGAGGCTTGTTCTCTCCAGGAGTGGATGAAGGACAAACAGACATGTGTTATGTCTATCTATCTATCTATCTATCTATCTATCTATCTATCTATCTATCTATCTATCTATCTATCTATCTATCTATCTATCTATCTTTCTTCTGCTAACAAGTTTAATAGATAAGAACTTCATCCAATCAATATAAGAGTGATGATATCTTCACTAAATACCATCTACAGTGTGTTCAGTGGACTTTGTTTTATTTTATCTTAAGATCCTCCACTCTACTTTCTGAATGTTATGTGGATCACATCAGTGCTGATATCTTCTTTTCTCTTGTCTTTTCTTCTTTTCTCTTCTCCAATGCTGTCCTGCCCCACTACAGAAAGACTTCAGCAGTCCCACCATGTCTTTCATCCAGGCCTTCTTGCAGCAGACCGTCTATATGGGCATGCCCGATGACTCAGTACGTAACTCTGTGGTTCTGTTCCAGTTGCTAAGGCCAACCACCCTGTTTTTTTCCTTTTTTCTCTTCCTGTGGTATGTTAGGGTGGAAAAATTTATCAGGCAGGGTTCAGAGCAAGGGAGAGAGAGAGAGAGAGAGAGAGAGAGAGAGAGAGAAGTGTAGAGGACAGTGAGGGAAAATAATAAATGAGTGGGAAGTTTAAAGGTGGAAGGAAAAAGGAGTGGGGCAGAGCAGAAAGATAAGATGAGAACAGTTATTAAAGTGAAAGGGAGCCTGGACTATAAAGATTATATGCAATGAGAAAGATGACTATACTAAGTCTTGTAAGTGTGTGACTCATAGAAGGAATTTGCACCCCTCCCATTATAAACTCTGCAACAACATGAACAAAATGCTACTTCTGCTTTCTCTGGTTTCTTAAAGTGAACTAAGGGGAAGCTGAAAAAGGTTATCTGGCATGCCTTCAATCTGTGCTCTCCGACGCTCCTGTTATTGTTCACTTCAGTCCAAAAAGGGCGTGTACGGGCATTTTAAAGGGCACCGTCATGGTCTTGGAGGCATGGAGGAGTAGTGCCAGAGACTGCCAGGGCAGGGGGCATAAAATCTGTCTCAATGATCTTCTTTTATGTCTTTTGTATGTCTTAAGCTGGAGGATAGATGCAGGTGATATGTAAGGGGAGAAAAGGCTGTGATTTTTTTTTAAAGAGCACTTTTGCACCTAAGGCATTTGAAAAATGCACTTTTGCAGCCCACCTCATGCACACCACTAAACAGAACTCAAATATTTACCCAAACACACATTAATCTGTGTTGTGTCTCTCAGGTCCTAAAGAACGAGGGGACGGTGACTGCAGCGCCCAATTTCAGCCCCAGTGGAGATGCAGCAGTCTTGGACAAGGCCATCAAGGCGAAAGGTGAACTTAAAAAGCACACAGGGAAGCTTTGGAGCTTGTGTGAACATGTTTTGGCTTTGCAACGTGTCTCCGTTAGAACAATGACATGTTGGCCTTTGCTGTAGGAACTTTAACACCCTCTGCTGGCCATTGTGCGCCATTACTGTCTGTGGGAGTAAGTCTCCCTCTTCTCTTTCTATGGGCCCTCACACTGAAGTACGAATACTATAAGAAATAAAATCTCTAAATTACATCAGATACTTAAATCAGATATATTCCTACAGATGGAGATGATAATAGAAATGATGATTTTACTTAACAACACTTTGTGCAGGTGTGGATGAGAACACCATAATTGAAATTCTGGTGAAAAGGAGCAATGCGCAGAGGCAGCAGATCAAAGAGGCTTACCAGCAGGCCAGTGGCAAGGTAATTAGACTCAAACAATGATGTTCATAGCAATTAGGTAGACACACTTTAGAGTTTGTACACACACATACACACACAATTACACACACAAACACTATATTTACTTATTATCGGTTGTTCCATTGTAGCCTCTGGAACCAGCACTGAAGAACGCTCTGAAAGGAGATCTGGAGGATGTAGTGTTGGCTCTGCTGAAAACACCAGCCCACTACGATGCCCAGCAGCTGAAACTGGCTATGAAGGTACACACACACACACACACACACACACACACACACACACACACACACACAAATACGAACAGTCTCACTTAAAAGGAACGCTGACACAACTGTATAATTGACTCTAATGCTCAGAAGCACATTTGAACACATTTGAGGCGAATGCATTGGCCTCACCATCATCTGTTATTTTTGGTGCATGATGACATCCACCCACTTCCCCATATTCATGTATGGTTTTCTTAACAGGAGGGTAAAATTAGTGTTTTGTTTGAATTGGCCCAGTGAAGAACAAGTGGTCTTTCTGTGTATCAATCTATCTATCCACGCATCCCCTTCTCAGGGTCTGGGCACAGACGAGGACACCCTGATAGAGATTCTGGCTTCCCGAAACAACAGAGAGATCCTGGACATAAAGAAAGCCTACAAGGAAGGTGCGTGCCAACACATTTTAAGCAACAATCTTCTGTTTCATCAAACTAGTGTTTGGAAATAGAACTTGCATGTGACAGTGGAAAATTACAGCCTCTGGGATATGGGAGAAGGTTTAAACATTCATTTTATATCCTTGATGTTAATGTTGTGATTTCTTTGCCAAGACTACAAGAAGGAGCTGGAGGCCGACATCAGGTCTGACACTGGAGGAGACTTCAGGGCTGCCCTCCTTGCACTCTGCAAGGTACGTGTGTGTCCGCGCTTGCTTTTTGTCTCATGGTGTGTGTCTCATGCTGTACTTGTCACAGGATTTTGAAGAAACGTTTGGTACAGACACTTATTCCGTCACAGCACCAGGATGCATTGAGTTCTGAAGCAACATAACACTCCCTACTGCTACAGTGACAGGGACCGTGATTTATAAAAACTAAACAAACTCACTCCCTCGATACACACAAACATGCTAACACGACACAAGTTAACAATTGGGCTTTTTATGGCTTCATATTTGGACATCTTACAAGGGCAAATGTACAGTACAAACTAAATAAGCTGAACATCCATTACATTTTAAATGAAGTCAAAAGTAGCATTTTGATAAAAATGATGAGAAATGCGAACTTTGATGATAATAAGCAGCAGAATGTCTGCATTAAACAGTCTGGCAGGTAAATTAATCTCACATTCAGCCTTTTTCTTTGTGCTTATTCTGCTTTTTAAAGCTTGTTAATTGTCTTCACTATCTGTTGGATAGACCGTTATATATTAAGCAACATTTACATAATATTTCTGTTGCCTTTGCTGTTGTTTTAGTTATTATGCACAATCAACTGTAGAAAATTGTGCGATTGAAATGTTAAGACTTAAAAAATAGCAATAATTCTAACACCCAGACTACATTTTATGGCTCTAAAATAGAAATAGAGCAATGACATCATGTCCTATTTGAGTCAATCACAAAGTAGAATAGAGTAACACAGATTCTAATTTAATGACAGTTCATTTCATAGAACACAATTCCATAATAAATCAGGCTTGCACAGCATGTATTTAGAGTAGATACTTAGAAATATTTTGGTTTGAAGAATAAGCTACAGTGTCACACAGCAAACTGAAGTACTTGAAGTGTAATTCCTAGATCCTCCCAACACTTCCCTTCCTGTCTTTGTAGATGGTCACCTTCTACTGTCTATGGTGTGCAGACTAAATTAGTATTCACCAATGAAATCATTTCTTACACTTTTAAAGTATTGGTTGCGTTCAGCACTGTGAAGTTGTCCTGTTTGTCTTTATCACAGGCCGACAGGACTGAAGGAGTTAATGAGCAGCTGGTTGACAGCGATGCCAGGGCTCTGTACGAGGCCGGGGAGAAGAGGAAGGGCACAGACTGCTCCGTCTTCATTGACATCCTCACCACCAGGAGTGCCCCTCATCTCCGTAGAGGTTAGCTGACTCAACATCCTGTTCAGTAAAATCTGTTTTTTGTTTTTTTCACTGTTTGTTCATGTCAGATCTCACACTACCTTCCTTTCCTTTTTAGTATTTGATAGGTACTCAAAGTACAGCAAAGTGGACATGGCCAAAGCTATCGACCTGGAGATGAAGGGAGATATTGAAAGTTGTCTCACAGCAGTAGGTAAAGGCGCAAACCTCTACTCTAACTTTATTACCAGAGCATTCATCCAGTGATTTATGCACAGACTTGATTTTAAACTTGAACTATTTTTTAAATAACCATAGTGAAGTGTGCTGGAAGCAGGCCTGCGTTCTTTGCTGAAAAGCTCTACTTGTCCATGAAGGTACAGTATGTATAGGCTCACAAAATCTAAAAAAAAGGAAACACATGCAGGATACTGCTCCTGTTGCCCCGGGACCTTCCCTGACTGACTATTTTCTGCCCATCAGGGTAAAGGTACCCACACACATATTCTGACCCGCATCATGGTGAGCCGCTCTGAAATTGACATGAAACGGATCAAGGATGAGTACAAGAAAAGCTACGGCAAAACACTCTACCAGGATATTCTGGTGAGCAAACATCTGACCACTGATAATGACAATAGACCCATCCTAGATGTCAGAATCGCTCAGGTTTTTTATGGTATACATGTTTATTTTCCTTCAGGATGACACTAAAGGAGACTATGAGAAGATTCTGCTCGCTCTCTGTGGGGGTAACAACTAATGGCCAATCAGTGGGATCAAGGCTCATACAAATGAAGATCCAGCTGTGGAAAGTCACCTATAACCTCTTGACACATATTGTGCCCAATGCTTTTGTGGAGAACTGGCGAGACTGTCTTTTTATGTGACTTTCATGACATCTAGAAGATATTAGCAGCAATGAGCAAAGATTAACATGGAGTTGGCACTGCTTCAGCAGATATTTTAGTTATTTCTTTTCATTTAGACAGACTTGGCTTTACACTCATTAGATTCTCATATCTGGTGCTCGAAGAGAAGCCGAAGTCAGTGCAGCTGCTAACAGATGTATACAGATCACCATGTGCCAATCATATTCAGTGGCAGCAGTAGGCCTACCCTTGAAGGAGCTTGGACATCCTGCAAATAAAAGCTTTTTGTATGAAGGCCCATTGATCTTGGTTCTTTCCACATGCATAAACAGTACATACCAGACAGACATGAACATTCCAGCTATATGTTGCCAAATATTTAACCACCAACAGTATTAGTACTTACCATTATGTAGAAAAAATGTATTTAAAAAAATGAAGCACAGGCAATGGCATGCTTTGGCTCAGAATCCACTGCAAATCCATAATCTAGAAATTATAAAGCAACACAATTAACACAGCAGTCTCAATGTGCAAATTAACAATGACTGAACGATGAATCACACACAGAATGGGTGGTAGACAGCGGTGGAATAAGTACATTTACTCAAGCACGTGGATGTAGAAATTTCTGTAAGAAAGTGGATTCAACAATAAACAGTTCTTTTAGAGTTTTACTAGGCCTACAGTTTCTCGCATGCATACAGGGCTCATGCCTTCATTAAACAAAAGACCACAGAATGAAGTTTACGCTCACGTTTATAGACAGATCAATGATAGAAAATAAGTGAAAGTTATCTTAGCAAAGGTCCTTTGTCTTCAAACAATACTACCTGGCTGTCTTATCCTTCCCCCTTCCTCCAGAGACAGAGCTTCCTAATGTTTCTCTGTGAGAGAGAAAAGATAGGCGCTTCCTACAGGAAGAAGGGAGGCTGCTTGATTTAAGGCCTTACACACCGAAGGTCAAACTGATCTGTACACAACCTTGTATAGTTAATTCATAAAATATAAAATAGGAATAATATAAGCAGTAAATACAGAATTTCCACCACACTCTACTTAAGTACAAATTTAAGGTACTTGTATTTTACTTGAGTCTTTGCTTACTTTCTACTTCTGCTCCACTATAATTATTTGACAGCTTTAGTTACTAGTTACTTTACAAATTCAGATTTTTGCATACAAACCCTACAAAGAGCTTATAAAATATGATGTTTTGTGCTAAACTAAACTACCCAACAGTTTATACAAGTACAGCTGAAATGATTAGTTGATAAATCAGTTAGCCGACTGACAGAAAATTATGGGGCAACTATTTTGATACAAACACAAAAACATTTCATGGTTCCAGCTTCACAAATGTGAGGATTTGCTGCTTTTCCTTTTAATTATTTTATTAATTTCAATTTATGTTTTAAATCAAAGCATTGTGAAGGTGTCACTTTGGGCTCTGGGTCATTGTGTCAGGCATTTCTTACTATTTTCTGAATTTTTACAAACCAAACAATCAATCAATTAATCGAGAAAACAATCAGCAGATTAATCCATAATAAAATAATCATTAGTTGCAGTCCTACGTAAAATAGTTAAAAAATAGCTCCACCGCCACTGGTGCAACTATTTTTTTATTTAAGTGAGATTAGGGGACCTAGGGTTGCCAGGTTGGATAATTAAAATATTATTATTACTGCATTACTGCATTGTAATAGCCGGCAATTACTCAAGTAGTTAAATATCATAGACAGAAAGCAGGTACCGGGGCTTTCGCATTACAAGTACAAAACAGACACAACCCCCTCTCGGTTTGCCATCCGCCGAAGGGGGATTGCTGTCACAGAACCTGGCAACCTCATAGCTCATACAGACCGCAACTATAAACAAGCGGAGCACCTTCTCCGGTTTGCTTAGGCTAGCCTAACCAACTTTCTTTCCCAGTATGTGTTAAGATTTACTTTATAACAGATACAGAACTATTTTTTCTGATTGCGACAAAACCCCAAATAATATTGACATGCGGTGCAAATGTGTTTTAAAGCTGTTCGTTTACTAAGAAGCTTAGCATGACGGCAAGCTAGCAGGCTAACGGGAGCTAGTCAGTCAGTTTGGCAGCAAACTTATCTAATGTCAACGGTTCAAAGTCACGTTTGTGTATTGATACAAATTAAATGATGAAAACACATGTTTGTGTACATAAGTCACTTGACACTGAGGAGCTAACCTTAGCCAGGTTAACGTTACTGGTAACTGAGCTGGGCAGAGACGCGTCCTTTTAAGGCTGCGTCCAGGAGCTATGCAAGTCTTTAACCTCCCCTTATCGTCTACAGCAAGATTACAAGTTCAACACCAATTAAACTGAACCTCACACTCTTGTCTTTTCATTTCAGGTCAGCCAGTCCGTTTGAAGTGCTCCCCCATAACCAAAATAAATGACAATGACCTGACCAATGCACCACTGCAGTGTCTGCTCAAAAAAAGAGAGTCTCTTTTTGAGTTAGATCATGAATGATAAACTAGTCTTCCTGGGCCTGCTGTACTTTGTCCAGGGCATCCCCTATGGTCTCCAGTCTTCCCTGCTTCCTGTCTACCTGCGTGGAGCTGGTCACTCCCTCACCCGCATAGGCTTCACCAAGATCCTCTACTTCCCCTGGGTCCTCAAGGTGCTCTGGGCCCCTTTGGTGGACCGACTCGGCAACAAGCGTCGCTGGCTGGTTGCGACAGTTTCTGGCCTGGCTCTGACATGCCTCTCCAGTGCTGCCCTGGCCCCAGAAGCACATATCTGGGGAGTAGCAGGAACCCTGTTGGCCATGAACACCTTGGCCTCTGTACAGGATATTGCTGTAGACGGGGCCGCGGTGGGGTTGTTGAAAGGTCGTGGGGAGCTGGGGTTGGGCAACACAGCCCAAGTCGTGGGCTATAAAGCTGGATCAGTGTTTGCCGGGGGTGGGCTGCTGGCTGTGATTGACGTGGCAGGATGGAGCTGGATGTTTATGCTGCTGACGTTTGTGTACGCAGGCGTAGCTCTGTTTGTGTGGGGGGCCCCTGTGCTGGACGATGACACTGTGAGGGGCCAGCAGGCAGATGGCACCAGGAGGGGAGGGCAGGGAGCAGACACTATGAGGCCATGGAGGGTGTGGAGGAAGATGCTGGCCGTACCCGGCACCCCTTGGACAGTCCTGTATGTGCTGACATACAAACTAGGTGAGTCTGATTAATAAGCAAACACTTGTTTATATTGAAATGAACAGACTCATAATTACTCAAATAGTTTATTTTTACTTTTATATCTTCGCTACCTTGACTTTAATATTAATACTGATTTTATGTCAGAACCTTCCTGATGAAACTGTACTTTGTTTTTAGGGCTGCTTCTAATGACTATTTGCAGTATTGATTAATCTGTCAATTATGTTCTTTATTAGTTGTTTGATCTATAAAATATCACAAAAAAGTGACAGATGTCTTGTTTTGTCCAACCAACGGGCAAAAACCATATTTAGTTTACAATGATACAAAACTGAGAAAAGCAGCAAATCCCCACATTAGAGAGGCTGGAACCAGAGGATAGTATGTAGGTTTTGATTGATAAATGACTGAAACCATTAATCAATTATCAAAATAGTTTCCAATGAATTTTCTTTTGTTCAACTTTGATTAATTAAATAATTGATTAATCCTTCCAGCTCTAATTACGTGCACACACTGAGTTCAAATGGTCATGATGGACACCAGTAAAGGAAAAAAAAGATGAGAAAGAAAAAGGATTGAAAAGAGGAGAACTCTCAACCCATCTACCATTAAGTGGGAGAAAAACTTTCTGTAACCAATGAAAAGTTATATTTCCTGAAATGGTCCCTTTTGTCCCACTGTGAGCCTTTCTTTAGTTGTGCTCCTGCCTTCTCGTAGGGCCCCGAGCTCACCACTAGATGTCTCTGTTGGTGTGTCCATGAGGACTGAACTAAGGAATGAGTGTACAGAAGAAGTTAGGGAAGTTATTATTGCCAGACAATTTATTGTGCCTTAGCAGGTCCTGTATGTGCATTGGAAAATACAGGCCCTGCTAAGATAAAGACGTTTTTAATGTCACAGTTATAAAAGTATAAACCTAAGGCACTTGAACGAGAATACAATGTTAGTTTGAATATTACGTTCATGCAGACAGTTTTGTATGTGGATGAGTTAGTTCCAATAAGAAACTAACATTTTAAAGTAGTTTTGGATCAGAGAAGCCTGTGTGTGTGGGAGAGAGAGTTGATATGACCAGAGTTTGGTGTTTGGTAGCAGAAGGGGATTATGTAAGGATTAGCGTGTCTTTGTGTCTGTTGCGTTCAGAAACTGAAATGAAGACGCCGCATCACGCTGATGTGTGTGTGTGTGTGTGTGTGTGTATATGTATGTGGGTGGTGGGAATATAATTGTCTCCTCACATTTGCATAGTCTTTACTTGTGTATGTGCTCGAATGTATATGCCTTTGTTTTTAAATTGTGCGTGTGTGTCTGTTTTTGAGAGAGTGTTAAGGGTGGCTCAGTAATCGGATGAGCCCCAGCAGACGACACTACTAGACAAAATATGAAGGCTGGCTGGACCCCCTAATCTGTCTAGGGAGCACCCCCACCCCAACACTCTCTCTGTCACACACACACACACACACACACACACACAAACACACACACACACACTATCGGCTGATGCTCATGATTACAACAAGAATTACAAGAAGTCTTTTCCGTGTCGTGATTTAGCTCTGTAGATTCATTAACAGCCTTGTCGTCTGTTAGCATTTCCTGTTGTAGCTGTCTAAATCTTTCCCACCTTTACGGGAAAAAAGGATTGTGTAATATTTTAGATTAGGCTTGGACGTGCCAGCATAATTGCCTATGTGAGACAGTATTGTTTTTGTTCAAGGGTTGTGTGGGTATGTTTGTGTGAGGCCAGTGATCTCCCTGTCTGAACCCCCCTCTCTGCTTCACACACA
Organism: Macquaria australasica; assembly: GCA_005408345.1. Taxonomy (NCBI): domain Eukaryota; kingdom Metazoa; phylum Chordata; class Actinopteri; order Centrarchiformes; family Percichthyidae; genus Macquaria; species Macquaria australasica. The sequence continues at coordinate 943,364 of SEMN01000164.1, forward strand.
CATATACAAGCACAGACCCCTCTCCCTCATCTAGCCCTAATGAACTAGCTGGGTCCAACACCGTGGCCAATCATGGGGAGCCTTGTGTATGAACTGTGACCCCTCTGCCATCTGAGGCCACAGGCATGATGGGAGAACCGTCTGGGTGGACTCGCAGGGATGGACGGAGGGCGTGAGGGGGGGAGGAAAGTAGGTGCTAGTGAGAGAAAATGTAAGAAAAGGGCCATTAAAGAGGCAAAAAAGGGAGGTTTTGAGATTCAGATAAGCTCAAATGTTGGAAACAAACATTCTAATATCATGTTGTTGTCATACATGAAACAAGCTCTGTTCACTTCTGTGCTTGCATGTGAAGTTGCTAAAACACTATGCAATTATAGCTAAAATAGCAATCCTTATTATCTTTTTAGGTATTTACATATACAAATATATAACATAATTATTTTACTGCACTTTTGTCATCTACAGTATATCAACACCTTAAATGCTTTGAATTAAAATGTTTTCTATTTCAATTATTCTCATATTATTATTTGCAATTAAGTACACATCCCAAGTGTAGGTGATACTGCAGTGTTGCACACATCAGAGCTGGTTCTTTTTAAAGGTAGGGAGCCAGTAGCCCTGTGTGTTCGACAAGAGATGTGATTGATGGTGAAAAGAGGTGGGCCCTGATGGTGGCTTTCTCTGGGAATTGACCAGGTGGAAGGACGAATGGATGGATGAACACAAAAAAAGAAAAGCTTTGTCCCAATACTCCCTTTTAACCTTTTCTTCCAAAAAGACAGCTATGAGGGTTAATGTTAAAATGCACTCAGTTGTCAGTTCATTAAGTACACCTCATGGATATAAATGGGTTTGACAAAATATTAGGAACACCTCTCATTATAACACAATACAGTACAACAGCTCCAGAAATGACAGCCTCCAAAATGACCATGAAGTTGAATCGACACCTCTGCAAATCAGTTTCAACAAAAACTGAACATTATAACCTTCACGAAGGGAGGCTTTATTGCAGGACTAGGTTTTAGCTATATGGACCTAATAAAACGGAGTGTATGCTGACCAGAATGGGAGGCTTGTGTACACGTGTTCATGAGAACAGTGGGATGGAAACCACTTATAAAAAAGCTATTGACATTGATTGTTTCTTCTTCTTCTTCTTCTTGCATTGCATTGTTTTTGCATGTTTTAGGTAGCCCTTAATGTACAGCTTTCTCTTCCTTAAAAATTCTGAAGGAAGGGAGAAGAGAAAGAGGGATGAGTAAAAATATTAACTTATGAGGTTTTTCAATGGGGCACCACAACTCTTCACATGCATGCACAGTCTGAAGGTGGAGGGTTGAGGTTGGGAGGGTAAAGAGAAGGATTTGGAGGGACTGTTTCTAGGGCTGAAGGGAAAAAGAAGGACTGCAGGGAGGGATGCTGAAGGAGTGGATGAATAAATGAACAACCACCACATGGTGCCCTAAGAAAGAAAAAGAGCAAAATGGCAGTAGAAATAAACACACTTATCCATGCAGAGACATACCTTTAATGTTATTAGAAAACTAATAACTTAGATTAATTGTTCTGTGTGTTTCAACACCACCTCTATCAATTTCAGATTTAAGATAATCCTTAAATTTTGGCAGTGTGGCGACTGTTTTGTTCATGTTTGCGCCTTGAACTAGACAGAATCCTGATAAATTGAGATGCTGTTAATTCAACACTGCAATCTTGGTTTTTCGTCTAACCAACAAATACTACTGTATAAGTGTATGTATTATATAAACTTATATAGCTCAGAGGGCCTTTTTAAAAGACAGATTTTGATGTATGTAGCATAGCCAAGTTCCTACAGCAATCATTGAAACATCATTGAAAATGACGGGGACACTGTATTTTCTCCAAGACCCTGAATGGATGTTAATATTACATAATTTCTCAGAAAATAAACACAGAACAAACAAAATCAACCCTGTAACCTAGCAGGTGCATTTCGGGTGGAGAGATAGTGGTTGTTTTCTTCTTCGTAGTTATAGAGTGTATTTTCCCGTGTTCGTGAGCCCTGCGGGCCACGGAGGACTCCTTGACAACATTGATCTACAGGGATTCTTAGTGTGTGTGTGTGTGCGTGAGACTAATATGTATAGCATATTGTGAAAGTGTGTATAGACAGGGCTCTGTTTACTGTTTTGTCCTCAGGGAGCCTGAGCAGTTGAAAGGGATGTGTGTGCACGTAGACATTATGTGCATGTGTGCGTGTGTGTGCTTTGCTTTGCAAACATGTAGTATGCATGAACCTGTCTCTGTTTACCGTGCTCTCAGCAGGGGATAATGTCGTTCTGCAGGGGCACTGAGTGTCCTCAGTGATCTCTGCTGCTCTGCCAGCTCTTTTGTCTAAGCTACAGCATCAACGTCAGGATTCATTTGACCCCACTGTCCTCGTCAACCTCTTACCCTCATCTCACCCTTATCCTACCCTGATCCCTCTCTATACTACCACCCAACCCCCTTCTACCACACACACACACACACACACACACACATATATATATATATATGTGTGTGTGGTAGAAGTAAGTATATATATATATATATATATATATATATATATATATATATATATATATATACACACACATATATACTGTATATTCACAACTAGACACAGACCCTCTCTCCCATCCCATGGCCATGGATAAAGGTGTATAATTGCAAAACTAACAGTGATAACTTGGAGTAAGTGTCCTAAAACAAGTCAGACTGATCAAGGGTACAGTTTGCGGTAGTGTTTTTATCAAAATTAAGACCAGTTTTCTCATGTTCCTACATTTGCTTGTGTCTTTTGCTTTGCTGAAAAAAGAACATGAAAATATGTTGAAACAGTTTTTTTTCAATCAGTGTTTTACTTTTACTGCATGAGCCAATGGCTGTTGGGAAAAACTCTTTAGCTCTGTTTGCACCACTAGAACAGTAACGTCTTTCTGTTTTGTGCCATAAAACGGTTTCCTTATGTGCAGTAAAGCTATCAGCCCTATCAAACCTACAGTAATATGTCAGATAACAAATGATGGATGTTGCCACAAAGTATCTTTAATAACTAGGATAAATAAAATAGCCCTGCCTCCGTTCTCTCTGTCACTTTCCCTCTTAATGTTAAATAGTTTTATCTTTCTGTGCTGTCTGTCTCTAATGTAAACATAAACACAGTTTTCTTTGAGCCTGCCATCCCTGCTCTGTTTCCTCTTCACTAACCTCCTAACAATGTCTCTGTTCATCTGCTTCTCCCCCCTCCTCTCCCTCTGTCTTTAGCTGTCTCCATCCCTGGCTGCTCTCCTTTCTCTCCAATCATGTTTAACTCCCATCTCTTTATTTTTATATTTTAAATAAATGCATTATGATTGTTATTTCCTGCGCTCCATCTCATTTTTTTCTCTTGCCCTCTTTCACCTTCTGCCATTTCTCTCTCCCTTTTCTTTGTCTTTCTTTTTCATTTCTCTCGTTACCAGTGACTCTCTTAGTCCCCCACTTTTCCCTCTTTCTCCCCACTCTGCTCCCTCTCTCTCATCCTCTCCCCCCTTCGCTCCTGTTACACCCTTTTCTCCTTCCCCTTCACTCTGCGTGTTTAATCTTTGCGGATGTCTAATGAAATCCCAGCTGAAATGGACAATTGTTGCTTTGAGAATATTTATAGAAAGGAATAATCAGCCTGGTTGTGTTTGTCTGCATGCCTTCCCCCCCTCCCCCCTCTTTAAAGAAATAATTAGTTGAAGGCAAGACTGTGAAAGCTCTGAGCTTTGAGCTAAACAACAGGCAGACAGGATCGGGAGCACAGAACCATGGGTAAACAACCCAGGCATCATGGGTACCGCTGCTGCCAATGTTTACTTTATTATGACTAACATGGTTACCGCACAGTTGATGCAGCTCAAAACAGTTCAGCACGGTGGATGACAGAGATTAAAATGTAAATAATGCACAGAGAGGGTGTAAGTGTATCAGTGCAGCTCCCACTGGGTGTGTGGAGTGGTGGTAATATACTGTGATATATTATAAGGATCTGCTTTAAATCTGTTGTCTTGGGTTCGACCACCTCACGGGTTTAGGAGTATTTGTAAAATTACATTACAGTAAACGAATTCAGCTTATTGCCCAGCCCAAGTACAAACTACGTACTGTTCAGCACGTCTACTGTGATGTGAAAGACATCTGTAGGCTTGCAGAGATAGTAGTTCTTTGTTTCCTCATTTCTCTTTCACTTGTATTTTACTTTATCTGAAAGAAAAACACTCTAGTCTGTCAGACAGGTAGAGACATTTTGGAAAAGTCACTATCTTATTGGCTAATTTAATTTTCATGATCAACTTTAACGTAGTCCTCCCTGTCTGTACTGTATGTGTAAATTGCCAACAGTGAAACATGAGTGACAGAAGTGAGAGAAATTGTTTCCTACACAGAGAATCCATATTTCCTTCCCCACCTTTCTGCTGGGTTGACACACCACTGCTACAGCGGTGACACTCTCGTTCTGCCGCCGCACTCCCTATCACTGGGAGCTTCTCAGCTTTCTCTTATTATTATTATTTTTTTATTTCAGTCTGTTTCATCTGTCTTTTTTCCTCTTTCTCTATTTTTGTTTGTCTCCTGGCTGACTGACTGAGTGAGTCGTCGGTTGTGTTGCGTCGTCTTTGACAGCAGTCTGGGAGCCAAGCTGTCACTCACGCAGCTCCTTGGTCCCACTGTCTTTCTGAAGTCAGTCTCCATTAATATAATAATGGCGTATAGTCGACGCCACTGAATATTTTACTGTAATGTTCAGCAGAACATTACCCCCACACTCAACGCCACACAGAGAAAGTCTGACAGAAACTTTTTATTTTGACTGAAAGGTCTTTGTGAGGTCTGTTTCATCTGCGGAAGTTTTTGTGTTTTTGTTGTGTTTTCCTTTTTGTGCTTTAGGAAAAGTGCTAGGCCCCCGTTTGATAAAGTGACTGAGGGTATTCTTTTTCTTGTCAGGCATCTATTATTGACACTTTCCAGGAATAGGCCTAGGTGCGCCGCGTGTTGGTGTGCTGTATTTGATTCTGCAGTTGTCATCTCAGGAAAACCATGTTGTTCAGTCTTGCAGGCTAAACAGTTTGGTACAACATCCTCATCGTATTAGACTGTGATTGGAATAGGCGTGTGTATTCAGGAAGTGTCTCACATATTTACTGTAGGTGAAAAATAGTAATGCTTAGTCAGAGACGTACAGTACATAACACATGGTGTATTGATTGTATATTTTACTCTGCAGCCCATTATTCATCAGTATATATGAGTGGATAACTCATTCTCTTGCTTCCCTTTTTTTGCTTCTTCTTCTCCTTCTGCCCCTCATCTTCCCTTTCGCTCATTGTGTATACAGGTGAGCAGGGTGCAGTGACCATGTTTCCTCTTTTCCTGTTGGATCATCACATGACCGCCAGGGAGCTCGGCTTCTGGAACGGCGTTATCGCCATGGGCTTCTCCATCTGTGGGTCGTCCCTGGGAGGCCTGCTGCTCGCTCAGTTCAGGTAGCCTTTATCAGCACCATCATTCTCACCATGCAGTATTTTGTGAGTCAGAAGGCTTTTTGTAGGTTTTAAAATGAATTGGCGCTGAGGGGAAAATGCCCTTGAAAATGTATAAAATTCCCTGTGAATGTCAAAGACTACACACTGTGTAGCATGTCACCAAATACACATTTTTCCATTTGCCCAATACTCACTAGGCTGCAACTAACAATTTAATTAATTATGGATTAATCTGCCATTTATTTCCCCTATGAATCAATCAACCATTCACTATTAAAAAATGTAAAAAAAAAACAACAGAAAAATGCCCGTCACAATTTCCCAGAACCCAACGTGACGTCTTCAAATGTTTGTTTTGTCTGACCAACAGTCAAAAACCCAAAGGTATTCAGTTTACTGTTATAGAAGATTATGAAAACAAGCAAATATTCACTTTTGAGAAGCTGAAACCAAGTCATTTTTGGCATTAAAAAAAAAAATTACTTAAACAATGGCTGATTATCAAAATAGTTGTTTCTGTCACTTAATCGACTAATCACAGTCAATTCAACCAATTCACACATGAATGTGACCATGAATTGGCCCCCAGCTGGCCCCAATGGTCACAGGTGATTTGTGGGATCTCTTGACAGACTAATTCTTTCCAGTACATTGAGAGGGTGGAAAAATCTTCAATTAGAAACAAGTCAGTCTGAAGCAGTAGAAAAAAGTTGGCACCATGCTACTAGCAGAAGAATACAATTTCAGCGCCGCACAAACCACTGAAAATGACCAATAGTGGGGAAAAAAAGTAAGAATCAAGGGGTGAAGATGAGCTGTTATTGGATAGAAAAATCAGACCAATGTTCTTCTGTAAAACTAAAGAAGTGAAGATTGATAAGGTACAGTCCACTGCACCACATGAACATGTATTTTACTGCTCTCAGCCCATCAGATGTTACAGTACCATCATCATCATCTTCCTCCTCCTCCTGCTCCTCTTCTTCTTCCTCCAAGCTTTTTGTGTACACTGACTCCTTCTTTCCTGCAGCTTTCTTCCTTCTCCTTCTCCTTTACCTCTTTCTCTTCACTCTGTGCCCTCTTCCAGTTTTTTTTATTATTCTTCATAGGCTCTTGTGTGTGTGTGTGTGTGTGTGTCTTTCTTTCTGCATGTCTGACTGTGTGTGTACAGTAATTTAAGTAAACATAGCCTTGTTTGAGAGCTCAGGGACCCCCTATGTCTGGTGTGTGGTGTGAGAACAGCATGAGCAACAAATCCATCACACACACTCATGCACATGCACACTCACGCACTTCTCTAATGCGCGCGCACACACACAAACACACACACACACACACACACACACACACACACACACACACACACCCCTCAGGGTTTGATCGCAGAGACAACGTGCAACTCTAGTTGAATTTAATTCTCAGATTTACAGACAGATACTAAGATGTTAGACTTTCTGATGAATATATCAAAATGGCTGATTAGATTTATTATGGTGATTAGATGTAATGACCATAGTGAAACTGCGGAATTAGATGTGATATTTTTTCACAGGTAGACAGTGTTAAAAAGCCAGTCGATGCAACATTGCAAATACTGATGATAATGCATTTATAGAAATGTCTGTATCAAGTTGTTTTAGCACATTTGAATCCAGTTTTGAATACACAGTCTGTCTTAAATGTATGATTGTATGTAACCTTTGCATGCTTTCCCCTTCAGCAGATTGACACTGTGCCATTTGTGCCTGACTATCGTTGCATAAGGTTGTACGTCTGCTTATACTAGGATCACATCATAGCACAACCCTGCCTATGGCCAGTGTGATGTAATGGGAACTATAAATAACAACAATGCCTTTTATGTTAGTTCCCACACGATGCATTACTGTACTCTTAACAATGCATCCAACCATCATTACTTCCCTCCATCCACGTCTAGACAATGTTTGGCTTTTTAGCCAGCTTTGTGCCTACTTACATCAAGAGATCAGGATGATTAGGGAGACAGTTATGGGGAGGTCATGTGTTGGTATCTGTGTTTGTGCCGTATGTGTTTGTGTGCTTGCCCATTCGCTGACATGTATCAGTTTCCCTGCACTCTGTCTGATATCAGCCTTTTTGTCCTTGTGTTGTGTTTTCAGCTGGCTCACAGGTTCTTCTCCTCCTGTAAAGTGACACTAGCAAACACAGAGCGAGCTTCCAAAGGCAGAATTTTTGTTGAGGGGAAAGCACTTTCAAAAGATGTCATTGTCATACTTTGGCTTTTGATCTTTCACTCTTTCTCTCCATCTCACTTGTAAAGGAGTCGGTAACGTGTAAAGGCAGTAAAATGTTCACACACTGACAAAGACAGAAAACACTCACCTCAATGACTTCTTCTGGTGTAGATTGAAATTCTCTGGTTTCAGTGTCTGGCAGTAGCAGGAGTTTAGGTGTCTGTGTCTGTATTGGGAAAGAATGTATGAGAACTGCTCTTTCTTCTCAATTTGTATTCCCTTAAAACAATTTAACATAAGGCAACAGTCAACTATTTGAATCCACAAATGATGCAGTAATCTGGAACAGACAAATTATATTATTATTATTATTGTTATTTTTTGACCTGTAAGTGAAGCACCTCTGTTATCAACAATCAGTTAGCATAATGGGTGCAAAGTAAAAGATTTAGCGACTCTGTTCAATATTAGATTATGTGTTAAAAATGGATATTTTTGGTTGTATGTGCCTTCCAGTGTCACATGAACACTTCCCCTTCCTTACCTCTTCCTATCACACACATAGACACAGAGAAAGTGCTGTCCAGCAGGCTCTGGACCCTCCTCTAAAAGCTCAGTTGGAAAGTTTATCCTCCCCACCATCAGAAACGGCTGAGTGGTCAGTGAATGACCCCCTTTACAACTACCACTGGCAACCTGAGAACATGGCTATTCTCATCTGGGCCCGGCCCATGTGAGGTGGCAGCCAGGCAGGTTCTCTTCTCCCTCTCTCTCACACACACACACACACACACACACACACCCCTCAGCATCTCTTGAGAGTGCGTGATATGAAAGGCTGTCATTGAGACGGGAGGTAAAGGAGCAGCAGAGAGAAGAATGTCTTTAGCATGTGAATGATGCAGGATTGGTTTTCAAGTAGAGAGGTAAGGAAAGGCTGGGCGGAGAGGGGAGAAGAATAGGGGGGGGGAGTAAAACAGTGAAATAAATAGATTTCAGTTGATTTAAGCTCTGTATTACTGGATATTTGTAGGACGTGCAAAATGTTTTGTCTCTTCAGAATTACTTATGAATGAATCAAAGAAAGTGTTCACCACCCGTAATCTTCTGCTTTCCATTGAAAATAGTTTCTGTAATAAATACACACACAGGTGAGTTTATTACATCAGGGCATTTGAAAGGGACAAAAAGGCTTGAACTTTTTTTCATCTGTAGTCGCTGGAGCAAATATTAAGGAAACACATTCAAGTGGGTGTCTTCATGTCTTAGAGGTCTAAGACACTGGCCATACAAATTAATCAGCAACTATTTTGAAAATTGATTAATTGTTTTTTTCAAGCAAAAATGCCAAATATTTGATGGTTCCAGCTTCTCAAATGTGAGACATGGCTGCTTGTCCTTGTCTTAACATTACTGTAAACTGAATATCAAAACAAGATATCTGAAGACATTACCTTTGGGCTCTAAGAAATGTTGGTGGGCCTTTTTCACTGTTTTCTGATGTTTTATAGATCAGAAAACGATTGATCAAGAAAATAATCTGCAGGTTAATCGACCATGAAAGTAGTCATTAGTTGCAGCCCTAGACCATATAATCAGAAAGTCAGCCGTGCTCTCCACTATGAAATAAAGGTTCAGTTCTTCACAACCTAGACCCACATTGTAATAACCTGGAATGATGCGTAAAAGAGTGTTAAAATAAGTAAATGGGGAATAAAGAAGTAAGCAACCAGACAGTGAGCCGGGCCAACCAGGGCAGACTGGGTGTCATCAGGTTCACTTACTAGACAAAGAGAGTGTGTTGGATCAGTGTTTGGTCCCTGATTAGCCAAATACTGATCAGGGTCTCGACTCGTGAAGCGGGATAGTGAAATGAAAGGGTAAACTTTGCTGGGAATAATGTGGAACTTTGAATCTCGATCATGGACAGGAACTGTTCATGGTTTTACTCCGTGCACTTATCCAACTAAATCAGATATCCTGCTTTGTGTGACAGGCCCCTTCTTCCTCACAGCCTTTTTTACACATAAATAATTACATGCAAAAACATAAACAAACACACACAGTCCTTTGAGTGGCAGGCATCCTCTGAGTGATTGGCATTGTTAATCCCTGATGTCACACAACAGTGTGTGTGTGTGTGTTAACAGTGATTAATTATCTTCCTCATGCTGGGGATCTCCTTAGGTTATTGATTACGTCACGAACCAAACCCACAGGGGGACGATTTTCTTGCACTAACAGGGAATCAATTAGTGTCTCGGGACTTGTTTACTTAGCACGTGCACGCATGTTACTGTGTGTGTACATGCATGCATGGGTGTGTGTGTAATTGTGTGTGACATGAAAAGAAATGCAGAATGTCTCCAAATTGAATGATACTAGCCTTGAGCCACTGTCACCACATATCACACTGCTCATCAGTAACACTCGTACCTAAAAGTTGATGAACGCCTGTCTGATACTTGGCTTGTTTGCTGGTCTCTCCTCAGCATCGGAGCTCTGATGCGACGTGTGTTTGTACTGCGAACCATCAGCATGGTCTTCCAGAGCTCTCTGCTCACTGTACTGGAGCCGTCACCACTCATGAAAGGTGAGAAACAGACTGAAATACAGTCGCAGACGAGGTGGCCGGCACCAGATTAACTGGAACCCAATTTCAACACATATTACCAATTGTCGTGGTCCTATATAGTCCAGTTTGTCTGTTTATGTTGGTGCTCTGGTGTAAATATGATGCAAGCAGGTGGTGAAAGGACAAGAAAAAAATAAAACCTCTATCCAAGTGTTTAAACACTCTGTTAGTCTTTTATTCTTCTCCATGAATAGTGTATAAGCACACCACATGTTGTTTACTTAATTCTGTAGATTTCCATATTTAAACTTTCCAGATCCTGATTTCACACGAATACTGTCCTCATTTGACCCACTAGTTTCATGAATAAACACACAAAACACACAGTTGTTAGCATGCAGGTACAAAATACACGGCTTAAGATCACAAACGTAGAATGTGAGTTTATGTGGGTAAACACATTGTCTTGTAAATACACAAGAAAATAATTAATTTTATGATCTTATAATTGGATTAGGTTAGGTTAGGACAGCATTTGTTGAGAATAAGAACTATTTATTCAACTCAGTCACCGTTTTTTAAGACCACTGTTTGAATATGCTCCTTAATCCTTCATAAACATCACAGAATTATGTAATGTGGTGAATAAATAAGTCTAAAAAAAATCACCAAACACAGCAAAACTGCATTAGAAAAGAGGAACAATGGTCACAACTACACTTTCACAACAATGACTAAAATAAAACAACCTATGGCCTCAAAAATGACTTGAGCCAACACTTCTGACAATCTCAACAAAAACTTTACATTATGACATTCACTACTCTGCTATTGTATTGTGGTGTTTCTGTCGGTGTGTTCAGTCCCTGGATAATCGTGACATAAAGTGTGTGTTATTTTTCTAATGGAATATGTCGGCTGATTTCTGTCAGCTTGGCTGGCAGGTGTGTAATTTGAGATTAAAGTTAGGTAACATCTGTACAACAGGATTTTACAATAGATGTTTACTTTCACAGTGAAAGTTGTAAATCCTTCAGTAGAATTACTGACGCCTTTCCTTGTCTGGTCTTTGGTCGGGTGACCTGGAGCCGGTCTAAAACTGGTCGGCACTTCATCAGTTGCCTATAGTAGTGGTTTCCAAACTGGGGTCGGGACCCCCCCTCCAAGATAATCAAGTGTTCTCAAGATAAGTAATGGGATAGGAAAAAGAAAAAAAGAACATATTTCTACCACATAAAATGATTTTATGAATTGATTTTATTTGTAAAGGAACCATGTACAATATTAAACATAAATGTTACCATTTGAGTACCAGTTAACCTTAAGCTACAGTTCCTTGGCAGGTCACAATTGTGTCTTTCTTTTTCTTATGAAAAGTTTGACCTCTTCATGCCTCTAAAATGTATCAAATTAAATAGTCTTAGAACCAGAAATCCCTCTTTGGTGGAACTGCTCACAGTAAATAGACATTTTCAACCTGTGATGAGAGGACACAAGTAGACATCGCTTCATCTTTTCTTTGGAATGAGCTAGGTTGTTCAACATGCCCAGCCATGTCGGAAGCTAATGAACGCTGTGATTGTTTAAATATGGATATCTATCTGCACACACTTTCAGACAGTCTCTCCTGGATGGCAAAGGGACAAAGAAGTTCAAACCCTGCTTACTTTCTCACCTGGCACCTGGTCAATCGCTGCGTGAAGTGGGCGTGAATGTTGGATTGTTGGTTTCAGAGAGTTACAGAAATTGTCGGACACAGTGTCACAATCTTAAAAAAAAGGTTGGGACCCACTGGCCTACAGTACAAGCTTTTGAGCCAGATGTTCAGTATCAGTACAGCACGAGTGGAGTGGATGATGCAGAGGACATTGATAGACAGGTGGTCTTTCTCTCTCTCTCTCTCTCTCTCTCTCTCTCTCCAGAGAGCCATTCAGTTATTAATGTCTGAATGACACATCTGATTCTGTTACACAGCCAGTCGCAAAGCTTTTGGGATTCAGATCTGTGCATTTCATCTCCGTCAGAGTTGTCTGTTCCCCTATCAAGCCTCTCAGACTGAAAGTTGAGGCCTCTCCCCCCTTTGCTTTAAACCCAGAACAAAGATTTCAGGAAAACTCAACCAAAAAAAAAAAAAAAAAAACAGGAAAAACATTCAGTTTCCGATTTTTCAATATTACATGATAACCCTCCGCTTCCCACTCTCCCAGTCTGATCAGTCAGTGTATCTGCGTGACTCCAACAGTCTTGTGTCGCTGACTGAAGAATCTTATTCAGGAAAAACTCTGACGGCTTGAGTGAATAATTCAGTGTAAGCGGGAGCAGAGACAGATAGGCTCTGTGGTTCCTCTGTGTTCCCCCACTAACACCGCTCTGCCACTTCCCCTCAGAGGATACACTACATGTGTTTTGGGGACGAGGGGGGATGGTGGTGGTGGTGGTGGTGGGAGAAAGCAGAGGAGACACTTCAGCAGCTTACTGTTTCTCGCTGCTTTGTCTCCCTGCTTTGACTTCTACATAGAATAGTATAGTGAGAAGTGTAGCAGAGCAGAGTTGTGTAAAAATTGATAGTTTTCTGCCTTTTTCAGAAAAACTTAGTGTAGTTGCACTCAGATGCTTGATTTTGCTCGTGTGTGTTCGCTCCCTCAGGTATGGCCGTCCTGAGCATGAGTGCTCAACACTTCCTGGGCGGTCTCATCACCACGCTCACCTTCACTACCATGATGCATTGCACTCAGAGGGCCGAGGAAAGCATTCAGGTAAAACGGACTTTATTCATGCCTGCCAACAGCCTCGTTCTGGAGACCTGGGCTGCTGTTATTTAATCATTTGTCTCCTTTGTCACTATGTTTGTTAATTGTCTCATTCTTTGGTGTTAGGTCATCTCCTGTGGCTTAACAAACAGATAACGCAATCTTTCTTTTCTTTTCTCCCTCCCTCCTTCCTTCCCTTCTTTCATCTCCTCTGTCTTGGTTTAATTGTGCTATTATGTAATTTGAGGTCATTTCCTCTGGTTTTCAAAGGTGGGCTGGAGAGGGAAATCTTGAGCATACAGTATCACACCTAGCGTCACCTACACCTGTCAGTTCTCATCAGCTGTTTTCCACCTGGAAAATGTCAGACCCAGTCTCTATTCATTGCTCCCTTTGCACTCTTTTCTTTTTATCTTCCCCACTTCTGTTTTTTCCCTCCCCCTCGGTGGCATTATCCCTCCTACCACCTCACTCTATTTCTTTGTCATTCTGTAGTCCTTTAAACGCTCTCTTTTCCACTCCTGACTTTTTCCTCTCCTCCCTCTTTGACATAACTCCTTTTGTCCCCGTCGTAACTGGGCCATCGTTGCCTGGAGGTGATCGTTGTTCACACTGCCATTCAGTCATCACTCAGTCAATCTCTGAAGGTGACAAATTATCATTTAAATTGCTGTCACTCTCAAAGTGGAGAAAAAAGGAGAAACAAATCAGAGGCTGTAGCACAGATATCAGGATCTGGTTACTAAAGAAATAAATAACAAGAGAGTCAATCACAACGTGTGATGATGAGAACCACGGTTAATTTGAGAGGTTCTCATGACACATATACTGTTTGCTTTTTAGCGTGTGTGTGTGTGTGTATGCGCACACAGGAGGGGAGAGCATTAGCTCACCTGTGCTCGTTGTGTGTATATATGTGTGTGTTATTGAAGGTAGTGCTATCCAGTGACAAAGCTGATAGTGTGAGTGCTTGTTAAAGATCCCCAGGAGAAAGAAACCGAATCTGTTAAACAAGTTGCTCAGAATAAAGGCACTCCACTTAGCTGTGGTCACACAGGCTCTCAGAGCTCTCTACCTTGGTGTACATACCACAGCTCAGATAGTCTAAACTCAGCACCAGACCTTCAACTCTCATCGAATTCACATCACTTCATTTCCAGTCGTCGAAATGTTCTGTACGAATCGTCGTGATTGTGGTCCTAAATGACATTAATAGAAATGGTACGAAGCAAAACAATTGTTTTTAGTCCTGTTGTAGAAGCTTATGGATAAAAACATTTCAGAATTACTTGTCAGCGTGGTCTTGTCCCCATAAAATGTAGAAACGACAAGTTCAGTCCATAGTTATATGATTGAAGGATTTAGGGCTGCAACTCAGTATCGATTAATCTGTTGGGGTTTTTAATCTGTCAATTAAAGCTGGGGTAGGCAAAATCTGTGCAACCTAGGCAAAACCTTCCGCCTCTCTCTCTGCTGCCTCGTATCACTCCGCTAAGCCCCTCCCACCAAACCCACAACTTCGACAGGCAGCAGAAGGAGTCAGTTCCCCTGCGAAACCGTATCCCTCGTAGGGCTCGCTCTCCACGGCGTGAGCCTCACCGAGACCGCGGTCCCTCCCACCACCACTTGTCTTCTCAAAGACGCCCCTCCAGCGCTTCGAGGCCGCAGAGCAGAGCGCCCCAGGCTTCAGAGGCAGCTGCAACATCGTACAGCAGCGGGAAGAGAGGCTAGTACACCACACACACACACCACTGTCCCCCGTCAAAAGTTATTCCCCGGTGTTTGTCATCATGCCTCTTTTCCACTCGTCATTACGAGCGCCATGGCATTGAACGTAATGAGCCCGAAGCTCCGTGTGAAGCCGGGACGTGTTGTTTTGTATTATACACCGCTGTAGGCAAAGGAGGTGTTGGAAATTTATCACAAGTTTCAGGATTTTCAGCAGGATTTTCCTCCACTGAATCTGGTTTTCACCGTCTGAAGGGACGTGTACACACATCTGCTCTTGTAGCTTAGCCAATACAAACGCACCATCTCTCTAACCTGTGATTGGCTAAAGTCTACCGTCACGGGATAGATTTACTGAAGCCTGAAAACAGAGCCAAGGGGGGGGGCTGAAGTAGAGGTTTGCTCTCAGACCACTTCAATTACAATATGCTGCACGGTTAATATGGCATTTTTGCCCAATGATGCCAAAAGAGAACTGCCTACCCAACCTTTAATCTGTCTGGTTTTTCTTTTGAGTAACCGATTAATCGTTTAGACTACAAAATGTCCAAAAATAGTGAAAAATGTCCATACATTTTTTTCCCCATTTCTTCAGATGTCTTGTTTCGTCTGACCAACAGTACAAAGCTAAAAGATATTCAGTCAACAGGGAAATAAAACAGAAAAGTAGCAAATCTTCACACTGTTGAAGCTGGAGCCAGAGAATGTTTGTCATTTTTGCTTGAAAAATAACTTGAATGATTAATTGATTTTCAAAATACTTTCCAAATAATTTTCTGTAAATCTGCTATTCAATTATTTGACAAATCGTTGAAACTTTAAATTTTTAAAATGACAGTAGAAATGGTGCAAAGCAAAACAAAAATTTTTAATCCTGTAAAAGAAGCTTATAGTGTAATTTGTACAGTAGCGAAGGATCACAACACCCTTGTTTACCTGGTGCGTTAAAGCAGCTAAATCTGCAGTGTCCAACTGAAGGTGAACTGCTTCACACTCAGAGTGAAAATAGTCTTTTGAAGGTCACATTTTCCGTATCTCTATTATTGTGTAATGCAGAAGAGTAATTTGTCAACGCAAGCTTCTTACAAATTAAATCTATATTAATTTGATGGAAGGATTGAAGGCATTTGTTGTGATGAAGAAAAGAAAGAATCCTAAGCCTAATGAATTAATTTGTTCAGCCGATGGTCTAGGTGTCACTAGAGTCCTGTAGCTGCCTCACCTGAATGCTGTGCTCTCGGGCAGAGGGAGGAGGAGGCGGCTTGGGGAGATTAGGTAATCTCTCTCTCTCTCTCTCACTGCGTCCTGAAAGCCTTAAGGCTGGGATCAGATACTCTTCTTCGTTTGGCCTCCATCCATCGTCTCAGGTCCATGATCTCACGCTTTCTCTTTCAGGCTTCCAGTCTTTCTTTCTTTTTTTTTTCTCTTCTACCGTTTCCTTTTGCACTTTGGGGCTTTTTTGTGAAAATCACACTTTTTCTCTTGTCTCTTGTTGTTAATTAGTCTGTATTACAGGTTTAAAAACGTCAACTGATAAGTTGTGCTACAGGATAGGATGAAGTGTAACCTTTTCTACCCATGTTACTTTCCCATCTACTAGTCTCTCTTTTTACTCACAATGTGCCTTTATTTTCCAAACCCTCTCCTTCCCCCTTTGTCCTTTTTCTCCTCACACAAACACTTCTCTCTCCTTTACTTCCTCCTCTTACTCCCTTTTCTCATCATTCCTCCCCTCTTTTCCCCCTCACCCTCACCCTACCTCTCCACTCTCCCTCTCTCCTTTAGTCGACCCACTACAGTTTCCTGGCGACTCTGGAGGTGCTGGGGAAGCTGACCTTCAGCGCTCTGGCCGGAGGCGTGGTGGATTGGTTTGGTTTCCAAGTTGCCTTCCTCTTCTTCCTCACCCTCTCCGCAGGGACAGCCCTACATGTGTGGACGGCTACCTTCACTGGTGCTCTCAGGGAACACCAGCTCAAAGAACAGCCCAAGTGAGATCAGGACCAGGGTGACAGGTCCTGATGTCTGCAGGTGCTGAATGGTTTGACTACCAGTATTCAGACACCTTAAATTGAATATTACGCCCATGACTTCAGCAAATCATTTCAGTATAGAAGATCTTGAATAAGTTGACTTTCTTGTTCTGCTATTTTTTAAGGAGAAATCAGCCATGCGGTTAAGTACTCTATTACAGAGTGTGTTTTTGTCATTTCACTGGCAAAACTGGCCTTACGTTTTATTTATTTTGCATTTGAAATGTCTTTTCTGGACAGGGTGGGATTGGCCCATCCAGTCAGTGTGATGAATTGATGGGGTTTAGTGTGTTGGGCAGTGACATACACTCATACTGTATTGAGTGTTGAGAAGTACTTTGGGAAATATAATCAAAGCTGTATTTTTTTTTAATCATCTGAGCCATTTTAATGTCTTACTAAGCCAGCAATAAGAGCTGTAGCCAAAAGCAATATCGCTACTTTGTGATGCTTGTTCTATCATATTGTACTGTATATGAATATGTTAGTCATTCTCCTGAGTTGTATGGTTTACTACCTCGTATCAGCACTGTATGGTACGATACACAGGAGGTGAATGTACAGGTGCTGCACCAAGTAGAGTCACATATTCACAATAAATAGTTGCAACACATAGACTTTGTTACCTGAACAGCCAAAGTAAGGTTTGTAGTTGCTGCGGCTGTTTAATTTTAGAAAGGGAATAAAAATGCAGTTCAGCTGTTGAATGAGGAGCGTTTATTCTGTTTAATTAACCACAGATTTTTAGAGTAAAATCACTTTCCCCTTTGAATAGGTCAATCCCGACAGCTTACTTCTAGTAGGAAACCTCAGCCTTACACTCTGAAAAGAACTGTTCTTTATAAAACTTGAAAGACCAATGCCACTGGTAAATTGCAGTTTTTGCAAACATTGTTTAACTATTGTGTTATATGTTTAAAAATGTCAATAATATGTCCTATAAAATATACTGCAACTCTCCATGGTACTGTATTATAAAATAATTTTCTCCAGGCTTAAAAAATGAACTAGACAGCAGCGTAGAATGTTCTTTTTTCACCAGGCTCTGTAGGAAAATGTATTAATAGAAATTAAGTCTTAAAATTGATGATTGTGTTGGCAGGAAACAGGCAGATAAGAGAAGGGTGGATTGGTGTACACAAAGGCAGAAATCTCAGCAAATTTAGCCAAAATAAAACAGCTGCTTTCACCCACATAATAAATAAAGGGATGCCACATCATTACTGGTTCATCCATGTAGAGGGTCCTCTGTCATGAGATTTGCACAAAAAATAAAGCTGCTGAGTGAATCTTCGAGTCTGCTGTTTTTTGTGTGCGAGTGACCTCTGGTATTTACCTCCTGTCACCAGATTTTACCACATTTTCTATGCCCAGAGGAGAGGTCCTGTGTGGTCTTTGAGGACACTCCTACCTTTGATAATCCTCTGTGGCTTATAGCTGCTCCGAATACAACACTGGCTCTCTGCAGTGTACTGGCTGAGGGCTACGGAAGTGAATAGGGCCCGTGTCACAGGAGCCACAAGCCATACAGCTCTAATGACACAACAAATGCTGTGAAGGAGGATTAGGCCAGCTTACACAGCCCCTCAATACACCTCCACTTTACACTTTCTCACCCGGCCTCATTATCTCGGCATACTGTTTGTGTAGTGGGATAGACAGGGAGGGTTTGAGGAGAGAGGCTTATGTTTTATCCCCTCGCCATTCTCCGAAAAGAGCGAGTGTTGAGAGCGATAGGCCTCTTTAATTTGGTGTCTTTTGAAAAGTTACCTGAAACCACAAGCCCACTGCTTGTTGTGTCACCCCAACTTGTTTAAGTGTTTGCTGTATATAAGGAAGGAGGGCTTCTTTTACTTTACAGCAGTATGAGATTCTCTAAATCACCAAGAAAAAACTGTCTAGATTTACATCTGACTGTGCAAGTACCAGCTTCCATCAGTTAAGAGTCTGGTTCTGCTCGAGGTTTCTGCCAGTTAAAAGGGAGCTTTTCCTTGCCACTGTCGCCTAGCGCTTGCACATGGTGGGAATTGTTCGGTCTCTGTAAATAATACTATAAAGAGTACGGTCTAGACCTGCTCTATATGAAAAGAGCCCTGAGATAACTTGTTATGATTTGGCGCTATATAAATAAAATTGAATTGAATTAAATTCACCCAGATGCCATCTCGCTTACGTTTGTGCCTGTGTACAGACAAGAGAGTGAGGAAAGGTAGACAAGTGGTCTGGATCCTACAGTGCTGATGAGAGTGAGACCTCCCACTGCGGTTGCCAGATTGGCAGAAACCCCCTGTGGAGAGAGTGCGTGTCTCGGGGCCACCCTCCCTGCCACGGTTACCATTGTAGTGATAGATTGGTGGATTTGATGTGTGTGTGTGTGTGTGTTGCCTTGCATGTCGACCGTTGACTTTGTGGAGTAATAACAGTCGTGGGAATTGCGTAAGACTTGTTGTCAAGTGTGAGAGAAGCTGGCACAATTTGCCAGGCATGTGCTGCAAAAATAAAGTGTCGTACGCATAAAAGTGTTGTGTTATCACAGTACACAGATCAGGCAATTATTCAGTGAATACTTTACTCTGAAACAGCTGTGCACATGGCACACATGTTTGTTCATGTGTGAATTCCTGAGCTGTTATCATCAGAGTCAGATTCCCTATATGCAAGGGTAAGTCTGGGGATTCTTTTATGTCAACAGCGATTCAGTTTCAGTCATTAACAATCAGGCTGGGGCACAAGTCTGGTCACACCACCAACTTTATACCCGTATCACACTGGAGCCTCATTCACCCTGTGCCAAGGCTGATCCGCTAATCACAGCGTCAGAAGATGCACCACAATGACACCCAAACAATAGGAAACAGAAATAATAAGGCAGATTTTATGAGACACCAAGAATGGGGAGAGTTCCCTGACAGCTACATCTCTCGCCTGGTAGAGTTTCCTCTGGGGAGAGAGGATGGAAGGGAAGAGAGGAGAGAGGATGGGAGGGAGGCAAAGAATGCAACATGTTTTAATCTCAGCAAACAAAGGTGTTGTATCGCTTTTTCCCCCTCTATTGTCTCTGAGCGCCCCGGGGGGAGAGAGGTGTTGGCTTTTTGCGCTGCCTTTGTCCTGTGGCCGGCAGAATGGCCTTCTGGGAAACCTGAGTGGCCAGGTGGAGGAGCGATCAGCAGCATCAAGTGTCACGGTGTTTCCTCCACTGGTGTTTACTTTTTGTTTATTTGCAGAATGAGAGACATGGACACCTCGCTCTCTATCTCCTCTCTCCCAAGTTCATCTCCTCTCGTTCTTCCCACCACTTTGTCCTGTCCTTGTCTTTGATTTCCTCCTCTGCTTTCTAAACTAACTTCATCATACGCTCACACGAAGGCTCCACAAGGTTGTTTTTGACAACTGTATTATCTGAAAAACACTAAGATTTGAGACTTCATTGTCATTTCTCTATGGGTGCAAACAGTATCCAAATAAAATTCCTGTCATCGGTTGTAATTAAAAACGAAAAGGGCAATAAATAATAATCTGAACAATCCATATTGGAGCTAGTATGAGATAGCATGCAATTTAAATATAAACTTATATCAAAATCTTTTATTTCTGTTGCAAGATTCTGGATTACGTTTACACTCTTTCAGACTGTGGTTTATTCTTTCACACAGTAAATGAAATGAGAATGATGAACGTCAGTGTCAACAAAACAAATTCCAGTAGCTTTAAAATAAATGCTCCATTCTCAATAGTTATTAAAAATCAGAGTACATTACAACATGGGAAACTGCCGTCCCATGTGGGTTTTTCTTTTACTTGACAAGCCAACCACACTTACTATTCTTATGATGTTGAAATGAAAGATCTTTGACAAAACAATCTTAACTCAAGGTCCACTTACTAGCTTTTTCTGGAGCTTTAAACTGCATCTCACAAGTCTTCATCAGCAGATGGAGGATGAAAAGTTCTCTTGTACTGTTCTGCGAACGCCCTGAGTAGAGTGACAGTGATGTGGCTCCTTGAAGGCTGTTACTTTTACTTTTAAGTTGTTAAGAATAAAATATCTGTAAAAGATCTGTTCTTTGTGGAAAAGATAGTGATACGACACTAAAACTCTCCATGGACTCTCCACCTGGATTGAAAAAAATATCAGACAGCCATTAAACCTGCTATTCAATGGTAGGAAAACTCTGGGATCTAACCATAGTAATAATATTTACACTTAAACACACAGATGAAAGGCAAAAGACCAAAAATAGAAAGTAGGACAGAGAGAGAGAGTAATTGAAATTAGATATTCAGTGATTTCAGTCAAGATAATGAGCGATAAATCATTTCTGATAATGCTGGAAAGATCTCAGTATTATGTTAAACACACATACAGGTCAGACATTTACTATGAAATGGCAAATGATCAGCACCCATCTCACCCTTTAATCTGTCTAATAGAAAAACTGAGCTGCTCTATTTTGTTATTGCACACACAGCATGTCTTTCAGTCGAATGGTTTAGGCCAAAAAACATGAACATCTGCTGCGTTAATTAAAGTGTGTACTTCAAATGTGTAGCTGCTGGTACAGGTGGGCCACAGAAACTGTAGATGTGAAGAATGATAACGGTCATATCTGTGTATCTCATAATCTGAGCAACATGTGCGTCTCTTGTTCCTTCCACACGACAAACTCGCAAATTTAAAATGTAAAATTTAAATCAAATTTTCAGCTTCTCTTGCAGGCGATGCTAACACTCTCAAGGCTGTGAAAGCACACGTAGCGTAGTTGAAGCCACCTAATGGATTTCTTGCATGCCACTACAGCAGCAAAGGCTCAAAGAGGAAAAGAAACCGGAGACATGGCTAACCAGGATATACGCAGGAAGTGTAGGAGAGAGGCAGCATTAATGCAGGACGGACAGGTGAGCAGTGAGGGTTCAGTTTGCTGTTAGCTAAGACGCAGCGACCCAGCCGTAACTCTAGCCCAAGGAGAGACGAGCGCTGGTGTATGTTCTTCCATTGCAGGCAGGCAGATATCTTTACCTGGTGACAACACACACCTGTGTGTAGATCACATGACCTAATGTCAACTGTGGGAACCAGCAGTGACATGTACTCAGACGAGCTTTACGGAGATTTAAGGATAAAAGGACAGCAGAGGAAGACCTCAGGGAGGAAAAGTTGTCAGGCAACCAAAGACAGAATTACACAATCAGACTGTTTCTGTGCATTTGTTTTGCTTTATCTCGAGTTAGATGTGTTTTATGTTCGAAATGCTCCTCTACTGTAAAACATCCACTGAGGCAGTATTTGTTTTGTGTCTTAAAATCTGAAACATTTCTGGCACACACACACACACACACACACACACACACACACACACACACACACACACACACACACACACACACACACACACACACACACACACACACAAAGTGAATCTACTAAATGAATCCAGCACATTAGCCTGTTGGGTTATTTCAGGGTGTCTGATAATCGTGTTTTTGAGAATTTTCATTTTGGGAATTACCAGTATTTGAATACAGTTAACTTAAAAAAAAATCATGCACATAATCCCCCGCATTTAATTTAGAAACAGCCGTTTTCCATTTTGATGAGAGCCTGAGTAGAATTTTCAATTAGTTTCCACGGAATTGCCATGAGTTCACCTTAACAGCCCCAGAGCAATGACTACAAGCCCGACCCCAGTGAATAACTTAACGTAAGAATAAATTGTATGTTCTGTACTCATTTCATTAATAATACACAACTAATTTTCATACAGGATCTTTGCTCCCTGCCAACGTAATCACAGTTGTCTATTTTTAGGCACAGGCTTTTAATTGGCATGAATATTCCAATGAGAGACAAAGAAGCGCGTGTTGAAGATGGCAGCGTAAACAGTGTGTGATTCTCTTAGAAAAAGACAGAAAGAGACAAAGAGAGACAGAAACACAAAATTTCACATTATAGTACAGTAAATACACACAGACACACTATGAGTTAATCTTCATCATCACACTAGTTTTGGGATGGAAATTTTGGCATAAAGTAAATGGTGCATTTGTGAGTCTGCAGTATCTGCGTGTGTTGTGTATAGAAATAATAGATTTGTTCTTTCTTTCAATACAACGATAGAAACATGTGGTCATTTTCCTGGTGCTCACATCTTCACAGTGTTATTTCAAGATCACAACGTATGTTTGCAATTAATTTTTCTGCTGTAGGATTAACAGCAACCTGAGCCTCGTTCTCCTATGTTGTGGCTTTGTATGTATGTTAACATTTAAAATCATCCATCACTTACACATTTTTCATCTTGTGTGAGTATATATAGTCATACTTGACTGTATGACTTTATTTTTGATAGCATCCACTCTTGAGGTCAGATAAACCCATGCTGTGTTTGCAGCCTGTTTACAGCCATATATTCTATTTCTAATTACCACTCACAGGTTGATGTTTATAGCTTTTCCCAGTTGGATTTGCATGCTAACAGAAAACCCAGTAGGCTATGGCATGAAGATCAAGCTAGTTAAAATAACTAATAATATCTGATAGTGCAATCTATGCATCTTTCAGGTGGTGGTGGGTGTTTGTGTTCCAAAAGACGTGTTTCTGGAAAATTGATCTTTTAATCCCCTTTTTGAATTTGACTGTTGGAGATTGCATCAGGGATATCAGTGTGTATTTGAGAGCAGCACTTCAGGGACACGTTTCACCTTTTGTCCTCTTTATAAAGGTTTTCATGTATTTTAAAACCACATTGTTAGATGCTATGTTCTTAATGTCTGTCCTCATTAAATGTCTTGGGTTATATTACAAAATCTAGGGAAATGGGATTAAAATAAAATGCAGCTACAGTATCATGCCAATGGTCTTATGCTCATTATTTTGGTTGAAGAGAAGATTTAAAAACGGGGATAGTGTTCTTTTAGGGAAAGCAACACAAACCGAGACCCCGTCACACCAGAAAGTGACACAGCAAGAGGCCTGGTGACGTATGTGACTAGTCACAGAGGCGGTAGGTGAAATACTGTAGCTGGTTAGCTCACATCTAATGGCTAGCAAGCCGGGAACATGCTAGCACTTCTGTTTTCTCTGTACTCCCCTCTGGCATTTTGTTCTCAGGGTTGTACATCATTTTACGTAGATAAAGAGTTATTGAAAAGAGAAAAAAAAAAGCTATTCAAAAGACGCATACCATCGACTCCCCTCTCATAACTGTCTAAAAAACATGCCTCTCCTGTGGAGCAGTTTGTACACTTGCAGTGGAGGGTTAACTAAAAGTGGATGTTGCGACGCAGCTAATAAGCCACTATAGCTTCCTCCATTTTGGACTCTCCAGCTCTGCGTTCCCTCAAGGTCAGCACTGAGAGGGTGACTTTCTATTGGTAAATGATACAAATTCACATGTCGAACTTCATCAAAGTTGAACTGGACATAAATGTTTGAAATCCTGGTGTGAACGTGCCTTTTTATACATTTCTAAAAAAAAACAAAAAAACAATGAGATCATCTGAACCACATGTGTGTGCATTTGAAGAGATGGGAGCTGCTCTGTGGTGGACCAGGCTCTGCTAGCCGGTCCCTCAGTGATGGGCTGGGATGTGACAAGCTGCCAGCTCATATGGTGTTGAGCCTGAGTCACTTAGCTCTGGTCTGCCTCAGTCTCCAGGCTCAGACCCCTTCAGCCCAACCCTCCCGCATCCCCACCCTCTCTCCCTCAGTCTCAGTCCCACCGCACACACCCCCGGCCTCTCCCCCAGCCTCATTTGGACCATTAGGGCCAAGACAGGAGAAGCCTCGTTCTTGTGCACACACCCCACTTCCTCTCTTTCATTTTCTGTCATCTATTTTCCGACGCCTTCCCCTCCATTCCTCCATCTCGCTGCCCTCACATGTGGACAACCCGTCGGGACTAGTTGTTGACGGGGGAGTTAACAGCGCACTGTGATGGTGTTTAAAGGGTCCCAGCTCTATATGGCAGTCTGTCTAACTGGCTGACTCCATGCCTCCTGGTGATGGAGCCTTTCTAGGTCATTTTACCCATCCATCCAGCCATCCATCTATCTATCTATCCATCTATCCATCTATCCATTATCTACCTATATTTTGCAGATCGTCTGTTTCTTTACTCATTCATAACAAGTGAAAAAAACTCTTTAACTGCTCAGTGAGGAGTTGTTGTTGGCAGACTCGATCCTATCATATTCCAGGCCTATATTATTTTCAGTATCTCTCAGGGAAATCATTCTTTGGCAGGGTTTGGCTGAGAAGAAACACTATTGTTTCTTAGAGTGCAGTCACACAAGAAAGACTCAGATTTCTCTTAATCCTGTATCAGAATATCTGGTATGAAATTGAGGATATGAATAAATGGGAAATGTCAAATTTGTCATGCTGATATTGCTTACAAAGGTTTGGGATATCGTGCTACAATGAACAGAGACACCCAGGTGTTACCATCCCTACTGGTCAGCATTAACTTCTGTTTTACTTTACGGGCAATTTCCTGATCATTTCATTGGAAGTGTCCTGGAAAAAACTATGTGATTTGATACTAATTTTACAAAAATGACAAAGTTCTGAGAGTTACTTTAGTTAGAGTAGAGTTTAAAGTTTCTTTTAAAGAACTACTTCATTTAAACCCAAAGTAAATATTCATTAATAGTTTATTGATTAATGGAAACTGTATTCTCCGTATTTGTTAAATTGTATGCTTGCCTGTAGACCATTTTCACATTATTGTGTGTTCAGCACTGACTGAAAGACTCACAATTACATTAGCAATTAATTGGAATTATTTGATTGGAAGTGTACCAATTAAATAAAGAATAAATATAAATAATATAATAAAATAATAATATATAAATAAAATAAAATAAGTAAAATTATTAGGAAATTACAGAACAGGATTGGATTAAAAAAAGTTTCAGGTTTTTATAAATGTTATTTTGAACTTTTTGAACAAGCATATACAAAAACACAACCAAGAAACAACAAAACACATGCCGAGACATACTGTAGATCCAATTTTCAAAGTCGCCATAATGTAAATGTCCATACAAGCATAAATTATCCATCCAAAGACCTGGTCCTTTGATGTCCAGTGAGTGAAAAGGTAAATTAAGCAATTCACATAAAACAGTCCAGAGGGACACAAACGTCAACATGCTCCATTAAGTTGCAGTTGAGTCCATTTGCTTTCTGATACAATCAGTAACCCAAAATCTGAACACATTTTAAATAGGAGTCAGGCGAGTAGTACCTCATCTGCTCTAAATTAGCACAGGAAACCATATCACTGAGACACTTTTTAAAACAAGGAGGGGAGGACGATTTTCTTTCTCTCAAACTGCCCTTTTAGCTACAAGACATTGATGCCTGCGTGGTCTCACAAGGCAGTTGGAGCTTTCACCTATTTTCAGTTTTTAGTAATGAAATACAAGCGCAGGCTTGGTTTGTGTGGGAATATCTGACAATGTCACAACTGCCAACTACCTGCTTTCCAAAAATGAGTGTATACTGTATATGATGGGTGTGTTGATGTGGAGAAAACATGAAGCGATGAGGCAAAGAGGAGAGGAAGGGTGGAGATCTGTGGAGGAAGGGGGAAGAGGATGAACGGACCAAGGACAGAGGAGGAGATACAGGACCATTACTACGCTGTTTGACATCATCAGGGATTCAGCCTCGGGCCAGAGCGACTAATGGGGGTCTCTCTGCCTCTCCCTCTCTCTCTCTCTTCCCCTATCTCACACAGACACACAACAATCACATTCAAAATGCACACTACATGTACAGATATGAATTCATGCATGCTTCAGTGCTTAGAGCTATACAAGAAGACACATGTGAATACACGTGCACAACTATGCACGCAGACGCACACACAGCTGAGCTGCCATGTCCAATCCGATAAGGTTTCCATGCAGAATTTAAAATAACAAATAGCTGAATCTATGCTTCCTTTTGGTACTTCAAACTGTTTCCATCTTAATTTTGGTGCAAAGCTGTACTGTACATATTGTTTTGTTGCATTGAAATCACCTCAATAATACGTACAGGAAGGTCCTATACATTCTATTTTCCTGTTGCTTCACGGGGAAACTAATCTTGCATTATCATTCATGTAAGTGTTGATGTGTCATCTGTGAGACAAAGGGGGAACAGTTTAGCTCCTCTGTACCTTGAAAGCCACTCCACTTGTGCATCTCCGTAGTCTTTGAGGGGAAAAAAGGCTTACAGTGCCACGCTGCCGAGAAAAGCCAACTCATCCCCACCAGCATTTGTTGTGCTCTGCTTAATCTAATTCAACTGCTAAAACCCCTGTGACAGCAGCTCCTATGCTTCAAGCACTACATCATAGTCTTACAGGGAAACGATAACGAAAATAAAGATGAGAGGGAGAATAAGCAGAGCTGAGACAGAGAAGGTAATGCATCCAAATAAAAAGAGATGGATGTGGGATAGAGAGAAAGAGAGAGGCAGTGGTGTATCTGAGAGGTGGGACCTTCAGAGGGGCAGTGTGTTGACTGATGCAGACAGCTGGACATGGAGTTTTTAATCTGTCCAAATAGGATCTGCCCAATGCAGGCTTTTCTCCTGAACAGCAGGCCCAACACTGGGGTTGTGACAGCCAGACGACAGCATGGGACCACAGCATGCAGAGATGATACCACTGCTGTCTGTGTGTGTGAGAAAGGGAGCAATAGTGCATGCATCTGTGTGAAGAAGAGGAGGGAGAGAGTCTAACAATAAGACAGGCAGTCAAAATGTCTTGCTGACAGAAGTGTCAGATAAACTTTGTAGTTTTGGTGTCAGATTTCCATCTGATGCAAAACACTAGTTGTGATGCAGTTTGTTTTGGATGGGCTACGCTCAGGTGACAGCTGTGATGTAACTCAGACACAATAGTCAGGTTTCCATCCAAATGTAGCACACACTTTAACCAAATTTCCAAGAAATCGTTATTATATATATATGTTCATCCACTACTGTTTTACAGTTGGTGGCGCTTATTCTTCAGTTGGATGCCATTGAAACCATTGCAGAAGGAGAGGCCGCAATGAGATGATGTAATTGAAAGGGTGCCAGTCAAATCCCATACAGTGAAAAACCATGCAGAAAATGTGATGAAAATATGTCCTTTAAGTTAGTTTCATGTATTAATTTGAGGAAGGTTATAGTCTCCTCATCACTCCATGCAGATCTGATTTTCGTCTGCCGCAATTTTTCATCTCTCCAGTGGAAACTTAAGTGGAGCTTTAAGTCACATGCTTCATGTACGTCATGAAGTCTGTTTCCATTGCACGTCACATTTGTTTTAATCGATACACTGACATTTCCACTTCAGCCAAGCTTTTTTGCGATATTTTGACTTATTTGTGAATTCTTTGCATTTGCATTTCTTTTTTTCTTTTTTTTTGCACAAATTGAAAACGCACAGAAAAAATGGTGGATGGAAACACACTTAATGATAGGTATCATGTGCATATTCAATGCAGGTAATGAGATTGTTCTGGGAGCATAAGGTTGCATGGGGTGTGATACTGTTTTTGTGTATGTAAATTCAGCTCAGCCCTCCCTCCTCCTCCCATCTCCTCTGGTAAATGCACTTTACTGTATTCTATCATATTGTGAAGGTTTTTTGCAAATTTGTACTGACATTAAACATGGCCATTAATGGTGCATCTTATAAACGTTTGCTGGGCTGAGTCTTTATTACTGGAGATTAGAGATGTTTGTTCACAGTACACTGATATGTCAGACAACAAGAGCCTCAGCTGCATGCTTAAGGTGTCATTTTACCACTTTTATGCATCTGTGAATATGCATCTTACAAGTCAATTTGTAATTTTAGTATCACTGTCCCACATAACATAACATAACATGAGTTTTAAGTGTTAAATTTTCCAAATAAGCTAAGACCACTTCATATTTCTACATGTTTCCAGTGCAGGAAGTTTCAAGAATCAAGTGAGAATATTTAGAAAGAAAGCTGATGTCTCTGCTCGTGTTAAGAATGTCACATTTTAGTATGAAATATAAGTTTGTAAGGAATTTATTAAGGTGGAGATCTTCTCCAGGGCATTGATATATACTTGTGCTTTTATGTGTGTGTGAGTGTGTGGCATGTAGTTGATGGGTGTGTCAGCCTGGCCTATTGTCGACTCTTTCAGACAGGCTAACAGGCTCTTGGGGCCCGGGGACCCAGAGACTGTGATGGGAACACTGTTTAATTGGGGTAATCGGCGTGCTTTTAGGGACCTGCTTATTAAGAGAAACCCCTCTCTCTCTCTCTCTCTCTCTCTCTCACACACACACACACACACACACACACACACACACACGGACAGACAGACAGGCAAAGTGACAGCTCCCAATGCCTTCACCCACATCCCTGACCCCGAATCAGCAGGCGTGGATGCAGTGTATGATGATGAATGTGTGTGCCCATGAGTGTGTGTGTGTATAACGATGACATCTCAGTAACACTAACAATGTTTAACAATACTTAAATGTGTCAGTGATACAGCGCCTATTCCTGGAGAGGGAGACGGTGTAAAAGGTGTGGTGGTGGCGAGAAACGCTGAGCTCTGAACATGTTTTTACAAATTTGGACATTCGAAAATGAATAAATAAGAATAAAAACATGTTATTTGGGAATTTTACCATGCATCCATAGTTAACATCAGATATTCTTTCAGAAACAGAAGGTAGACTGATTATATGTGATCTACCAGTCAACCTCTGTAAAAGTTATTTAGCATGTTACAGTAAAAAAAAGAAAGTAAAACTAAATATGGCATTTTTTTATCTTATTTCCAGTAAATGGTATGCCTTCGTGTAGTATTACTTTAAAAAAAAAATGCTCACTGAGCATGCTCAGTGTGATCTCAGCTCGTTATTAACAACAAACAACAGTTTAATTCATTGTCTGAGGCAACAATGACTGAGATTGTTTTATCTTGTCTCATCCTGCGTTGTTGTTGTAAGAGAGAGGGATGTGAGGATTAGACACTGCCTGACTCTGCCTAACCCCCAACTGCACACACACACACACATTCACAGAACACACGCGAACTTTTCCCAACCCCCTACACGTAAATTCTTTCCCCTCATATGTAATTTACTGCTGTAATATGAACAAATCAGATGCAGCATTAATCACACTATAATATGATTATGATGATTCTGCATTGTTTTTGTATCAACAATGCATCACCTGAATGCACAACCTTCTGATACCTGAAAGATGACCAACTTTACTGTAGTCAAAAAAGCCCAAAAAATTATCATCAGTATTATCAGTATTATTCCAACCTGAAATATCTCCACCCAAACCTTCACCTCACTTTTTTATTTATTTCCCCACACTCAACTCTCCCATTCCTTCCGGTTTCCTCCCTCCCTCCTGTCCTCCCATTATCCATGCATTCTTAACTTCATGAAACTCTACTTTACACCCTCTTGAGAGGCGAGGAGGTGGGTTCTGATTCCTGCGTCCCCTCCTTGTTCGCTCATCCTAAGACAAAAGGCCTTTTATGTTTTGTTGTGTTTTGTGCTGGCCTTACATGTAGAGAGATGTTGCCCCGGCATTACTGAGGGTCAACACATATTGTTTATGAAAAACAAAAGGATGATGACGTGATGTCATGTCTAGACTCCATGCAAATGAACAAGGTTCATAAAAACCTCTCGCAAGCGTGCATAAAGTATTTTCAAAGCCACGTGACGACGCACGCACACACACACACACACACACACACACAGATCTAAATAAACCACACACACACAGAGTGGCAGACAAAGTGGGAATGATTATGGTAATGATAATAATCATGGCTGTCATCATCGTCTCCTCCACCATGTTAAAAATTAATCTGAGTTAACGGTAATCCACGTCTCCTCATTAGATTACTGGTGTGGGGAGGGGAGACTCACAGGCCATCTGTACATCATTAACAGAGTCTCAGTGACAGCCCTCTCCTCTACCATCAACTTCCTCCATCCCTCCATCCTTCTGCCCTTTCATCCATCCCTCCATCTTTGTCTACAACCCCGTCTATCCATCTCATCCTGTACCACCGTCGCTCGGTCTCCTCTTCCTTTCCGTCTTCTCTCTACATTATTCAGTGTGTCAGTCTAGATGTGCGTCACGTTCACAAACCAAACCCGGTGACAGGGAGGATTTGAAAATGACGCTGATGTGAGGCTGTTTCTCTGTCTCCCAGGGGTGTCATTATCAGCTGGCGTCATTAGTCCATCATTATTATTATTATCACATTTCATTTCTGTTATGTCATTGGACATTGTTGCCCCTGATGCTCCTTCTGTTCCTCTTCCTCCTACACACACCGTCGGCAAAACAAGCTTTGATCTCTGTAGAGAAATTATTCTTTACAGCAAAGGTCAAAGGTCAGGGTCAGCTTCAGAGCTGCAGTACAGCAGTGCCGCCTGGAGCTGAACAGGGATTCATTGTCTAGCTAAAGGACACTTGAATATCCAGCAAAAGGGTGATCTTTTTACATAACTGACAGGCTCCTCTGCTACCAAGCAAAAATTGAACAAGAAAGAAACAAGCAGACAGAATAAAGCTTGACACATTCATCACTGAATCATGTTGCTCATGTCACTGGAATAAGCACAGACAGGCAGAAAGAGAAACAGAGGAAAATGCTGAGGGGCACGCACAAGAGAATGACAATGAAAGGCATGGAGAAAATATACCAATTTTTTAAGAAATAGTTCAACATTTTTGGAAATACACGCTTAATCACTTTCTTGCAGAGAGTTAAATGAGCAGGCTGATACCACTCTCATGTCTGTGCAATAAATATAAAACTATCCCAGCAGATGGTTAGCTTAGCTGCCTACCAGCACCATGTCAAACTATTTCTTGGCCATTTCTCTAGGAAGTTACTGCGTCTGGCCAAGAAATAGTCCCACACATAACCCCCCGTAACACAGCAACTTGTCATTTTTACTTTGGTTTTTGTACGTATTGAACAAACAAGATATAACGTATTAATCAGGCAGCTTTTGAGCTACCAATAGGCAGGTTTTGTTACCTTTGGACAGAGCCTGGCTAACTGTTTCCCCTTGTTTCCAGTCTTTATGCTAAGCTAAGCTAACAGTCTGTACCATCACATTTTACGCACTGACATGAGAGTATCAGTCTTCTCATCTAACTCAGTATTTCCCAAAATGTTGAACTAATCCTTTAACAAGACAGTGTCTGCAGACTGGACAGGTTTGTCATTAAACAAAGGGAAAGGGTGATGAGTACAGTAAATGACTCCAAGGCCCCTGATAATTGATAACATCTGTGCCTTTATTTCACTGTGGGGCAAGTCTGCTCTGAGGTCTGTCCTGCTGTAGGCAAACATCCTCCACTGTCTGCAGTTGTTACTCACAATCAGACACACTTACAGTGAAGTACAGCGGTGAACCGTGTTTTCGATGAGGACTCAGCGGAAGTCACTACCCAGTCGTTTTCTGCCTGGGCTTTTGAACTGTCAAGACTCCCAAATCAAAGCGTAATCTCGCGCAGCACGACAACGCGAAGGCGCTGCTGAATGAAATCGACAGTGGAGTCCTCAAGTCTCAGGTGTGGTTTCACATCGCTTTAACCTCAGCCGGCGCTCTACCTATCTCATCTCGACAGACGTGTGGGACGAGAAGCTCATCAACTTTTACTGTGACATCTGCCGGAGAGGAAAGTGTGGAAACAAACAGAAAAAAGTTCAGCTGCTCCTCCTCCCAGGCCTTTTGTCTCTGTCAGAACTCCATTGATTTTTCTGCTGACTTTATAGACAGCTTGGAATATTGTTAGGAGGCGGAGCTCACAGCGTTTCGGGTGTGCGTGCATGAGTGTGTGTGTGTGTATTGACAGATGGTTGTCATTGTATGAGAGCTGGTTTGCACATTCATGTAATGGAGGCAGAGAAACATAGTAAACATATGTAGTGGACAGCAGGACTCGCTGACTGGAACTAAAGGATGCACGTTCACAACACACGCCAAACACACTTTCACTGCAGCAATTACATGCATGCTCTGTAATATATGAGCAGCATGTCAGTGATGTGTGACACAGGTTGTGTGATTCATGCATAACATGTTGTGTAATAGGAACTGAATTTCCTCTTTAATATAAGGATTTTGTCTGGCAGGAATTGTGTGTGTTTTGTTTCTGGAAATGCATTTTTTAAATGAGATTAATTATCATCGTGTCAGCACAGGAGCTAACAGACAGTGAGGGAGTGTCAGAGACAGGGATGAAGACAACGTCAGGAAAATACTGACACATGAAGGAGTAAATGTTTGAAGGCAACAGGAAAAATTGTAAGAAAAACGTAAACACCATGAGAGGGACTGAACAGACAAGCCATTATGAGAGTTCGTGGTAGGGACACCAACTCACTCTTTATCACTGTGTGTGTGTTTGTCTGTGTGTGCGTTTGTCTGTGTGTGTGTGTGTGAAGACCCCTGCCCCTCTGCTGGCCCCGCCTCTCCATGCGCAGCAACCTAACTGTTCCTGACAGCCAGTGGCTCATTAGAGCTGCTGTTCTATGTTCCTACCTCCATCCGCTCGCTCCCAGTTTCCTGGACCCAGCCCCCAAACAATGTGTGTGTGTGTGTGTGTGTGTGTGTCAGCTGGTTGCACTCAGGCCTGAGCTGGGACAGGCGCAGAGGGCGGTGGGGCAGAGAGAAGGGGAGTCAAGGCCTATTCACCGGCACAAAGACATAATTAACCAAATTGGCAAATGGTTTGAGAAACCGCCTCTTGAACATTGTGTGCTAGCCTTTGGTTGCTATAGCAACTCTAAATTTGTGTCTATATTTTTGTGTGTGTGTGTGTGTGTGTGTGTGTGTGTGTGTCCGACGTCCATATCAAAGTCACAAATGATTATCAGTCGCACCATTGTCACACACACTCTTAAGTCTTTTATACAGATTAATTCTGGGGTTTTCTGTTTTTGTCTAGCTGTGTCATCCTTCACTCACTCACTCATCCAAATCATTTCACTTTCTATGTTGCAATCCCTGTCTGAGATTTGGCAGATATCAACTTATATGCTTATAAACACTTTCAGTTTACTGTTTTAACTACAACATTCAAAACAAAGTTTAATCCAACACCAGAAGGAAAAAGCGTCTGTGCTGTGAGCTCATGTCTGTCTGTCTGTTTCCTGTAAAAATGATCACAGAGAAGGTGATGACAGGCACACTTATGGCCTCACACATCTTATTCATCACAGGGGTGTGTGTGTGTGTGTTGGTGAGTGTTTGGGTGTTTGTCAGCTGACTCTCCTCCCTGCGAGCCAATGAGACATCGATCACAGTGACAGTGGGACAGACATCAAGGACAAACTGCTTGTAGATCAATAGCTGCATGGCTGCACTCTCTCTGTGTGTGTGTGTGTGTGTGTGTGCCTTGTATTTCTTTCCTGCTATAGAAGAAAACATTTCATATTTAAACAGAAGCTGCATAAGACATCACTTTATCAATCAAATATAGATTTCACTGCAATACAAAAGTTGAAGTCAAGTTGATTTGTACTTCTGAGCAGCACTAAGTTTAGTCCATAGAAAGTTGCTGTTTCTCTGAGTTACAGTAAGGTTGTGAGGTTTGTTTGTTTGTTTGTTTCTGTAAAGCTGTCTTCCTCCCGCCGACTCCAGCCCCGTTTTGAGGTTAGTTTCTGTAAAGTTGTGCCTTTTGGCACCAAGCAGCATTGTGGTTTGGGAGCTCGAAGCTTGCTTAAAGATAAACTTCAGGTCTGACTGAAGAGTTCACTCTTTCTCGCTCTCTTCCCCTCCCTCTGTCTCTCTCTCTGTTTCTTCCCCTCCCATCCCTCGTTCGGCCCCCAGAGTCACAACAAGAAGCAGCAAACAGCTTGTGCATCCCTCGTACCAGGAGAAAATGCCCCATTTTCATCTGTTTGAATCTGACATTTTTGGCACATTAAATATTGGACATTAATAAATTAAATGTAATGAACTGACATGAAAGACGAAAAAAGTCCAATGGTACAATGCAAGAAAGTATAAAAGGCAAGAGTGCAAAAGAAAGAAGCACAACAACAACTAAAAAGAAGGCTCAAACTTTTTTCTTTAATTCCAATTAACTATTGCCTTCTGTAGCCATTGGAGATTATTTTTCATGTTCATTTATTCAAACAAATATTGAATAATTTATAGTAGCGGGAACAACAACATGAGAAATCACAAGCACTTGGTGCCAATGGAGGGAAAGAGGACTGTCTATGAGGAGTGTGGTTGAGGAGCGCTCTTAATAAGTGTGACTCATTGGTCATTTAATCTAATTAGACCTCCGCTGGGTGTTTTGTAACATTGAAATAATCATAACTGCTTGAAGGGAGCTGATGCAGCTGATCTGTGACCAGCAACTGCACTAATTTACTAGGTGATCAAATATTCTTTTTTGATCTGTGATAACAGAAAATGTACTTTCTTTTATATTTGTGTTGCATGTATTTGTAACTCCTGTACCTCCTTTGTGTAGGTGGTCCAGTCTTATCTGTGTCAGTGTGTGCATGTGTGTCGCTGGCCTGTATGCGGTATGTAGGTTGGTGTAAGTGACACCAGGGGTCACACCCTATGATTATGTTGCATAACACACTGACATCCGCAGATCCTATAGCACTCCTGTCTCCACCCTATCAGTCCGCCTGCTATGTTTGGGATTCCTTCAAAACTTACATACTGTTGTTACTGCGGCCCTATCACCAGACAAGAATGTTTGTTTGTATTGGATGATTCTGCAAAACCCCAGATTATGTTCAATGAGGAGATTTTTTGAGTCCAATGGCAAAGTTTTAAAATGTCTCGCTTTCTATCGTATCGGTCAACAAGTCCTCCAAATTAAAGGAGAAAACTGGTTGTTTTTTTTCATGCTTCCCAGAATGTCACATTGAAGTGGTGTCTGATCTGACTCCCCTATTGGCAGGACGACATAACTTGTCTCTGCCTTCCAAAACCGTTACAAGTCCCCGTTGAAAATAAATCTGTTATGAAGTGACAACACTATGGTTAAGGTTTGGTTAGGTTTAAGGACAAAAACCACTTGGGTAGAGAAAGGTCTTAAGGTCAGAGAAACATTGTGATTTGGGCTAACATGACTACTTTGTTGAGGTTATGGAACGATCGTGGTCATGCTTTAAAAAACAACAACATTGACTGTTGCTTGGAAACGGGAAACCAACCAAACCAATGTTGACCAATCCCCCCTGACCTCCTCCATACACGGCCTTTGTCATTTTATAATATATAATACCGTCACCTGACTTCCTCCTTTGCTCATTATTACTACGGTCACTAGAGGGCTCTGTCACTTGAACGTAAGCACATGTTGTTTTGGTGCACTTGCCGAATCGACCGATGCTGTCGTTCTTCTGCGCATGACAAATACAGTATGGTGAAAGTTAGCATAAGACTGGGGTAATGGCGGATCAGGTGTGGTTAGGGTTAGGGTATTGTAAAGTTTAGGCATGTAAAATACTTGGCCATGGTCAGTGGTGTAATGTAACGAAGTAATAATACTTAGTTACAGTACTTAATTATTTTTTGGAAGTATCAGTACTTTACTTGAGTTTTTATATTTCTGTATGTATGTATACTTTTACTCTGATGCATTTCCCGTAAGTATCTTCGATACATCTTTACTACAAAATAAAATCGGACGAAATTTGGTAGCCTAATGATGTTGGAACACAGACTGCAAGCAAGCTAGCTTGCAAGTTATATCGCTGGTTAATCACGTTAATGCGCAAGTGCAAACAAGTGCTCTCAAAGTGTGGTTAAGTTTCAATTTCGGACGAATAAAGGACGAATAAAGGAATGGGAGGGAAGGAAAAACAAAGGAATTTGTTCTTTAAATTCTTGTAAATTTCAAGTGAAGTGCAAGTGCAAGTACAGTGAGGTTCAAGTGTAATGTACGCTCCATTTTTAAGGTGGTGTACTTGACAGAAAAAACGTCATAATTCACAAAATTCTGACTGCTTGCTTTTTTATTAACAGCATTTACTTGTACTTTTACTTTCAATACTTACGTACATTTAATATCAGAAAATTACTTTTGATACTTAAGTACAGTATATATCAGACACTTTTACTCAAGTAATATTACAACAAGTGACTTTAACTTCTGCCAAAGTAATTTTCTGATGAGATACAGTTAATTGCAGGTTTGTGACAGGACAAAATCTCCTGCGTGATGGTCGGACACACTACACGCCTATACAGTACCCCCACCTTCTCGCTACGTAAAGGGCACACTACTCTCTGCTAGAGGTGTCTAGTAAATGTACGTAAGAATCTTAAAGCTGAACTGATTATACTGATTAACACTGATTGACTCAGTATCTTTCAGCTGTGGAGCTCCCCTCACTGGTGACTGTTTAGTGATGTGTCGATCATGAGCGTATCGTTCATTGAACTACTCTTTTGATATGAACTAGTAGTAACAAGTCGTCTCAGAGAGTAATTCGTTCATTTTGGCTGCGCCTGCGCATGTGCATTGCGCAACAATAATAATGCATGAGTTTCGTTTTTCTCATGTGACAGCTGCACAGTCTCAGCATTGGACAGAAATGAGAATTCCTGGGGATACTGTGCGGCTTATTTTCACACTCAGGTGTTGTTGTTCACTTGCTCATTCTCAGGTGTAAAGCCCTGCGCTCACAACTTGAGGAATCCATTGGTAGCAGCACTAGAGTCTAATATGTTTCCAATTCCAGCAAGATAAACGGCACACCGAGCTGGAATTTGTTAACACAACACATTGTCATTTAACAATGAATGAAAACAACAAGTCTACTGAATTTTGCATCTATTCCTATGACGAGTGTTCTCCCTGTCGAGCACAGAGTAACGTGATTTACAACACCTTGTTA
This sequence comes from Macquaria australasica, assembly GCA_005408345.1. Taxonomy (NCBI): domain Eukaryota; kingdom Metazoa; phylum Chordata; class Actinopteri; order Centrarchiformes; family Percichthyidae; genus Macquaria; species Macquaria australasica. Next base: position 981,104 of record SEMN01000164.1, read on the forward strand.
AAGTGGACAGGTGTTAGATCTCCGGGTAAATTGCAAATTGAGCATAGCAGCGGGCCTGAGCCTGTGTAGCACCTCAGGACCAATTATCTCTTCCTCTCATCCTCCTCTCTAAGCAAAAGACCCCATTAGAGATCCATAAAGATATCACAGATAGACCAGAGACCAATTAGGTGTCCCTAAACTAATAACAGCAGGTAGACCAAGTGACAACACGGGGCGTCCAATCTACATCTCCCTCTCACAGCAGCATGTGTCACGGTAGTAAGTTGTGCCTAACAAAGCCCCTAGGTCCAGTCTGCACTGTTGCACTTAACAAAACTGTAGACAACCATGTCTCTGCAGACAGCCTGACTGACTGATACAATGTAAAGTTGCTGCACATTTATTAGCAATCAAAGAACATGTTACAAACATTAAAAACATGAGAAAGTTCATAATGTTTTCTCAGAATTTGTCTAAAAAATATCCAGATATAGTTTCTTCTTGATGTTCTTTTGACGCTATACTTTCAAAGTGTTGCTCAGATGCAGCACATTAAATCCATCACATTCCCAGAGCTCGATGTGAGTCATTTTTATTTTTTCTTCAGCACTCCTGACTTCACTGAGAGAGCTTGGCTCCAGCTCATATCCGACTGAGATGCCAAAAAGTGGCACCAGAACCCCAAATCTCCCACCCCCACCCATCCGCTCCACCCAAACCTCCCAGTCACCCTCCTCTGGATCGGGCATCCGCAGAGGGTTAGGCCAGGTCGACTCCGCAGCGATGAAAGAACCACGACATTCAAGTTCAACGACCAAACCAGAGGGGAGGAGAGAGGAGAGAGATGAATGGCAGCGATGGAGAGGAGGAGGAGACAGAGGGGGAAACGGAAAAGGACTTCAAACACAACAACAATAACAGCAAGAAAACAAACAACAGGGAAAAAAACGAGTGAGAGAAAAGAGAGGAGCAGAAGAAGCTCAGAGGCACCCAAGGTCCTCGAACTAATTAAGATGATTTGCATTTATTTATGAGGTTTAATGAGCAGCTTTTCAATAGTTTGTTTTTGCCTAATATGAATATTTCCTTTTCATTATGTTACATAGATGGAGAATCTCATTCTTTCCAATAATCACATCCTGGCTTTTCTGTTTCAGCAGATACTGTTAATGTGTGTGTTTACCAGTTTGTTTATTTGCTGCTGAAGAACTTCCAAGAGTTTACATGTGTCCATACACAACGACAGCTTTTTGTTTCCTCCTTTTTCTCTTAATCATTTCTATCCAAAACAAACAGAACTTCTGAGGTGTCGTCGACCTGCAGTGTGATGGCCTCAGACATTTTTTGCATTTAACATAGTTGTTTATCAGCAAGATCACGGCAAAGTGTGAGGGAACCAAAAAGCCTCATCTCTAAAGACAGATCAATTGAGTAAACAGCAGAAATGATTCAGTGGGTGGAAGGTGATGTGAGGGAGTTCAAGGAATTATTGAAAAATGATCACTGATGATAAATCAGCAGCGTATTTAAAGGACAATACCAGTCATTTTACATGTTTACCACACTTACTACAAATCATGAACACTTTACAGTGCCCTCCTCAGGATGTAATCACTTTGACCATCTACTGTCATAATCAGGTAATATTTTTTATTTGTCCAATACTTTGGACCAAATGTCTGCAAAACTGATAAATCAGCCTCAGCTGTACCTTGTGTTTGTGATGCTAACACGCTAAACTAAGACGTTGAACATGGTAAACATTAAACCTACTAAACATCAGCATGTTAGCATTGTCATTGACATACAGTAAATTGCATTAATAAGTAACAATAATGGGAAAGAAAATGCAGATTTGTGCATCACAGATGTTTACTGTGATGGATTACAAAACTCAAGCACATTTAAAGAGTCCATTAGTAGAGTTGCTTAATATATGGCACATAATAGCTGCCTGAAAAGTAAGAAAAGTCTTTCTAAAGCATGCATTACAAAATGGTCAGCAGGCATATGAAGTGTACATGAGTTGTGGTTAAGCAGTTAAAACGTGCAAAAACACTTGCATGTTCCTTTAAGTTAATTTCCTCAGAACAACGTGTACCCTTGTAAGAATCATGCATCTTCCCCAAATCCCACGCTCTGCAGTTTGTTTGGCTTCACATGTGGGACACTAGGTCCACCAATCTGTCTGACTCTTTGCTTCAGCGCAGGACGGATTGATTGTTTCCAGCAACATTATAATCACAACAAAAACAGGAGACAAAATCAATGAGTAATTCCCAGGGTCCTGTTTACCTCCTGCTGTATAGAGGCACAATTTTCTGATCGTCATTAACAAAGGCTATATTATGCAGCCATACTGGCCTGTACGCCGGATCTCTCTGGGAGGCCCTGTGGCTGCACACAGGAATATGAATCAATGAATGAGAGAATTAATCCAAAGCAACACTATTGAATGTTTATTCTACAGTGTGTGTGTGTGTGTGTGTGTGTGTGTGTGTGTGTGTGTGTGTGTGTGTGTGTGTGTGTGTGTGTGTGTTCTCCTCAGAGCTGAACCCTGTCGGCTTGGCCAACAGTCCCCATTGCCATATGGCTGACTGTAATTATACATAATGTACTTCTCTGTCAGGTTGGGGTTCATTTGGAGACTGTATGTTGGCGAGTGTGTGTTCATTCTGTGTATGTTCATATGTGTGTTTTTTCCTCTATATGTGTATGCGTAGGCATGCATGTACATTAAGCATGTGGTTAATATACAGCCAGATGGAGATTATGGTGCTAACAGAATTACAGCCCAGTATATTCAATCGTACTTGTCGTACATGCCATGTCTCAAATAAAATATATTAGAGTTTCACAGTTTAATATATTCTCTGTAGGGGTAAATTAAAGTTGCTGTGCTTTAACTGTTGTTAGTAACACCTTAAAACCAATAGGCTGAGAAGCACAATTGAGGCATTGTATGAGAGTCAGTTCATAATGTTTATAATGCTGCCTGATGTTGCAAAAAAGTTTGTGTGTTTGTAGATTGAAGAAGCGTCATTTAATTACTTACTGCTTTGTTAAACTAGTTAGGCAACAAAACGTGTATTATTAACTGTAACATGTACAAATCTCAAGGCAATGCAATTGCTTTTTGTTATCAGTTGTTTGCACATGATGTACTGGCTTTGTTTCCTTTGAGAAATTGTGCCCACAAAAAAATCACACTGAAGAAAAATCTAATTGAAGGATTTCTGATTTCAAAAAGGTAACAAATAAATCCTTGTTTTCTTTTCTTTTTTTTTTTTTTTACAAACGTATTATTTACCGGTCAGTTATTCAATGGGAGATTATAACAGACATTTCTGGTGAGTTCACCTTGAGTTTCACTTCCAAATAGTTTTGTTTGTTTACAACCTTGTCTGAAAGTCATCGTTTGCCCTATTGGGGGAGTTTCACCAAATTTACATCATGCAACCAGTAGTAGTAGTAGTAGTACTCACAAATGTATCTGCAATTTGTGAGTGACAATCATTTGTGAAACGGGATGCTGCCACCATTTGCAATCTCCGTGTAAGCATGTTGCTTTTGTGAAACGAGCCCCTGGACAGCTCATTACCTATAGGAATAACGGCTAAACCAATAAATAAAACTCCACTTATTAAAAAACACATTTTTAAATGGAAAATTTTCCCCTTAATAAGCAAAACCATCACAGTTTTACCAATCTTTCAGTTTGTGAGTGTAATGCTGTATATGTTTCAAAAGATAATTCCGGTTTATTACAACTTCCGTAGTTTCGGCTATCATTTCTATCAATTAATATTGTACGATACTCACCAAAGTAATTCCTGAGATCTAGGAATGTGGAAACACTGCTGCAACAAAGTCTGATGTGGAAAGAAGCAATCATTCAAGCCAACAGTTCCATCCATCCATTTTCTATACCGCTTATCCTCTTAGAGGGTCAAGCCAACAGTTCAGCAAGATTATTTAAACCAATTTATTTGAAGGTAAACTCTAAATGTAATAATTCCTCATTGCACAGGAAATGTATGCACACGCACAACTACGGTAAGTACAGTAGTCAAAGCTCAACCAGAAGGTCGGCCTGTAAACTGTGATGGATGTTTATAGTTTGGGTAACAAGTCTGACTAACCTGGAGCTTTATTAAAACCCATATGATCATCTGACAGGTTACATTCCATCAGACTTCATTGTAGCAATGATACCACATTCACAAATCTTTTAATTTACTTTGGTGCATACAATGTTATCATAACTGATAGCAGTGATGTCCAACAATACAATAAAAGGAATTAAAAAACTGTAATTATCCTTGATTCTTGTCGACTGTCATGAGACAACATGTGGATTGTCACCGCCGTCATTTGAAAGGTTTTTCTTGATGGCAGTAATCAGGCTGTTTTTATAATTAGTGCTGACACTTTAGAGAGTCTGTCAGCAGTCCACGTCATCCAGGATTTACCTGGGCTGGACAGCAGCTACCTGACATGACAGGAAGGACAGTGGATAAACAGAAAGCAGGGTGATGAGGGTGAGAGGGGAGGGAGCCATAGAAGATGATTGGGTGGTGAAAATTAATTTGACAACCACTCTGCCTCCCAAAACACACCCTATGCCCCACCTTAGATCCCCGCTCACACACTCGTACCCTCTCCCCTGTGTGTTTTATCAACATACTCTGAATGAGCGTGTATGAGTATCTCTGTGTTATGTATGAGTGCATATATTTTATAAGACTCTGTATGTGTCTATAATGTGTGTGTGGCTCTGATGTGATTTCTTCTGTAGCCTCCCTCTCTCTCTCTCTCTCTCTCTCTCTCTGGGTGTGTGAGTGTGTGTAAGAGGGTGATGAGTTGTGACAGGTGTTGTGGCCGCTAGTGCTGTAGGAGAAGGCGGAGGAGGAAGAGGGGAGGGAGTAAACGAGAGCAACACAGATGATTATTTAATTACTGTCTAATACTGTGTACCCCCTCCTCCCTCCCTCTCTCTTTCCCTTCTCTTTCTCTCGCAATCTCCTTGCCCCCCCTCCACACACACACACACACACAAACACACACACCCCTCCACCTCTCTCCCGTTTTCATCCTTTCTTTATTAATGAACAATCCGGGCCTTTCTACAAATCCGCCAGGGCTTACTGTACCCCCCAGACACTCTGTGTGTGTGCGTGTGTGTGGTGGAAAGAAGGGGGGTCTAGTTGGCTTCTCCCTTAGGAGGATACCCCCCCTCACACACACATGCACACACAGATTTCCAGACTAATCAGCGCATTCACTCTTTCTGTCTTACTCTGTCTTGTATTTATGTATGCAGTGTTTGTGTGTGTGTGTGTGTGTGTGTGTGTGTGTGTGTGTGTGTGTGTTCTTTGTACGTACTCAGGTAACTGTCACTGTGTAATGATGTCATAGACACTGATGGTCTGTGTTGCATCTCTCTAACCCAATCATGTCCTTATGGCAGCAACTTATTTCATTTTATGCATTCATGTGTAAAAGAAGTACTGTGCATGTACAGTGTGGTTTGGTACATACTCATATACCTCTGCTTTATATAACTTGGATAAGTTACACAGTAGGGTGTGTGTGTGTGTGTGTGTGCTGTACGTACTCAGGTAACTGTCACTGTGTAATGATGTCGCAGACACTGATGGTGTGTGTTGCGTCACAGGAGTAGAGTACAATAGTGTGGTAAGTGTGTGACGTGACGTCTCCCACAGTAACAATAGAGATGTGATCACTCTGAGACTGTACAGTGAAAGGCAGTGGGTCACTGATGAGAAAAGTATCACCTTTCTGCACCATCTAAACCGCCACTCTACTGTAATATGGAAAAGAGCTAAACAAGGACAAGCATGTACACACACACTAACTGGAACATATCATGCACTTATCTGACAATTCATGCCAACAATTACTTGACTTTTTCTAAAATCCTGGAATTTTCTAGCACTGAAAGGAGCTTTTAAAGGAGCACTCCACTGATTTTACACATGAAGGTCAGTTTACTCGTCATGAGGACTGCTACCCAACCTGTGAAAATAGCTGCATATTGTCTTCCTGTGGCTCTGGAGGAGCCCTGACACCCTGACGATGTCACCAGGGTTATCTTGATTTTAGCTTCAGATTTTTAACAGAAAACCTGCGTTACAAACTGGGCTGTAGAGTTTGAAAGTGGGTATTTACCAGGCAGGCGTGGTCTAACAAAACCTTGCATTATGGGAAATGTAGGATCCAGGGTTTTGGGGGACGTGACCTATACTAGAGGCTAAAAGTCAGGATCTCAGCCTCTGCTGCCATCTCCCCACTTTATTTTTTCTCTCTTTAACAACAGGAAACACCCAACATTAAGAAGCCAAAGGTCTCACATAATGCACCTTTGGGTGTGGAAAGCTTGTTAATATTTCCTGATTTTCAGACAAACTGTTCTCAGGTTTGAGCTAAACTGCTGCTGGTTTTAACTAAACTACTCTTACTACCAAACATCATGAAGATCATTCTTATTCTAAACCATAATATGACTAAACACAATTTTGAAAACTGGACAATGTTGGATCTTTAATGTGCTACTAACAAATCAAGTGGTTGTATCACTTTATTTTAACCTCCAATTTAGCTTTTACAAGCAGTATAACACATGCTTCATAGCACATGTAGTAGTAAGCATATATAGACATTTTTAAGTGTTTAAGACTATATATGTCAACAACTATAACTCTTCCTGTTAAACATGTCAAACTGGTGCATAAACAGTTAATGAATGACTGACAATATAATGTAACACAGTTGTAATCATCTTCATCATGCAGACAATATTTAAAAATATATATAATTTTCATCTGAAATATGAGTGATTTATTCAACATATTTATTAAGATTATTTATATTTATCTATGAACTATTTATTCATTTCTAAATGTTTCTTCACTCTCCATGGCAACTGAGCAAGCTCCATCACTGATGAAGGCCATGACATGCGGCTGAAAGCCCCATTCCATCCAAATCCAGTAAGTGGACCTTGAGTTAATTGGGTTTTTTTATGTGTGTTTGTTTGTTTTTTTTGGTCAAACTACTATTTCCAAGGTCAGGAATACACTTTTCAAGCTCAACATGTCTTCATGAGTTTTGAACACTTTTATAAACAGTTTTAAGCTGCCTGTGAATGTTAAGATTTGCTCACATCTGTAATAAAATATAATTAAATATAATTTACTGTATGTTATGTTGTTATCAATCATTCCTTAAGTGATTATACACCACTCATGGATGCTTCATAGGAGAAGTTAAAGTTGTTGACAAATACATAAATATACACTTAAAAATGTCCTTATTTCATCTTACAGTTGCATTATAAAATTATGTGGCTGATTATTGTAAGAGTTGTAAAGGCAGTTATAACAATACATTCTCATACTAACAGATAGACATGTACACTGATTTCACTCACATTTTAATTATCAATCACATTATCAAATTTAAAAAATAGTTTTCTTTCTTTTGCCTGCTGTGGCACAGTATTTGAGCCCACCAATTCAACTGTTGTTTCTATTAAAAAGCAGAAGTGATGTTTTCTACTTTTCGAGGTGCAGCAACAGCAACAAGCCAACAGTAAATCCACCACAGCAGTGACTGATCATCACCAACTAAAGCTTTAAGGGTTTGTATTAATACATAAACTACTGTAAAACCTTTTCACTGTCCACTCTCCGTCCTCCTCCTCTCACCCTTCCTCCATCTCTCGCCCACCTCTCCTTGCTTTTCTCACCCCCCCCCCCGCTTCTTCCTCACCTCACCTCTCCACTACATCTCCACACCTCTCCTCCTCACTCCCAGCTCCCCTCTCACTTCTCCTCTGCCCCCCTCCACCTCGTCCTCCTCCTCTCACCTCCCCTCCTCTCTATCTTCCCATCGCCTCCTCCTTCCCTTATCTCCCTCGTTAATAATTCAACAGCAGAGCACACATGAGTGGTCATCGCGGAGCTTCACATGGGGGATCTGGAGGACAAATGAACCATAAGGATGGAGGAATTAAAAACTTCCCCACGGCTCCACTACAGGGCCGGAGGAATCTGCCTGCCTGCCTGCCTGCCTGGTTAGAGCCCGTCTGAGCGTCCTTTCCCTCTCTTCCCCCCACCGCTAAATGTTAGCACGCCTTTTCCAGGATGGGGTGGGTGGGGGGGGGCTTTAAATGCTAAGTATGCCCTGAGTGGGGAGGTGGCTGAGTGGGGACTGCCTGGTGACATTTTGTCTCTTCACACAGCTTATTCTCCCATTAGAGAGCCGCAGAGACACTCTTTGTGTCGGTGAGGACGCACTCGGTCGTGGTTCTCCAAAGACAATGGGATGCAAACACAAAAATGTAAATTATAGACACTAACACATTCCACGACATTTATTCATGTGGATAAAGCAGCTAATGAATAAAGCCCCTATTAAAATAAACTGGATGATATAGCGTGTCTCCATGTTTATATCCACAAGGATAAAGGTGAAATATTTCCTTTACTTAACATTTGTCTGAATTTCTTTCTTAGTGTGAGGGACCGGGCAGGAAGGCACGAGGACGCAGAGGTATTTTCTTCCCAAAAAGGGTTTTTTTTTTTAATTTAACCAAGTCACAAAACATAAACAATAGTTCTGGGCCCATAAAAGAGGTCAACTAAACAGAACTAGTCAAAATGAATTAACAGAATTTAACAATGTGTCAAACCAAACCAAATCAAACTTCAAACTGACCTACCAAACAAAGAACACAGGGGAACATATATACTGGGTGATCAAACCAGTTTCCACACACGGGGGATTACATAAAACATTTAACATACTAATTAACTGAAAAGAAACCAATAACCTGGCAAGTCTCTCAACTGAAATAAACATCATACTAAACAAAGTCAAAGGAATCTTAAGTACTAGACTAAGTCAAATTCAATCTACAACCGGCTATTTAAAATAACCCGAATCTCCCCTTCAGGTGGTGGGTACTTGGTACAGTCCTAATTGGCACTCCCTGTATTTAATGCCACTGCTTCCTGGGACCCATCTTTTGTCTAATCCTAGCCAGAGGACTCCAGCAGCAAAAGTATGGACCCCCCCCAGCACCGGTAAAACAGAAAAAAAGAATTAAAACAACTCAAAATAACTTAGCATTGTTAAACATACAAAAGTTAACTAAATGTGCGCGCTACAAAAGAGACTAATGTAATATTAACAAATGCCAAATAAACCTTGAGTATGTTATATGAACTAAAGAGTTTGTGTGGTCATTTATGTGTTTCTATATGTGTAATGTGGTTAACAAAATGTGTCCAACTTAACCTACTATGTGACCGGGCATGGGGTTACCGACTCTTATGTTAATTGTGTGGCTGCAGATGCGGCCATCACACTTAGCATTTATCTACCTCAATGTAATCTACCTTGACTGGGGTTGAAACATTAGCTCTCATTCAGTTTGTCCTCCACTTTGTTAAGTTTTTTTCATTAATGCTTATAATTAAGTACATTTGGATACTCGTGTATTGTACTGTATTTGAACCATGTGTCCAAATCCATCTGAGTAATATTTTTCTGAGCAAGATAAATGTATTATGTTGCATTCTAACTGATGGTTGGATTTCAAATGTTGTATGTAGTAAATATTGTAAATGTTTTGAATGAATTAAGGTCTGATGTATCTGTCTTGAATCGGGTGAAATCTTTCTCTTGACCTTCTTGGTCTGATGTTGAGTAATGAAGATGTAACATCGACATGTTGTGGCTGTTCTTCTTTGAGCATCAATTCAGTGTGCAAGGGCCTTTCTCTAGAAACTGTTTTTGTGTCCTTGTCAATGCACCGGGGAAAAAAACCCTTCATAGTACATTTCTCTAATAATCGAAACATTTGATGACCCTGTTAGGCTTTTAATTTTTTTCATTAAGAAGTTAAATTACCTTTATCATGTGTTTAGAGAATAAAGTGTTCACTTTTATTATATGTTCCAACTTATAATGGGATAGTTGCACATACTGTAATGACAGTGAATAATGTAATAATAAATATCATTAAAAAAATAGAAATTTGAACATATACATTTCCATGACAACTGGGCGAACTCAATTTGCCGATGAAGATCATGTGATATGATCGAAAGCTTCTGAACAGCTGTCTCTGAGGTCAAGAATTAACTTTAAATTTCAAATATCAAAATAATGAAGTAACACACTGGATGCATCATGTAATGTAACATTTAAATATTAGTTTCTCATCAAACTATATTGCTGTGGTTAAAAATAATGTCAGAGCATTCACATCTAAATTTTACTGGTAACCTGTAAAATGTTATCTTTGGTTTTGTCCATTATCTGCTGCAAAACTCACACTCCAGTGAGAGGGAACATTTTAATCATCAAGGATGTCTACTGTAAGCTGTAAAACATCTCTCATCAGCAACCAAATATCTTCTCAAGTAGGTTCTCAAATATCTCACCTTTATCAGCTGAAGCATGCATGTGCACATGGCCAGTGTAGAACCATGTGTGAGCTCTGTGTGCAGATAAAAGAACATGAGCGCCCTGAAACTAAAAGGCCATGAAAACATTTATCTTCCCCAAAGGACATTCTTTCCTTTGTTTCTGTCTGATCTCACTCCCCGCTCTTGTTCACAGAGTGGTCTTGACCAAACTCACTTATTAATACCGGAAGACCACCAGTGCCTTCGACACCTTTAGTGAAGCTTCGTCACATGAATACAACAACAGTTTCTTTCCTTTTTCAATTCCACACTCAGCCAGTGAATGCTGAATGTTTACTGGTAGAAAGAAACAGACTGGACACATGTGAAAAGTTGTAAAAGATACCAAGCAGAGACATGTCCACCTCAGCTCAGTTAGATGAAAGGATGCACTCATCTCTAAGGTTACAGCTTATATCTGCATCGGGGCTCAGAGTTCACATCAGATGAAGGAGAAATAGTCATCTATTATCAAGAGACCCTAACACATCCACGTCTTTATATTTCCCAGAGTTCAGCTCTGTCTGCACAATCCTGTTGTCTCATGAGCAGAAACAAGTTTGTTGTTTTGTTCTACAGGAGGTGTGTTTTGACTCAGTGTGAAATCAACTGAACAAGTCTTGGGATGCTCCGGTGTTGATCTGCAGCTTACAGCTCACAGTGAGCACGTACTACGTTGTAGTTCTTTGAAAACAAGGGAAAGCAAAAATAATGGAAAGTGAATGCAAATGGAAAGTCTAATTTGTACCATTTTTATCATCTCGTCTTGGTCAGTTTGAGTCAACAATGCAGGGGGTCGTCTGGTTTTATCTTATGCATGAAAGGCCCTGTTTTTCTTTTACAAAAGCTTGTACTACATAAAACAGAACAAGGGTGGAAGAGATGAGCGACAGGCCGACTGTCACTCAGAGGAAGGAAGAGGACGAGGTGTGATTTGTTCCAACATCCTTTGGATTTCACTACGGCAACAGTGCTGTCAGTCAGGGAGCCAAGAAGCGGACATATGTCACGGCATAGTCGCTATGGCAATGACAAGCGCACTGATGAGTCAATATGACACATGGAAATACAACAAACAGACTGCCGGTCCACACACACACAGACGAACAACTGAGTCAGTGAGGCACTGCGAGACATGATCACACTGGACAACACAAACAAAAACAACACTGGCATATGCACAGTAACACACACACACATACAAAGACACACAGCATTACATAGTATGTACAAAGGTGCGTATGCTGGAAACACAAACAGGTGCACATTCAATCATAACAATACTCGTCATTAGAGATACATTAGTAGCAGAAGTAGTGGTTTCAGGCTCTTTATAAAACAGGAAATGCCATACTGTAATAACACAAATTAATGCTATAATATAACACACATAACAGCCTATAAGATAACAGAAGAAGAGTCCTGAACAGGCGACACTGGGAGGCATCACGTGACATCACAGGGCGGAGCAGACGGAGCCAATCACATATCACCAAAGCAACTGCATCCTACAAGATGAATCCATCAAATAATTCATAGCTTAACACCCTGAGGATACACATAACTGCACACATGTGCACTTGCACCTTCACACACCCACCCACCCACACACACACACACACACCCACACAGGCTGTGATATATTTCAAAATATTATCAGTAATTTGATATAGTTTTATACTTGATATTACATTACATTAAGTATTTGACAAAACGCAATTTGTGTGCACTTTTGTGCTTTTTGAGCAAATTATTAATTTTTTTTATTATACTAATCTTGTTTGCCAAATGCAGTTTAAAGAAAATGTAATTTGGTGGGTTGGAAGGACAGGAAGAACAGGATGTCACTGTGCCTGAAAGACTCTGGCCGGCACATAAACCCCCCCCATAAAACCACAGCCACAAGCAGTTAGCCAGGCTAGCTATTTCCCCCTGTTTACAGTCTTTATGCTAAGTTAAGCTAACCATCTCCTGGCTGTTGCTTCATATTTAGTGTACAGAATCTTCTCATCTAACTCTCCGCAAAAAAATAAATTAGCATATTTCCCAAAATGTCAAACTATTCCTTTAATTTTGCTTTAGTAGCCAGGAGTTGATATCATAGGGAAAACAAATAAAAACATATTGATAGCTTGATAAAAAATGTAAACTGGACAGAATTACATTTACTACAGAACATATTTGCTAATGTAAATCAGTTGTATATAAACATACCTTTTAGCAGGCAGGGTTTAACAGTAGAGTTAGTCAGAGTTTATCTGAATAGGAAATATGAGCACAGGTCTGATACTGCTTCCTAAACACGAACAAAAGCAGCATTAGCAAAGAGAGATGATAGTACATGAAAAAAAACTCCTTTTTCCTTGTTTTTGTCCTCGTGAATACAGTGTGTGCACTGTAACAGCTATGCCAGTGTGGTGGTGTGTATATGGATACAGTATTTTCTCAATATTTGGCAGAAGGTCTGGCGATAATCTCACGGGTAATCTAAGACAAGACACCTGTCCTATTGTGGCTGAGGTGTAGAAAAGCAAAATCACTTCTAGTTTCCACCACTTCCAAAAAACCTGCCAGTGTGGAAGTATACAAGAAAATGCATTTTCTTTTTTTTTTTGTCCACTCGGATGGAAAACAACTCCTTTGTAATCTTTTTCCCAGAAAGGTGGTTTTTACTGTAGATGAGTAAATCCAACACAAGAACAACTCAGCCAAGAGTGGAGGAGTTTTTAGCGTCGGGTTTACAGCTGCTATGAAGCCGTTTTTAGAGTTTGGTTCAATTATAGACTTCACATTTGCATCCAGCAGTTTCCGAGTGTGAGTGTGTGTGGTGTGTGTCTGGCAAAAAGGCCCAGCTGTAGTGAGGCTAGACACTGTAAACGTTGCCTTCAGCCCCGAGGCTACAGAGCGCAGTCTAAAATGAGCAGACTGAAGCAGGAGGGAAGGAAAGAAGGAAGAAAAAAATGGAAGGAGAAATCACCACATATCATATGTTTTTTGTACACTTTTCAAATGAGCAGGTTCAGTTTGCAGGTATAAGGTCTTTTAAATGTTATCATGACATTTCACCTCAATTTTCAATATCAAGCAGAAATTCTTGCTGTGGTTTGAAGAGAAGCTTCATATAAATTTGATGATGTCTAAGTACAGTAGGACCTACTGTATGAACTCGGGGGGTAGTGAGAGAGCAACTCAGACCGTCAGGGAGAGAAAGAGGTTCACATAAGAGCATATGAATGAGCTTTACATGTAGGTTTGTCTAGACACTCAGGACATCTCTGTGCACAAATGGAGCACCCACCAACGAGTCTCATCCTCTGAAACTCCCCTACATTCCCATCCACACACACACACACACACACACACACACACACACACACACACACACACACACACACACACACGCACTTCCATTTCTCTTACCAAAACACACATCTTCATCATCATGATCTGTCTGTTTTAGATTGTCTCCTCGGCCGACGGGGGGAGGGGAGGGAGAGGAGAACAGCAGCGGCATACATTCCTTTACTATCAAGCTTCTTAGTGGCCTTTCAGCTTCAGCATTATTTGTTTGTCATTTGTTGGGGTGTGGGTGCTCCGTGTAGAGTCCTCTCTATGAGCTCTAAATGATGTTAATAGCTGTTGGTGTGGGAGAGAAATTGACCCTCAGGTACGGTTTCCTATGTTCCAAGTTTAGTTCAGATATCTAAGTTTTTATCATCGCAATAAACGCAGATACCAAATCTCAAGTATATACAATCCTATCACAGCAAGTGGGTTAACTCAAGTACAGTAAAGTATCAAAGAGACAGGGCTTTATTTCTAATTGTCCATGTTTTATCAAGCATAACGGATCATATTTTAGTAAGATGTCTCCCTGTTTTCTGATCTGCTCCCGTTTTAATTTGCTGTTGATGCTGGTTGCTCTTAATACAAACTGAACCCTTGCCCTATGTCTGCCAGTTATCGTGATACACTCAGGATAATGTTTATGGTGTGAATACTGTTCTCACTCATGAATTGCAGTTGGTTCTACTGTTAGTGAAACCCAACACTTCCTGCTCTAGTGTTTCACATTAAAAACATTCTTGTGGCATACTCCCTTGCAACCCATGTTGGGATTGGTCACTATCGCTATCAGCTTTGATCGCATGCGGCGCCATAATAATCGCAAGAGAGAAATGTGTTTTTTTTCCTTCAAATGGCTACTTCCGCACACCGGGTCACAAATCCCACATCATCTCAATCTGGTTCCGCCAACACGCCAATGAGTTCAGTGAACTCCGATGGCCTCCACGGTCACCAGATCTCAATCCAACCGAGCTCGTTTGGGATGTGGTGGATCGGGAGAGTCGCAGCATGAATGTGCAGCCGACAAACCTGCAGCAACTGCGTGATGCTATCATGTCAACATGGACCAGAATCCCTGAGGAATGTTTTTGGCACCTTGTTGAATCTGTGCTACGAAGAATTCAGGCGGCAAAGGAGGGGTCCTACCCAGTATTAGAAAGGTGTACCTGATAAAGTGGCCACTGACGCTATTGCAGTTAATTAATGGTTACTAAATGAATGAGAACAGGATGTCTGCTAAAAGGAGTAACTGGGAACAGCAGATTAGTGAGTATAACATGACACTATTGGTACACAATGTACATTATGCTGAATTTGTTTAAATATTGTGAACTATTATAGTCTAGGTAATTCCACCCCTCTTCAAAGTGTCTCAACCTGGCCTTTATTAGTGACTACTCTGTATTTGTTTGTGCTTATTTGAGCCATTATCTGAGTACGGGCCTTTATTTAAGAATTTACAGTAATTCAGGGTGTAGAGCTCAATTAATAGATTTAAAAAGAATTATAATTTTTTATAAATATTTTCTCACTTAGCAACCAAAGGAGGTGAATCATGGCGCGACGATGTGTTTGCATTGGGAGTAAGACTGATTTAACTGCAGGTTTAAATTACAGATGGTGTCATAATTGTTTGTGCATGTCGGGGTGTGCTGGTGCATGCCTGCGTGTGTGCGAGGGTGCGCTCCCAGTACTATGATTGGAGTTATCCATTATTGATGATGTCCTGATGAGATCAATCAAGCCAGAGTTTTCTCGTCTTTTGGCTGCTGAAGCTGATAATGCCGTTATGACACACTAATCGTCATGTCATGAATATTTAAATCACAAGGAACACACATTCCATATTCATGACCTCTTTGTTTTTGTTTTGCTTTTTTATTTATTTTTTTCACCCGTCTAGAGTCACCCCCCATCCCGCATTTCTCACTTCACTCCTTCATTTTAGGCTGTAATTATCAAACAGTTATTGTCTCCATCTCATTTTCTGTGAATCTGATTTTCAATACTGGAAATCGTTGTTACAGAATATAACAGATCTGTAGTTTTACACCTGCGCTCTCCTCCTCAGCCGTGACCAGAAGTCCACAGAGAACCAAACCACATCTCCGTTGCATCTCCATCTTTTCTGTTCTGCTGCTGCATTGTTGTTTTATTTACCTCTGAGACAAACACCATATTTATTCATGACTCCTCACAAAGTGCTGGTAAAATAAACATTTGTTTCCTCCTAATGAAAAGCATGTTTCTGAAATGAGTTGTTTTGTTTCGCGCTCAACCCCAAATAACTTGCTCTCGATAAAACAAATGTGTATGAAAATAAAAAGGCAATAATGCGATTGGTTACAGCGTAAATGCATTTGTTCCAGCAACTATCCTGTGGAGGCAGATCAGTAATAATTCATAAACAAAAGAGCTAACTGTGTTCATAATTCATAAGAGGAGAAACATATACACTCCAGTCATTGCTGAGGCTTGCTGGGCCGATGTGCAGCACAACAGAAGACGCTAAGATAGTGTCCTAAATGAGGGTTTGAAGAGTAGCATCAGCAAGACGTTTTTCAGATTCAAACGTGCACAAGAACCTGATTTCAAAATAAAATTCATTGATATTATTCTGAAAAAATCTTCTTTAAATCTGCAGTGAAAAATGGTTAAACTCAAGGTGGTTACTCTGCAGCTTTTTAAGATTTTTATAATACAGACACAAAATTAGAGCATCTTTCTACTGTAGCTCACAGGTGTGTGTGTGTGTGTGTGTGTGTGTGTGTTTGTGTGTGTGTGTGTGTGTGTGTGTGTGTGTGTGTGTCCCAGCCTGTGCTGGCTGCCATGAATGTTTCAGTGCTTAAATGAAGGCAGACATATTGAATCTTCACTTCTCCTTGGGAGAGGCCTCTGGCGCAAACACACACACACACACACACACACACGTGCGCGCGCACACATACCATATTTGGTATTTCTCAATCCATTATTTTTTAATGCTGTGTGAATATTCCCACACAGCACTTCCTAGCCTAGGTTGTGTGAGTGTGTGTGTGTGTGTGTGTGGCTTTACATATTTCAAAATAAAACACAAATTATAATTTCTTACTCCATTAGGAACAGGGACAATTAACCTCATAATGTACTGAACTATTTTAATCTAGTTATATAATTTTATTCATTTTCAGATTTATTTTAATTGTCCTGTTGTATAGTGAAGGATTGGCATGTTTTGTACTTATTTTTGTATTGACACCCTTTCATTGTGAAGTGGGAGGTGCTGTTTTGGGCATCCCTGTTTCCAGATGTAAAGCTCCCTTTGATTTTCTCTATAGACAATATTACATGATTCACAGTTGGAGCTTCTTCTAACTTCTATGGCTTGGATCCGCATGAAACGCTCCCAGTTGAATCATCAGTACAAAAGATGAACAGCTGCGTTAGAAAATATCTGATTCTTTGATAACAAGTTGAAGGTACAATCCTGTGCACATAAAAACGCAAGGTGAGGAGTTAACTACAACTCCCACGGTGTCGTTAAGTAGTCGAATCTAAAGATGATGGCGTTGAGAAAAGTGAAAACACAATCTGCAGCTTAAAACAGTTCACTTTTGGATTCTGGATCAATGACTGGCTGAGCGGTGGCCAAGGCTCATGGGTATTGTAGTAGTTACACCCGTCTGCTGACCCAAAATGACGAACAAAACATGATTCTTCAGAAACAAAGTGGAGTTACTACACTTGCTCTCTGTCTAATCACTTCTTACTGTAGTGGTTCAACCCCTGACTCTCTGTCGCAAACTGATACCAAAGCAGCAAAACAATCACCCAGTCAAGAAATCAGTAGGAGACACGAGCCATTACTGTCTATTTGTTAGTGCTTCAGCCTGCATCTGCCAAAGGCCGGCTTCTCTGCTTTGTTTGACTGTGTTTTGTACGAGTACTGAAAGTAAGTGAGTGTCTTAAAGTGAAGTATAGGTTCATCTCAGAGGCAGCGGGGGGAGGGAGGGATCTTAAAGTGGCGTTCTCTTGGGATCTCAATGAACATTACAAGTGGCTTTTATTCAGACATACACACACATGTTAACAGACACACACACACACACACACACACACACACACACACACACACACACACACACACACACACACTCACAAGCACACTCACTCCCAGACTTTAATACCCATGTTGTGTTTGTGTAAGCTGTATAGGTTGCCTCAGGCGCTGAGGCTTTATGCTGAAGGATGGATGGATGGATGGATGGATGGATGGATGGATGGATGGACGGACGGACGGATGGACGGATGGATGGATGGACGGACGGATGGATGGATGGACGGACGGATGGATGGATGGATGGACGGATGGATGGATGGATTACATTACATGCCAACTGACCACAGAGGTGGAGACCGAAGCCTCAGGCCCACGCCTGTCTCTCTCTTTGACCGACTCTCTTTCTCTCTGTCTCTCCATCCCTTTTCTCGCCAACTCCCTTCCACTCAAATCCTTTTTTCTTTTCGTTCTGATGAACCACTTTCACTCCTTCGCTCACGCTCATTTGAATGCCTACAGTCTTTGATTAGTTTGAGTAGAAAACAAACCACAGTTTTCTCTGTTTTGTGTTTCCTTTGCCAACAGTTCCTCTCTGCTTCTCTGGTTCTGTAGCTGCTCTGTCTGCAAAGATACATGGCTACCATCAACACACACACACACAAACACACACACACACACACACACACAGACACACTCTCTCTCTCTCTTGCACCATCACCCCCTACTCTTGATAGGCCAGAGGGGGTTCCATTAGCCCTTACCACCTGCTGTGATACATCCACTCATCCTCTCTCCCTACACACACACACACACACACACACACACACA
>SEMN01001639.1:0-36654 GCA_005408345.1 Macquaria australasica
ATTTGTTACACGAACCATTATCACTAAAGGAGGCAGAGGAGTAACTAAACATCTGACACACCGAGCAAGAGAGAGCAGGAGAGGGAGAAGGAGAGAGAGACGCCATCGCTAACTTAGCTAAAGTAGCAACTAACTAGCGTGTAAACAACTGTGGGATTAGCGGAAAGTCGCTAACAGGAGACAGATATGAGTGCTTAAACAGAGCTAGTGTATCCTTAAATGTATAGCGGGTAATTAACCGCTATAGTAAAGAAAATATCAAAATTAACTGGGTTTAGCTGGAGCAGCGAACTTTGCAATCAGTAACACAGAAACACCGGCAACCGGAAATGAGACAATACGTTCACCTGAGCACGTCAGCACGTCAGTCTGAGATCTCCTGATGAGAAGATCATTTTGTTTTAGGATGAACAAGATTCCTAAGCGAACTATGAAGTTCATATTACAAAAAAAGGATGAATAAGCTCTTTTCTAAATAGAGTTGTAATTTAACTTCTGCAAAAACTGTAGCTGGAGTATATGCTAGATAACATGACTCAAATATAAATCAAACCCCTAAGAAAGAGCTCCACTCTTTGGGAATGAAGACTTTTTTACACTGTGCGGGACATTATATACTATACTAGTATGTATAACAAACAAAACATGAGTAAAGCATGACAATACCTATGTCTGTTTTAATAATAAAAAATGAAAAACATCACTAGATTCTGAATGCACGAAGGTGAGTCCATGTAAAAGCTATTATTAATTCTATATCAGTGAGGAAAAAAATGTATCAGTTCAGCCAGTAGAATGGAATGATAATTGTTGTTGATGTAATGTAATAGGCTATTTGTGTAGTACTCATCACAACATTGGTGTGGACTGTCTGTGCTGCAACTTTCCTCATAGCTAATAGATAACATGAGTAAATGCCTAACATGACCAAGTAGCTAACACAAGCAAGTAGCTACCATGAGTAAATATGTAACATGAGAAAGTAGCTAACGTGTAAATACCTAACATGAGCATGCTAACATGAGCAGGTAGCTAATGAGAGGGGGAAAAAACACCGCTTGAGGGTTTCTTTGAAGAAGGAAGGAAAGATAAAAATATAACCCTTATATTGGTCATAATCACAGGCATTTTCACGGGCGCTATTGCCCGCAAGGATTACGTTGCAGCCATTACAGCCTGTTTGCGGATGCCGGTGGAGGCGATCTACTGGACCAGTTCCAAAACTTTTGGTAAATATTTGTCATTTAGACCCCAAAATCTGTAAAAAAAAAAAAAAAAAAAGGCACATATTTCCCTTTGGACACAATATATGACTCAGCCTTTAAGTTCAAATCTTCTCAAAATGTTGTAGAAAACAATACATTGTAAAGCTCAAAACTTGGAGAATGAATCATATAAAATCAAACAACATATCACATATATTTATAAGTATCTTATGTGAATTGAAACTCACACATCCCAAAATGTGGACGAACAGAATGAATAGAGCAGAAGATGTAGCCTGCAAACTTTTTTCCACAAACAAACCCAAACAAGTTTGCTTTGTGCTGCTGTAGTTGATATAGTGACAGTCATAATGAATGGCACATTTGTTTATATTTGTCAACAAAGACAGAGTACATTATCATGTGGATATTTCGGTGACTGAGGCTGTGCATGTGTACACGTGTTTGTATCACGAGTACGCGTGTACGGGCCTGCCTCGCATACTTATTGTTGTACGAGCTGATGAAATACTGGCACGCCAGACAGCAAACAAATCATGTCAACCCAGAAACTCACTGACAAGACACAGAGATGTCACACTCTAATGACTGTTAAAAAAAAAGATGCTGAAAATTGTTGTCTTGGAAATTTATGAGACTCCATGTTGCAATTTCCTTTGAGAAGCTTTTTTCCCCCAAAGAACATAAATGAGTTCTTGTGAGCGCTGTTACTGTGCTGCCAGGAGAAAGGAGTCTGATAATGGTAATGATGATGATGATGATGATGATAAAGAAAACTTTTACAGCAGTGGCAATGAATTAACAACTGTTAGTGTATTAGTATTGAATCTGGCACTTTTCCTCAGTTGGTATTCTGACACAATGTGATTCGATTACAAGTGATCCAAAAAACCTCTGTCCTCTATTATTTCCTAGTCCTCAGCATGGTATTGTTAGCCCTCACACTGTCTCTGATGGGTTTCACACAATGAGAGTGATTTATGAATGTTGACTGAGTACACCGCATTCTGTCCTTGTCTGGAGTGGTGGCAGACCGCAGCATGAGCTGGACACGTAGAATATTAATGCAAAGATGAATAAGCTGCATCTAAAGCATGTCAGAGACATGTGAGGCATTTTTACATGCACACTTTCTATTATACAATTACCACCTTTTCTTACACACTTACTATTTTATTATATTACTGTTAAAGGAACACTTTATACTTGCCTTTTGGATTTACAGCAGTGGCAACTAATTTCAATATCAACCCAGAGTCAAGGCAAAATTCAATTCAATTCAGTTTTATTTATATAGCGTCATATCATAACAAAGTTATCTCAGGGCACTTTTTCGAATAGAGCAAGTCTAGACCGACTCTTTATATTTACAGAGACCCAACAGTTCCCACCATGAGCAGCACCAGGAGACAGTGGCAAGGAAAAACTCCCTTTAACAGGTAGAAACCTCGAGCAGAACCAGGCTCAAGGTGGGCGGTCATCTGCCTCGACCGGTTGGGTTGAAGGGGGGCGGGAGAGCAGAAGGAAAGAGAACATACACAATACAGTTCCACATAGGGATGTAAAGCAATAGATATGGTAATGGAATTGATGTTAACACCAACAGAAACAACACTAAGAGCAACATTATAATAGCAATACTAATAACAAGAACAACAACAGCAACAGCATCAGCGGGTGCAGAGCAGGAGCACGGGGGCAGCAGGCGGCCGCAACCACAGACCCAGACCCAACAGCTCCGGAGGCAGAAATACCTGCAGAAAGCAACAGAAGGGGGGAGAGAGAGAGACTGGAAAGCACACAACTACGGGAAGAAGTTGAATTAATAACAAGCATTGATGGGATATGAGGGCGTACAGATGGAGAGGAAGAGGAGGAGAGAGGAGCTCAGTGCATCATAGGAAGTCCCCCGGCAGTCTAGGTCTATAGCAGCATAACTAAGGGGTGGCTCAGGGGTCACCTGAGTCAGCCCTACTATAAGCTTTATCAAAGAGGAAAGTCTTAAGCCTACTCTTAAATGTGAGGAGGTTGTCCGCCTCCCGTACACAAACTGGGATCTGGTTCCACAGGAGCTTGGATAGCTGAAGGCTCTGGCTCCCATTCTACTTTTAGATACTCTAGGAACCACAAGGAATCCTGCATTCTGGGAGCTCTAGTGGGGTAATAGGGTACTATGAGCTCTTTAAAATATGATGGTGCCTGACCATTTAGGGCTTTGAAGGTGAGGAGAAGGATTTTAAATTCTATTCTAGATGTTACAGGGAGCCAGTGTAGAGAAGCTAATATTGGAGAAATATGTTCTCTTTTTCTGGTTCTTGTCAGTAAACGTGCCGCAGCATTCTGAATCAGCTGGAGAGTCTTAAGGGATTTATTGGGGCAGCCTGATAATAGAGAGTTGCAATAGTCCAGCCTAGACGTAACAAATGCATGGACTAGTTTTTCTGCATCTTTTTGAGATAGGATGTGCCTGATTTTTGCAATGTTACGTAAGTGAAAAAAGGCAGTTCTTGAAGTTTGTTTTATGTGGGAGTTAAAGGACATATCCTGATCAAAGATAACTCCAAGATTCCTTACGGTTTCGCTGGAGGCCAGGGCAATGCCATCTAGAGAAACTATATCTTTAGATAATGTGTTTCGAAGGTGTTCGGGGCCAAGTACAATAACTTCGGTTTTGTCTGAGTTTAACATCAGAAAATTGCAGGTCATCCAGATTTTTATGTCCTTAAGGCATGCTTGAAGTTTAGCTAATTGATTGGTTTCATCTTGATCAGCTTGATCGATAAATATAATTGGGTATCATCTGCATAACAATGAAAATGTATTGAGTGCTTCCTAATAATATTGCCTAAAGGAAGCATATATAAGGTAAATAGGATTAGTCCAAGCACAGAACCTTGTGGAACTCCGTGACTAACTTTGGCGTGCATAGAGGATTCATCATTAACGTGTACAAACTGATATCGATCTGATAAATAGGATTTAAACCAGCTTAGTGCAGTACCTTTAATACCAATTAAATGTTCTAGTCTCTGTAATAGAATGTGATGGTCAATGGTATCGAATGCAGCACTAAGATCTAGTAAGACAAGTACAGAGACAAGTCCTTTGTCGGATGCAATTAGAAGGTCATTTGTAACTTTCACCAGTGCTGTCTCTGTGCTATGATGCACTCTAAATCCTGACTGAAAATCCTCAAACAGCTTGTTGTTGTGTAGAAAGTCACACAACTGATTGGTGACTGCTTTCTCAAGGATCTTAGAGAGAAAAGGAGGGTTAGATATAAGTCTATAATTTGACAAAATCCCTGGATCAAGAGTGGGCTTTTTAAGAAGAGGCTTAATTACAGCTACTTTAAAGGACTGTGGCACATAGCCTTTTAATAAGGACAGATTGATCATATCTAGTAAATTAGTGCTAACTGAGGGTAAAATTTCTTTAAGCAGCCTAGTTGGGACGGGGTCTAAGAGACACGTTGATGGCTTAGATGAGGAAATCATGGAAGTTAATTGATTAAGGTTGATGGGAGAAAAGCAGTCTAAATGTACAGGTTTTACAGTTGTTTCTAAGGTTCCTGTGTTTGAAGATAAGTCAGTACCAACTGAGGGCAGGAGGTGCTGAATATTGTCTCTAATAGTTAGAATTTTATCATTAAAGAAGCTCATGAAGTCATTACTACTGAGGTCTATAGGAATACATGGCTCAACAGAGCTGTGACTCTGTCAGCCTGGTTACAGTGCTGAACAGAAACCTGGGGTTGTTCTTATTTTCCTCTATTAATGATGAGTAGTAAGCTGCTCTGGCATTACGAAGGGCCTTCCTATAAATTTTAAGACTAACTTGCCAGGCTAAACGTGATTCTTCCAGATTGGTGGAACGCCCATTTCCTTTCAAGTTTTCGCGATGTTTGTTTTAATTTGCGGGTTTGCTGGTTATACCATGGAGCTAACCTCCTCTGTTTTATTATCTTCTTTTTTAGAGGGGCGATAGAGTCGAGTGTTATTCGTAGTGAGCCTGCAGCACTATCAACAAGATGATCAATTTGGGAGGGACTAAAGTTAGCATAGGAGTCATCTGTTACATTGAGACATGGAACTGAATTAAATGCCGATGGAATCACTTCCTTAAATTTAGCTACAGCACTATCAGATAGACATCTAGTGTAGGAATATTTGCCTAATGGCGTGTAGTCCAGTAATAGGAATTCAAAAGTTAATAAAAAATGGTCTGATAAAAAAGAATTCTGTGGAAAGACTATTAGATGTTCAATTTCTATGCCATAAACAAGAACAAGGTCGAGGGTGTGGTTAAAACAGTGAGTGGGTTTATGTACACTCTGACAGAAGCCAATCGAATCTAGTAATAATAAACGCAGCACTAAGGCTATCATTTTCTACATCCACATGAATATTAAAATCACCTACAATAATTATTTTATCTGTTTTAAGGACTAAACCTGATAAGAACTCTGAGAATTCAGATAAAAATTCAGAGTACGGTCCAGGAGCTCGGTACACTATAACAAATAGAATTGGCTGTAGTGTTTTCCAGGTTGGGTGTGAAAGGCTAAGAACAAGGCTTTCGAACGAGTTATAATTTAGTTTAGGTTTAGGTTTGATTAATAGGCTTGAGTCGAAGATGGCTGCAACTCCACCTCCTTGGCCTGTGCCTCGAGGGATGTGAGTATTAATGTGACTGGGGGGAGTGGATTCATTCAGGCTAACATATTCATCGTGACACAGCCAGGTTTCAGTAAGACAAAATAAATCAATATTATGATCTGATATTAGATCGTTTACTAGAACAGCTTTAGATAAGAGAGATCTGATGTTTAAGAGTCCACATTTAATTCTCCTATTTTGTTGTTCTGTTGCAGCGGTGGTTTTACTTTTTAGTAGGTTTTTATGTATAACTCCTCTTCTGTTTACTTTGGATTTAAATAATTTAAGTGGTCGGGGGGCAGACAACCTCTCTGTGGAGTTTAGGGTGGGTAACTGCTCTAATGGAAGCGTGTAGGACTGCAACTCTGCCTCCTGGTCTGGACCACAGACTGTATTAAGTCTATGGTCTGAACTCTGAGCTGTCATGGCTTTGGGCCACTAATAAATTCGGCCAGATTTCTAGATATGAGAGCGGCTCCATCCAAAGTGGGATGAATGCCATCTCTCCTAATCAGACCAGGTCTTCTCCAGAAAGTTCGCCAATTATCTACAAAGCCCACATCATTACCTGGACACCACCTCGACAACCAGCGGTTGAATGATGACATGCGGCTATACATGTCATCGCTAGTAAGATTAGGCAGGGGCCCAGAGAAAACTACGGAGTCCGACATTGTTTTTGCATATGTACACACCGACTCAACATTAATTTTCGTGACCTCCGATTGGCGCAATCGGCTGTCATTACCGCCGACGTGAATAACAATCTTAGCATATTTACGTTTATCCTTAGCCAGCAGTTTTAAATAGGATTGAACGTCGCCCGCTCTGGCCCCTGGGATGCATTTGACTATGGTCGCTGGTGTCGCTAACTTCACGTTTCGCAAAATGGAGCTGCCAATAATCAGAGTTGGTTTCTCAGCGGGTGTGTCGCTGAGTGGAGAGAACTTGTTAGAAACGTGAACGGGTCGGTGGTGAACCGTGGGCTTTGGTTTAGGGCTATGCTTCTTTCGGACAGTCACCCAGCCTCCCTGGCTTCCCGGCTGCTCGGGAGTTGCCGGGAGACGGCTGGCAGAAGCTACCTCTGGTCGGCTCGCACCGGCTAGGGGCAGGCTAGCTACTGACTCTCCATGGTGCGGAGCCGCGATTCTAACTCACTGAGCCTCGCCTCCAGCACGGTGAATAAACTACATTTGTTACACGTACCATTATCGCTAAAGGAGGCAGAGGAGTAACTAAACATCTGACACACCGAGCAAGAGAGAGCAGGAGCAGGAGAAGGAGAGAGAGACGCCATCGCTAACTGAGCTAAAGTAGCAACTAACTAGCGTGTAAACAACTGTTGGATTAGCAGAAAGTCGCTAACAGGAGACAGATATGAGTGCTTAAACAGAGCTAGTGTATCCTTAAATGTATAGCGGGTAATTAACCGCTATAGTAAAGAAAATATCAAAATTAACTGGGTTTCGCTGGAGCAGCAAAATTTGCAAACAGTAACACAGAAACACCGGCAACCGGAAATGAGACAATACGTTCAAGACCAGCCACAAAGATGGTATCAAAAGATGTATAGAAACTTTTCAAACCACTCCTGCAGCATAATCCACTTCTCCACCTTAGATCCATATCTGGTATGTTCCAAAAAGTCATTGTCTCTACACAATATAGCCATAGACGGCACTATGAAGAGGCTTGTGGAGGCTTGCAGCCTTTCTAAACAATGGAGTCCAAGGGATTAAACGTTAGGTCCAAGAGTATGTAAAGTTATTCTAATGATTTTTGTAGCCTATACATGCTTGTCAATA
This sequence comes from Macquaria australasica, assembly GCA_005408345.1. Classification (NCBI taxonomy): domain Eukaryota; kingdom Metazoa; phylum Chordata; class Actinopteri; order Centrarchiformes; family Percichthyidae; genus Macquaria; species Macquaria australasica. The sequence continues at coordinate 7,690 of SEMN01001639.1, forward strand.
AGGGGATAACTAGTCAACATATTAATACAATAAACTTAGATTACTATAAACAAGTTTACAATAAATTAATGCATTCTTTATTCTAGGGACGGTGTATATGGAGTCACAGGAGTGCCATAAAAAAATAATAAATCTGTAAAAAGAATAAGAAAATAAATGTTGAAATATAAAGAGAAATAAATAAAAGAATAAATAAATGTGGAAATATAAAGACACATAACAAAATATAAAAGAATAATTATAATCATTTGTATTTATTTTCACATTAATTTGTTTATTTATTTCTGTATATATTTATTCATATATCTTTTAATTTTGTTTACATTTATTTATGTTTATATAATGTAATTTATGTATTTTTATCCCTTTATTTTTTTTTATGACCCTCCTATGACTCCATAGGTGGAGGCTCTCTAAATTAGATTAATTAGTAGAAAAGTAAACATGTCAATCTAAAAATATGTATTTATTTTCCTCTTCACATTTTTGCATAATTATCGGTTATTGTTATCCGCCCTAAAATTCCATACCACTTCACCTCTAGTGTTGCAAATGTCAGTGTGATTTTGAATGAGGTTTCTTACATCTGGAACATATCCACTGAAGTCTGCTTTCACTTCAGCTCTATATAGAAATTCATAACTGTGACTGTCGTGAATCCAAGCTGACTACAACTGCTGTCCTTGGCAAAGGGGGCACGTTAGCTATTTTTTAGAGTAACCTTTCAAGCCTACCAGGGCTGAATATTTGATACTGAAAAGACAGTTTTTGGTGTAGTATTCCATCTTCCAATTAACCTTATTCTAAGAACCCAAACAGCAGGTTTTTATATGGCACTAATAAGTTGGTTATCATAACGAAATCCTCAGTCAGACATGGGGGGGCGGTTTTATCTCATTTCAATACTTCATTTATGGTTCTGATTATGTGGCTTGTAACACAGAATAAAAAAGAAATAGAATAGAAAATACTTGCATGCAAAAGGCAGAAGTTTGTCTTTGCTTGAATGAGCAAAAATCTGCTATTAAAAAAGGGATTACAGTAAAACACATTAAAACACATTTACATAAAAACACAACAGAAGCTACATTAAAATGACATTAAAGGTAGCAGGCTGTCTTCAAAAAGTGGCTGTCCCTACTGATTAAGATATTTTATGGCAACAGGAACAAATGATTTTGTACAGATGTTCGTCTTCGCACAGCGGACTCTGTCGCTGAAAGTGGTGATTTAATGGATGACTATGATCGTCCAAGATTTCGCCATTTAAGTCGTTGGACTGCTTTGCCATGGTGATAGGACAGTTGGGGTTTGTATGCAGCCTGTAATTGTACTGCCCAATTTAACTACTTTGGAAAGCTTTGTCTTGCTATTGACACTTAGGCGCTCGAACCAGGACACAAAGTTAAAAATGAGTATACTTTCAATTAGGGATTGGTATACTCTGTGGTTAACAACCCGTCTCTTCTGCTCGTAGCTGGAAACCCCAGTGTTAACAGAGAAAGGTGATAACCAGCTTCATGATACTGGTGAAGCAAGCAACCCAAAGAGAGACAGAGACCTCAACACAACTGCTAGCAATATGGAGGTTGGCTGCTAGCCATGTTCTACAAACCTTTTTTTCTCGCCCCGGACAAACTCTGAAACAATGAACTTCAATACAACACGCGACATGCCGCCAACAACATTGTTACGCGAGTGATGTTTGAGTAATACAATGTCTTGGTGCTCACCTCGAACCCGCATCTTATCAGTCTGCTTTCTGACTGCCTCTCTTGCCTCTGTTGTCTCATTTTACCATAAGGTGTGCACACACATATACATACACACAGTACAATGAATGCTGCCTCCCCTTGACCGAGTGCAATTAAACACAGAAATGTATGAGCTTGAGTCTGTATCGATGGATGACAATTTTTAGTGGGGTCAAATTTCCCTCTTTCGTACATTGGGGGAGGGGCGTGTCCCCCGGTCCCAGATAGCAATTACACTAATGCACAAGACCCCAGTCCTTTCTCTAAAAAGAAATCATGAAAAATACTACATGTAAGAATATATTTATGTGTGTGTGTGTGTCTGTGTGTGTGTGTGTGTATGTGTGGTTGGGTAGTGTATCCACTCAAAAGACAATGTATTTGTACAGGGATTACAAGCACAAACATTGTCTTGTAGATGGAACAGCCGTCAATAAACAAGCAGCATCTCCTAAGCTCTGACCTCGTTCTCTGTATCTCTCTCTCTCCACGGCAACGGTCCTCGCCAAGACAGCTGTGAGTGAAGGTGAAGAAGCCTCCGCGCATCAGCCAACTCAAACCGGTGCCTCAACAGACAGGACAAGTGAGGCAGGATCTGGAAAGATGAGATTTGGAGCACTAGGTTATAGCTGGTGCACACATTCACGTTTTCTCAGTTGTGTTTTTTTTCTGTACAGAAACATTTGTTGAGAATAAATGTACACATGAAGATGAAGACAAATAGAAATGACATTCACAAATATATAACCCTCATACAAGAAGGTCAAAATATTAGGTACATCGTACAGCATATATTGAGATCCAATAATAAAACAACACACAAATGATGACTGCATCTCTCGGATGCTTCACAAAAATAGTATTCACAGCTTGTGTATGGCTTGCACAGGATTGCACAGGTCTTAATGATATTGTGTCCACCCCCTTATTGACGCCTTCCATTTCAGACTGCAAGTCATTTGAACTCCCTCTGTCTCAGCCCTGGCTAAACGAGCCATTGTCATGTCCATCACCTTTTCATGTTTGCAGTGTGATTTCCCGTAGACAAATTCATCTCCTACCGGCGCCTCTGAGGGACTCCCCATTTTATATAGTCACCAGCGACCCCAGGACACGGGAGCAGGGAGGGGGTGGCTCTTGAAATGTGCAAATGAAGAGAACTGTGCCTGCAGTCAGTGGCAGGATTCAAATTTCTATTGCACACACACACACACACACACACATATACACACACAAGGAGACAAATGCACACATACTGCCTCCCCCTCAGAGCAGAGATAGAAAGGCAGAGCATGGCCTTATTCTCTATCACGATTCACCACCAGCATGTGTGGGTTGGCTCCCTTTCTAGTCTTCTTTTCTCTCATTCGGTCTCCTGTCTCTGGTTGCCATTTCTCCTTCTCTAATTTCTCTCGCGTCCTCTCACTCAGCAGCTCTTTTCACCTCTTTTTTATCCATTGTCTGTCTCTCTATTGCTGTCTCTATCTTGCTCTTCTTTTTTAATTTCCTTCGTCTCTGCCTTTTTTGCACAACTGTGCTCCCATGCCCCTCTCATTTGACTGTGTAATCAGGTCTGTTTTAAGTTTTTCCTCTTCAGCTGAACTGAAGAACAGCAGGGCTAACTTTCCCCAAAGATAAATGGACAAAATTCAGCAGTGGTGTCAGGAAAGACTTGTATGTGTGAGATATTTGTATGTCTCTGTCATCCAGGTTTTCTCAATCTGACTCTAAGCATCATCTAGTTAATAGGCCACACTTAGAGGCAAAATAACAACTTTAAGCTGCAACAGAGTGGAGTACCTCCCCTAAATGATACATTGTGGATCAACTTAAGTCAAAATAATTCGGAGACTGAGATAAAATTAAGTAAGGTGCCACAGTTTGAGGAAATCTTGGAAAGAATAAAACTAGTGCGTTCAGACTGAATACAAAATTAATTTTACAGGTGATCTATATACATATAAATCCTGCACAAACCGTCCAGTGGTCAAATTTACATGAAAAAAGTGAGGCAAAAAGTGGCTTTGATGAGTGCACAATTTAATAATGTCATGACTCTTGGGTTATGAAGTCCTTCATGCTTTTAAAATTTAGGCTTCACACATTAATGAGAGATTAACACAGATTAGTGGAGATTAACTACTATTATACTGGTGCAGTTTTATTTTCATCTCTAAACTCTAAGAGTCCCAGCACCTTGTATCATTTTCCTTTCCTTTCAAATTTCCAAACAGCACATATGAACCACATCTCTGGATGTAGAGCGATGAGTGATGACTGACAGGATGTGATATTGGGTCAGCATGATAAATTATTAGAGCCAACTTGTCATTTTAAAGGGAGCATCAGTGCCAAGTTCTCCCCTGATTATTACTTTACTACATTTGGCTTCTAATCAGATCTCTGTCACTTCAGTTCAGTCTTTGCTCTCACCATTATAACGATCAAAAGTTCAGGTTCAAATTTCAACTGGCTCGGGGTAAGGTAAGGTAAGTGCATATAACTCGCCTTACCCAATTGACACCTATGGTTTAAAGCAGAAGAAAGGGTGGCTGCTCCTGCTGTCAGGGGGCTTTTTTCTGTTCCTTAATGAGAACATCTGAGGGAGAGGCTGACAGAGAGAGAGGGGGGAAGCGAGGGAGCGAGCATCGGTGCATGCTTGTAGGCCCAACAGCTGGTATCACTAAGTACGGCAGCTCAGTTAGCCTGGCAGCCTTGATGCTGCCTCAGTAACAAGACTAGAATAACGAGCTACTCCACCCCCAAAACCCAATTCTCGCAAAGTGTGAAAGTTAACACTCTTGTCCCAGCCACCCAGGGAAATATTCTAAAAGTCCCACTGCAGTCATCTTGAATTCATTACTTTATTTTTATAGATGTTTGTGATTTCTTCTCAAAAATTCAAATATCAGTTGCTCTTTCCATCACAGCGGGTGTGTTAGTTTTTAATTTACATATTAATATTTATAGACAGAAAGCGAAAAGAATTTTCATCTCGCATCATTTACAGGAATGTGATCGACTGTATGTGTTTAAGCACCCCAAACAGCCAATGGATCAACTACGGACGCATCGACTGTGTGTATGGGAGTGTGTCGGTATGTTCAGCTCTGACTCACCACAAACCAGTTCTTTCTGTTATTTCCCTCCAGTTCCTCTCCTTTTTCCTCTCATTATGTTTATGAAGCAGACTCCTGCTGGTTAGCTGGGGAGTCATTGTGGACGAGGAATGGGTGTGACTCTATAATATTTGTCCAAATTATCATGTTTGAAACCCAGTGAAATGCTGTTGATTGGCTGCCACTGCCGCTAAATTGATTGCAAGTCTTAGAGCAAGCAGGAATATGAACGGGAATTATGCAAACCTCCAGTTTGATATGATATTTATCTTTTCTGTTTTACCTAATGTCTTGACGGGAAAAAAAGTCATATGTATCAATGTAAGCCGCTGGAAGTAGTGCCACGAAATTGCAGGTCATGTGAAACACTCTGGCCTAGAAAGACCTTTTCACATACACAATCATTACAAAAGACTGAGCTTCACAAACACTCCTTGTGTAATCAAAATTTGATTAGTTAGGTTCGATAAAAATGAAAAAGGCTTGAAGAGTCTTATCAGTATGCTTTTGTGATGTCATTCAAATGTGCAAGAGTCTGCCGGCTCAGCCAGACAGGGCCTATAATTGCCCTTTTCGACCAAACAGTTCCAGGAACTATCGAAGATTACACAGCAGCTGCTTCAGTGCTCTGTCTGTCTACACAGGATGCGTTCAGGCACAGAGCACAGATGCTCTAACACAGCGTTAGAGCATCAATGTTTTGTACTCATTGATGAAAAATGACTGACCCAAGCCTGCTTCAAATTTGACCGCCAGACTCATTCATACTGTAGATCTGTAGACTGCTAGATCGCATGCATTCCATGTCTCTTTTTAATTAGCAGTGTTTGTGATAGCTGAGGAGGTTTTGTTACACTGCAGTGAACATGGAAGATTGTTGAGGTTGGCGGTGCTCTGGAGGAAGTATGCTGAGAAATGAACAGTCATGCTATGCTTTTAATTCCAAAATTCCTTAATCCCTCTCCCAAAAAAACATCACATCTTCCTACATTCAATATCATTGGCAAAATAATTACAGACGAGTCAGAGCCAGGTGATTAGCATGCAGCCTTAAAGGTGATTTGCAGCCGGCCAGCCGTTATGGCGATCTGTGAGCTGCAGGTTGCAGCTTCTTGTGTGAGGATTTTAACGTATGGAGCTCCCTTGAGAAAAGAATTTAACCTTTAACTGCTTCCCTTAATGTCACCCTGTCCCTGATAAGGGCCAGAGCAAAACAGAGAGAGGAAGGTAAAATACTGTGGAGCTATGCTGCCCCCATCTGGTGATACTGAGAACAATACTGCCGAAAATGTTTTGATCGGCCCTGTAATGATGCTTTGCTTAGTTAGAAGCGATGTAAAATGTAATTTAAAAAAAACAATCACAACTAAAATTCCTGCAATCAAATCTCAAATACTTGCAGTAGAATTTAAGAAAATATAAGAAAATAAACTGAGGAATGGGCCCTGTCAAAATGATAAATTATCGATGTATCAAGACAGTAGTTCCCAAGCAGGGGGTCAGATTCCCCCAAGGGTTCCAAAGATAAATCTTGGGGATCACAAGTTGATTGAAGGGCTGTTGCTTCTTTTTAAGGGGTCACAAGCCAAACAGTTGGAGAACCACTGTGTTGAGATGCATATAAATAAGATTTATAGAAGGAGGTCTTGGTTGTTGGATTTAAAGCAAGACAATGTGACTTCTGAAAAAAGAAAAGTTACATATTCCTCTTACAAATTAAAAGTTGAATTCATAAACAATAAGAAAGCACCCATACTCAATTCAATACACTCTTAATGCTACAGCTTTACCTGGTCTGGTATGACCAGTAGCCTTGGATATCTGTAACATTACTAATTCAGTTTGCTGACTTTGTGACTCTTCTCTACTGTTAGGCCAGAGTTACATAGGCTCACTTTAAAGGCCCTGCAAAGCTTCTTACTATAGGGCATTTCACACTGCACTTAGCCCCAATGGGAGCTGTTAGCCCCAGGCTAAGAAAGCTTTCACTGGCACAATCCTGCCAACATTAAAAGTGGGCTAACCCCAATTTAAGCCTAGGGCTTGCTGGCCCTGCTCCAGTGCAGAGTTAGCCCTGAGTTTGTGGGGTTATCCCCTGAAAATCGACTAAACATGGGGCTAAAAGGTGCCAGTGTGAAACGAGGCTAAAGTAAACAATGGAATTTGTATCACGTTTTTGTTGTCCAATCACACGACTTCTTTGTCAGTACGTGCGTGATTTATGTTTACATTGTAACTGAAACCGGCAACATTCAGATAAGTGGCGGTACTTTGCTAGATACGACACCCATTAGGCACAAAAACAGCAACATCTCCTTTGTTTGCCACTGCTGGAAAAGGTAAAATAACAGACTTCTCTTCATTCTTTCCTTTCTCTGCTGTTCTCTCTCTTTTGATGTTTCAACACTGCTCTCACATAAAGCCCTGCTGATGGCGTCATTTTAACATTGCTGCTTGCTGTTAGAGAGTAGTCACACATCATTATAGAATGTAAACATTAGTTGCGTGTTCCAACAGACATTTAAGGCTAGTAAAAGCCTTCGCTATGCAATTCATGCTGCACTTAGGTTAACCTTAGGCTTAGGTTAACCCTTGTTTAACAATGTGTGTGTGAAAAGGGGCTAAGTTAGCCCAGGGCTATTCTTGTGACTGTGTTCAACTCTTAATAAATAATACAGAAGGAATTTTGTTTCACACTTTAATTTTGAATCTTTGCTTATTGGGCATATATAAAGAAAAATACTTAAGATTTGAAACCAAGTTTTCAGGGGCTTTAAAGTACAATATTATTGGACATGCGATGCATCAGTATAGGACTATTGTATGTTTTCCATGTAAAACCACTGAAAATTTCTGCAAAGTTACAAGTGATTGAAGGCTCCAGGTTTACCATATGCCGACTGCAGCGGTATGTTTTTTTTTTTAAACTGCTAATTTATTTGTTAATACAGTATGCACCACTACTGTAAATCACACTATTAACTGAAATGATAGTAATCTTGAGACTCCATCTTGTGAAGGGGCCCGAAGTTATTGTTTTATTATTTGCTTGGATGGTGCATTTTAATAAATACATTTGTCCTTAATCTAGTTACCACAAACTAATTATTGATCATTAACTACTACATCCACAATACACAGACAGTGGGAGAAACAGAAGGTGGGGCATCTATTTTTTACCCCGGGGCCCCCTAGTGGGTTGATCTGGCCCTGCCTGAAAGGAATAAAAAGCACAAAAAACGTAGATCTACAGTAGACCAGCCAATATTAGCCTATCACAAATACATCAGTATCTATGTGTATGTTGTCTGATAAGTAACCAGAAACTGCAGTAGATAAATATTAAAGTTATGTTGGGGTGATTTAGAAACAGTGTTACTGTTACATAATTTGTCCACAAGAGAGTTTGTTTATTCTCTGTAAAATGTCCTGCTCAGTAAAAATCTTGGTATCAGTTCTTTAACGACCAAATTTAAGGGATCCTTAGCAGAGATGTATATGTGTATTTATGTTTTAAAAAATGATATCGGCTGATTATCTAGTTATCAGGTTTTTATACTCTGGTTTGGTTACATACATCATACTCATAGTTTATTTAATATTTTTGAGAGTACATCTATCTGTAACGCACAGATTTAGGGCCTTTTTACACCTGAAAGACCAAACCAAGATCTGAACCAAGGTTTGCGTTTTTGTTACATTGTATACATTTGATCCGTTAGTTTTGGTTTCACATTGTAATTATGCAAGTGCACTAAAGAACTATACGTGACATACCTACGTCCTGACGTCATCACCTACGTGAGCTGCGTCTCTCTATACTTGCAATTGATTGTTTTGTAGACGGGTGTGTGTCTGAAGTTGGTGTGTTGTCAATTCAGCGGGTAGCCTTCTATTACAGTTTGAATGAATGGAAAAAAAATGAAGGAGCAGATTCATTTCGTTGCTGCTATAATAATAATTATAATAATAATTTGGTCTCCTCCTCTCCCCATGTGCTAGCGCGACTCAATTTGTTTTGTTGCATTGTTTTTCCTTTTTCCGGTTCTAACGATAGCCTGCCAGAACTTCATGTAATTGGTCCAAAAGTCCAAACCATCCAATCAATTTGATCCAGACCGAGACCACCTCTTTTTGTCGGACCAAGGTTCTGCTGTTTGGTCCAGACCATGGTCCTCCGTGGGAGGTTTCACACCTGTCATTTTGGTTCGGATCAAACTGAAAAGTCTGAAAATCCAGACCAAACAAGGTAGGTGTGAAAGGGCCCTTAATTATTGTCTGTACAGTCAACACTTTACTTAACCTTTTCAGTTAAGTTTTTCTTAAACTGTTCTAATTTCTATTTTGTTTGAGTTACCAGTGCTGTGGTGCGTCTGATGGTTGCTGCTGCTGGAGGGACACCTGGTGTTCAGTTCAACCTCTGACTCTGGTTCTTTCTGTTATTTCCCTCCAGTCTGTCCTTTTCCCCCTCTCCTCTCTGTACGTTCATGAAGTAAAGTACATTTCCCCTCCAGTCAGCAGACAACATGGACGAAGGGAGACTAATTATATTATAGCACCCGAAAGTGGAGGTTGGCACCTCCGCGGCTCACTGCTCCAGACAGTCGGAGAAGCGAGAGTGAAGATAAATCCACTTTTTAATCCCAAAAGTTTAAAAATAAACTCTGAGTTCTCCTCCCACCGGTGAACAGCTCCATATTAGAGCAGATTCCAGTGACTCCAGGTGTTTATTCCTCCAGAAGCTCCGGCTCTGTCCCGGTTTTGGTGAGTTGTATTTTGTTTGTGTCGAGTTTGAATGAAGTGTGTTTTACAATGATATGCGAGGTAAAATTTGTGTTTTTGTCAATGGAGTCTGGTGGCTTTGAGGAGAGCAATATAACGGCTGTTTCTGGTTGGGGGGAGGTGTGGCTGACGCGCCCATTTGTTTTGGTCTGAGATGCTGGTGCTCTAGTGTGACATCTAGTGGCAGCGGATGTCATATATAAAACCTTTAATCTTTTTTAAAATCCACCTGTAGCTCCTCATGCCTGCCAGCTTGGTCCCTCACAGTCGGACGATACAATAAAATACTCAATACTCATTGCAGTTCTTGAGTAAATGTATTTTCTAACTTTCTCTGCATTGTTATTAAAATGAAATCAAGGCCTTGTAGTTATCAAGGAAATTAGGACATTTTCCTGGTTGGTTCATGAACTGATAAAAAAAACATACAAAATCTCACTGCATATATAATGAAAATGGAACCAGAAGCAGCGTTGCAGTGTTTCCTCATATTTGGTGACGTGCCCTGTAGAAAGGATTATAAATGGCAGCAATGGAGCACAGACTGCAGAGCACATCCTGTATAAACTCACACATCCATGGCTTCCTTATGCTGAACTTATTATTAGTATTATCAGCGTAAATGATGTTTATATAAATAAAACTTTCTTTTCTCATGACAGAATATGTTATATGCAACTGTCAATCAATCCAACCTGTCTTTTAACCTGCTTTCGCATTGAATTGCTCTTGGCAGAGTACATGTGCTAACGGCAGTCAGCGATAACAAGTGAGAACAGAGCGTTTCTCACATCAAGCTGTGTGCATACATTGGCCTTTAGTCACTACATGGTGAGATATCTCGCATTCTGCAGCTTATTTCACACCAAGGTTAACAGTCCCCGCACAGAAGCACACTCATGGAGCAGATGTGATTTACAGTGGCAGGGCCTGCAGGGATTTCTGCTCTGGACAAAAAGCCTATCGCAGCTTCCAATGGCAGCCCTATTAGTATCACAGCCCTGTTCAATAAAAGTGACTGAGGAATTTTAGCCTGGATGCAAGCTGATCTGCAGAATGCCAGGCATAGCGCCAGAGCAGACACATCGACAGACACAACGTGACAGTTACAACAAAACGTGGCCAAACTTCTTTTATCAGTGTTGCCAGATTTTACACGAATTGGGTGCATTTCTCAAAGTTTCTCAAAGTTCAGTTAAATTCATCACACTGAAAATATCTGAGCTCCCATGAACTGTTCTCAACTAAAAAACTTTTAATTGATTTGTTCCTTTACTCCATTCCCAATAAAGATATACTGTAGCTTTCTCTGTACAGGGTCAAAAGCTCCACTGTGTCTGTTTTATTTGGCAGAAATCAGTTATGGATCAGTTATAAAATGTGAAATCCACTATTTTCTCCTAAACAGTTTAAAGAAGAGAATGTTTCACTTGTCCCAACACATGTAGATCAATTTCATTACATTTTCAGTTTCAATTATTTGTATCCTCTTTCCTTAAATCATTTGAGAGATGCATTGTAAATGTTTTCCTCCTCCTGCTTATCGAGTTGTCATTGTCATTCTTGCTTCCTCTCCTTTCTTATTTCATTACCAACCCCACAAAGAACAAGACACATTTTCCCTTTTTTGTCTCCAGAATGCGAGTCATATGGACCAGGGGATTTTTGATGAGACTAAAATTAAGATCTGTTAAAAAAAAAAATATATATATATATATGGCTTCTTCAGGGTCTGCTTTGTGAATGCAATGCAATCAAGAGTGGTTGGCTGTAGTACTAAAACAATTGGTCTCATAATCGTTTAGATTAGTTCAACAAAAAGTCATCAACAATTTTAATGACTGATTGTCATTAATTGTCTTTATGTAATTTATCCAGCAAAAATTCCATAACACTCACCGGTTCTAGATCCTTAAATGTGAGGATGTTATGCTTTTTACTTTTATCTAATTGGAAATTGAATATCTTTGGGTTTTGAATTATCAGATGAAGCAAGCAATTTAAATATGTTCCCTTTGGCTCTGGGAAATTGTGATGGGTATTTTCACTATTTTCCTACATAATATGTTAATTGAAAATGAATTGACAATGACAATAATCACTAGTATGGCTGCAGATGTTGCAGGTCCCAGACTACAAGGCAAGTAAACAGTAAAAAGAAGAAATGATGATGATTGATAGAATTTAGTAGAATAATAAATGCATAATCAAATTCACATTTTCTGTTGTTATGACCCTGCGTCATAATGTGTAAATTTTAAGTGTGACTGTGATTTTGATGCTGTGGTCCCTCCCTGCCTGAGGGTGGTGCTGTTCACCCTGTTCTGTGTTTTTCCTAGTATGTTCAGTTCCAGGTGGTGGATGGTGATTGGACAGGAAACTGATGGCGCCTACTTAAAAATGACACCCGCCCAGGCCGACTTCACTCCTTCTCTTTGCCTGACTCCCAACCAGACCGTGTCGTGCAGAGCTGTGTGTCGTTGAATTTAAATCGTTGTCTTAGTGCTAATGTGCTTAGCTACTGTTCTTACGTGAATACTTTTAAAAAGAGTAGTCCGGGCATCTGTAGGGGAGAGAAGCCGTTTTTGTTTCTACCATTGTTTTCACCTGTTTTATGTTAGGGAGTGAGGTAAGATCCCTGTATTTCTTTTTCTGTAAATTAGTTGGGTTCACATAGATTGTTTTGTTTGTTATTTTGGCTGTGCTCTACCTGATGCCAGTTATACCCTGTGATATGAATAAATCATTCATGTTTGGACTGCATCCATTGTGGCACTGACCATTTTTGGGAGCAGGGAAAGAGGGGAGTAATTTTTTTTTTTATGTTGTGCACTGGTTTATCCCTAGGCCAGGCATAACATAAATTGGGGGCTTGTCCGTTTTTCCCTTATGTTTCGTTGGGTAAGCGCGGTAGGTATTGTGGCAGATATTTCTGGTTGGCATTTTTTTCTGGTGTGGCACTATGGAGTTTGATTTACACTGCAACAACTGAATAAATGTAGGAAAGTGGATTTGATGCTCATTGCTAACCTCTTTGAAGTGCAAGTGCCATTAAATGCAAGGAAAGAGGAGCTGAGACAGCTTTTGGTTGAGAGGTTGTTTGCGGATCTGTCCACGGCAGAGGAGTGGGGAAAGCGGAGGTAGAGCCCCGAGATCCTGTGCCGCCCGTCACGTCCGCGCATACAGATCCACCTCTTACGCCAGGGATGTCGGTGGAGGAGCTCCAGCTGACACTCCGCATCAAGGAAGTGGAGGTGAGGAATCGGGAGTTAGAGGTGGAGGCTATGCACCTTCTGGTGAAAGCTTTAGAGCTGGAACGCCAGCCCGGTATCGCTCCCCACTCACATGTCACACAGCAAACCCAGCTCTCACCCCGACACAGCTTTGATGTGAGCAAGAATATTGCACTGGTCACACCTTTCAGAGAGTCTGAGGTGGATTCATACTTTAAAGCATTTGAGCGTATTGCTGCCACTTTGAGTTGGCCAAAGGATGTTTGGCCCTTGTTGCTAAAGTGCAAATTGGTAGGGAAGGCTCAGGAGGTATGTGCCACCCTCACAGTTGAACAGAGCTTAGAGTATGATGTTGTTAAAGCTATTGTGTTACGTGCATATGAGTTAGTGCCTGAAGCATATCGACAGAAATTCAGAAATTGTGGAAAAAGTGCCAACCAGACTTATGTTGAGTTCGCGTGTGAGAAAGGCGTTCTTGTTGATAAATGGTGTCAAGCCAGTAAAGTCAATGATTATGCCCAGCTGCGAGAGCTTGTGCTTTTGGAGAAATTTAAAAAGTGTTTGCCAGAGCGCATTGTTGTGTATTTAAATGAACAAAAGGTTACGCCTCTCGCCGAAGCTGCGGTCCTTGCAGATGAGTTTGCCCTAACCTCACGTAGGGCGCGGGCTGACAGTTAGCACACATTTGAATCGGTTTCCCAAACGGCAAATCCCTTCCACCGCCCCCGTGTCAAGAATGTTCCCATTTCTCACCCCCCCCCCGTGTCAGAAAGTGGCCCCTTTGTCAATTTGACAATTGGGAAACAAATACGTTCCCGTTTGTCAGCACGCCAAACGTCAAGCGGTTTCCCGAACGTCAATCGCGAGGGGCCAGCGTTACTGGCTCGCCCTGGCGCCCTGGAAACGGCTGTGAATGCGCTTCACCACCTCCGAGGATTTCAGGGGCGCTTCGGCTGAGACAACCCGGCAGAGATTGCGTCTCCCGTGCGTAAAACATGCGGCACGGGGGGGGGGGCGCCTATGGAGAACCGTTATTATTATTATTATTATTATTATTATTATTAATTATTATTCAGGGGGTGCTTCAGAATTATCTGCCCAGGATAAAGGCATCGTTCCTGGCTCACGTGAGGCCAACGAGGGCGTGTTTTTGGCTCACGTGGTGGCCTGGAACGGCTCAATTATCTGCACGCCAAATGGCAAACGGTTTCACCTTTGTCTTTGGTCTCAGCCAGTCACAGGCCGTCTCCAGGCAGATTTGGAAATTCACTCCGCAAATAAGAGTGACGTTTCGGCTTTGGTTTTTCCTCATTTTCCGCAGAACGCGCTGGAGGTAGTTTGTGTTTCTCTTCTCCCCGATTTCGATGGAAAATTGCATGTTATCACAGTGGTCTAAACGTTTTTCTTCAGCAATGACACTTCCAATGAAGTCCTCCACCTGCCCTCTCTGTTTCAAGGCTTTTGCGGCACTGTCCAATCACCTCAGAAGGACACACAATGTGGCGAACCTGGATGAGCGGAGGATTCTCCTCAACCACGCCACCCGAAGGTCCACTTAAATAGGGTAAGGAGAAATAAAACTATCGCCCTCCTGGCTGCGCTCCGTGCCAAAAACCCCTCACCTGCCATGGTCTCCGGCTTGGACCTGGTGGCACGAGAGGAGGGCGATGACGTGCGTTTGGCAGGACGTGCAGCGACCCGGGATGCACGGAGAGGTGGAAGAAGAATCAGAGGCTGGTTATGGAACTGGCCGACCTCCGGTCGCAGAACGACCGGGTCCGGCGTGGTGACAGAGCGGACGGATCTGCTGCAGGGGGCGGCGGAGGAGGAGGAACGGGCCGCGGCTGTGGTGGTGGAGGAGGAAGGATCGGGCGAGGAGGGGGAGTCCAGCGGGCCATCGCTGACCAAAAGACCGAAGGAAGGAGTCGTGCGCAGGCTCTTTCAAAGTAGTGGAAGAATGCCGGGTCTGCACCAACTGATCTTCCCCAAATCCATTGAAAGTTACTTGGAGGATTACCAACATTACCAGGAGGGCATCTGCCTTTCTACCAAGCATCTCGAAAACGCCTACTCCAAGGTGAGCTGCGTGAAGTCTTTTTTGTTTATTTCATGGCCATGGGAAAACGCAACCTACGCAGCTGGTTGTTTCTGGACGACGGGGCCCAGATCAGAAAGTAAGTATGTGTGGCCAGCTTTCCTAATCATTTCTCAGGTTGCTGCCCGGCCCGTGATCCCTGACCATGTCCAACCTTGTGCTTGCTTTTGTTTTGTTTTTTTAACAGATGGTCCTCCCATCTCCTGACTACGGGCAAGACGGTGACAAGGGCGAACTTAATTATGAGAAACGTGTACCCCTCCTCCCCTCTGCTGCCTGTCCCAGGCCCAGCTGACCGGCGTGGTGAGAGCCGTCAAATCGGCCCTCACCAACATCACAAAAAAGGTGGTCCTGCACCAAATGCAAGTGAAGGCGGACAAGATGGCGAAGGTCGTCTCCAGGGATAGCCTGAAGAAGTGCCGGGACGCAGCCGGGGCACAAATCCCCGCACTGCTGGGTATGTAACCGACGGTTTAGCCCGTACGGGTGGGCGGGCGGGCGTGTGTGTGTCCAGGTAAATGCATCTCCGAGGTGTTTTACTTTTGGCGTGTCCTCCGCTCAGATGAAATGAAGAAGAACGGTTCACAAGCGCTAAGGTATAGCTTCTACGGATACTTCTCGGCGTTTGTGGCGTGCATCTACGGCCACCGCCCCGGAGTCCTGACCAACATGACGGTGGAGGAAGTGGAAGCCGCGAAGACCACCGGCGGCCGGTCCTCCGAGGGCTTTGTGGTCTCGGTAAGTACGGGGGTCTCCGCCCACGTGTGCCCGAAGTTTGAGTTTGATCTGACGGGGCGTTTAATGTGTTTTTTATTTATTTATTTTTTTCCCCTCCGCATTGCAGGTCAGCAACCACAAGACCAGCAGGGACTTCGGGGCGGCCCAGATTTTTTTCCGGCCCGAAGAATACGAGTGGCTGGAGACGCGCGAGGGCCGGCAAGGAACCTCGTTCGATACATGCAGGGTGCCTGGGCGGAGATGGTATTGCCGGGAAAGCCCAGCTTCATCGACCTCAGGACCGCCATCTCCGCACACGTGAGTCACGCTGTGTCACAGCGGTACCTACCGCAGTTTAAACTTTGCCGGTAGTAGTAGTCCCTCTTCTCCTCCACCACCGTCTCGCAGGCCAAAAATGTGCATTCGGCAGAGGTCAGAGACAAGATGGCGACATTCATGTGCCATAACACCTCCACGGCGGACAAGTTTTACGCTTTGAACCTGGACGTGGCGCAGTCCAGGCAGATGCGCCGTCGTTTCGAGGAGGCCACATCATCCGGCAGCCCACCGCGGGGACATCCTCCAGCACCCCCGCGGGAACATCATTCAGCACCCCCGCTGCCTCCGCCTCCACCCGCAGGAGACCCCGTACCGTGCCTGACCGATCGTAATGCTTCTCTCACTGGGTGTTTTTTTTGTCACGAAACTGGCCACTTATTGGCAGTCTGTCCTGTTTTGTTTATTTTTTGCATCTTCAACATAATTAAGTTTCTTAAAGGGATAGATCAACTAAATAGGAAATATGCTTTCTTGCAGAGAGTTAGATGTTCACATTGATACCACACTCATGTCTCTACGGTAAATATGTAGCTACAGCCAGTTAGATTAGCTTAGCATAAAGACCGAAAACAGGGGAAGCAGCTAGTCTGGCTCCGTCCAAAGGTATAAAAATCTGCTTACCAGCACCTCTAAAGATTACTAATCAGCGTGTTGTATCTCGTTTGTTTAATTTAAGTGTCAAGTTGTTGTTTTACGGGGGGGTTATGTTTTTCCTGGACAGACTGTCGAGAAGCTAGCAGTCCCTGGGTAGTGGCATTCCCCCATACTACAAGCGTTGTGCTACTTCCCTCCACTGACTTTGACAGGACGCAACAACTATACAATAAATATAGATGAACAGAACATTATTCCCACAATTAAGCTAATACACAACTAAATTAAATACAAAAACACATATACTAATAGATGATTACATGAGCCCAACATGCACCACCAGCATCACTCATTGAATCAAGCGGTGGTTTCATGCCATCCAGACAACCAAACAGCCAAATTAAAGTGTGTTACTTTATATTACCATCGACACAGTGGTTTTTACTTGTGAAGTTCACTTATATTATATTATTATTTCATTATATACCATGTCAGATCTGCAATGCATGGACTGCGCAGACAAGATGCTACCAAACATCCTTCTCAACTCCACGGTTGCAAAGAAGATCTCTCGACAGCATCACACAGTGCTTTAGACAAGCAGACACAGGAAATGGTCCTAAAACATTAACAAACCATCTAGTTATTTTCTATTGAATCTGACACATGCAACAAAAGAGATGGAAATGTGGTTCACCTACCTTTGCTTTTCACCAGCTGAGAGAATTAAACAGGCTTGTAGCACATTTATGAAGATGACAACCAGACAAGTGAGGCTACTGCGACACACATCAGTGGAATTTTCTATGACAAAGATCTTAAAATAGGCTATGTTTCTGCTTGTTTGGCTGACAATGTGTCTGTAATCTTAGACACAAGAAGGAGCGGCTGAGTTAGTGTGGCTGTAAATGTCATGTAATCCTTAAATACCTTTAAAACAGTGTGAAGGCTTTAGGTTGTGATGGAAAAACAGGTTCTGTAAATGAATAGCAACTACACAAGAGCGTAGGTTTGATGTCAGAAGTGGTGGACCTTATATCTAATGACAGACAATGTTTTTGCATCTTTACCAAAAAGAAGACTGTCCAGTGCCTTTTTAAGAGAATATTACATTAGTGTGTGTGTATGTATATATATATATATATATATATATATATATACACACATACACACATACAGTGTTGGGCAAGCTACTTGGAAAATTTAGTGAGCTAAGTTACTCTACAATGAAGCTTCACTACACTGAAGCTACACACCAGAGAAATGTAGCAAGCTAAGCTACAGCAACATGGCAAAAGTGGTTTATTACGTCAAAGCTTTTTGTTGTTTTTTTTTACATTGAACCAACCTCATTCAAAGTCAATGCTATCTCAGTGATCAATAAAACTATTAATCAACCAGGTAGGCAGGCAAAAAATTTTTAATTTCAGTTGTTGCTTATTAAGCAATAAGCTGTACTCGCTGCCCACTCCGTACCTGTAGCTATATTTCAAGCAAATCATTTCAACCACCATACTTTGGCTTTGCAGAGATTTTTGTTGTACCCTCTGCTGGTCAATGTTAAAAACTACAAAAGTAATATTTCAGAGTAAACTTTTCGACTTTTCCTCTGTTTCCTCATTTTCCCCCCACCTCTTCCCTCCCATATGTACTGTATTTGTTTATTTATTTAAGTTTGTCTTTTGCACCCCCCTTCCTCCCCACGCTTAATTTTATTAATTTTCTGCCAAAATTGCAAAAATTGTAGCTAACTAGTGGTTAGCTGTTGACAAGTTGTTAGCTGGCGTTTGCACACTGCACTTCCTCGTTGGGAGGCAGCCCAGATGCTCATCCAGCTGCTTGTCACCCCTCGCTTGGACTACTGCAACTCCCTCCTTGTCGGAGCCCCAGTGTCTACCACCAGACCTCTGCAGCTAGTCCAGAAAACTGTATTCAACCTCCCAAAGTTTTCCCACACCACTCTGTTTCTCCAGTCTCTACACTGGCTCCTTGTTGCAGCTTGCATTCAGACTCTGGTGCTAGCCTACTGGGGGGGGTGAAAGATAATCCCATCTAACAGTGGTGGAATTGTGGAACTATTCTATAGTTATGGTTCTTATTAATTGAAGTGCAGTGCTATGACATATGCTGTTACATAAACATATATGTGTTTCACATGTATTCTGGCATTTATAGTCCTGTCTGTCAGCATTAGAGGCAGCTTAAAGAGTGCTGATTACACATTGAGGCGTCACTCCTCACCCGATATGTATTCACACATCAAGTCTCCTCATTTCTCAGTTTGTTCACTGACAGAAATGTGGGAGGACACCTCTTGCACAAAGAAATGGATGCAGCCTGTTTTGAATCCACTGCGCAAAACTATTGAACACACAGGAATATCAAAAACTCAGCTTGGCCAAAGATACTGATGTGTCAAAAAACAAGTTCAAGTGCACCTGTGAAAATGTTATGTTGTTATAAATGTAATAAAATTATTTCACATATAACCAAAAATAGGATTGCATAAATACTAATGATTTACATATTAACCAGTAATGAATTAATTCTTCCTCCAATATCTACAGTAGTTGGGGCCAGGGCTATGAGGTCATTTCATTTTGGTTAGGATGTCTGTATTTTCCTTCCTTTCACAGAGCTATTTTTCTTCTTTTTCTTATCCTTCCTATGCTCAGAGGCAATACGCCTGGTTTTGGGAGGAATTTTATTGGAATTTGAACTTAAGACAAGTCCAAGTCTGAGTAGTTTCGAGATTGAGTCAAGACGGTCCAAAACGGTCATAAGATCTGAGCCTGGTGTTTTGCTCTCCATTCTTGATGCATCAACACATTCTTATAACAGTACTTGAAGAAAACAGACAGGTGATTTTCAGCTTGAAGATCAAAGTTCATGACTGGATAATGACTGTGTCTATGGAAACTAGTAATGGGAATATATCCAAGAGTTGCGTATTATAGCTGAGATATGTGACAGGAGACGTCCTCTCAGTATAAAAGGATGCTTTCTCACTCTGCACCTCTTCTGACATCAGCAGGTACATAACCATAAATCACACAAACTTTCCATCGAGCTGTATGATGAGTGACAGCATGTGCTTTTAAGTTCTGCAGCTAAATGATTTATGTGAAAAGACATGAAATGTGCTGCGGGTAATTTCCTTATCCAGACATTAAAGTGCTTTTCAGTGAGCAGAGAGAAGAGTGACCCAGTCATATATGATAAATGACAGCTTATAACGTATCCTGTTGGAAAGAATCTAGGCAAATATGATGTCTTGTTTTCTTTGAGTTCATTACAAATTTAAATTCCAATTTGTTTTTCGATTTGAATATATTACTGTAGTTTAATTGCCAGCATTGGAGGTTTCATCATTTTGTGTAATAGTGAAATATACTGTGTAATTCAGCCAGATACTGAATCTCAGTGTCTTTACTAACCACAAAGCATGAGCCCTGCTTAGAGACAGCTGATTAAAGATCTCGAATACATTCACTGTCTGTGTGTGTGGACGCCTGGCTAATTTAGGATCCTTATCATTTGTTTACCAGGGCCAGGGTCTATGATTGCAGTACTAATAGAGAATGGGCTCCCATATCCTCAGCTGTAATGGAAAATAGTGGTAGAGGATGCAGAGTCAATTCTTTTTAAAAAAGACATGATTAAACTTTGTTCTGGGAATCAGTGTGTATTGAGATGCCTCTGTATGCACAGCACAGGCAAAACATTTCTCTGTAAGCTGAAAATTAAAGTGGACCCAAAACTAAGGCATGTTTTGTTTACTTTCCTCAGGTGTTTGAATAGCACAGCTCCAAAGTAAGTTGTCTCATGACTAAGAAATCACACTCTATTACAACGATTCACACAGAGCTGTGTTAGAGATGTCATCTGCTATTCAGCGAAGTGCTCTCGCTTGTGAAATTCAGTCAAAACTTTGTGGTCATCAAATGTGGGAAAGTCGTAGTCTAGAACAAAGTCAGATGGAAGCAACCAAATACGCATCCTGGACAGACTGACATCATCAGCAAAGGTGATGATTTTTGGATGTGCAGTATGTGACGTCATTAGTGCTTAGTGCACTTGCCAGGCCTGCTGCCTTAGCGCCTTTCTTTTTTCTATATTCATAGAGCCTTTGGCTCAAGCTATCAGACAAAACAAAGGCATGAAAGGGATCAATATAGCAAAAGAGAAACATATAATATGACTTTATGCAGATGATATTATTACCCAAAATCCAAACTTAACACTTCCCAAACTTATGACAATTCTGGATGACTACAGTCTGATGTCGGGTTATGAACTAAATATCACAAAAACACAGGTACTCTCTCTTAGCTACATACCAAGTAAGGCAATCAGGCAGAAATATAAACTGTGTGGGAAGCAAATTAAATAAAATACCTGGAAGTGCTAATCACTCAGGAATTGAACAAAATATATGAAACAAACTACAATATAATAAATAATAGGATACAAAAAGTCACAACAAAATAGTCAACACTAGTTCTGGACTTTAGCTCAAGAACTAAGCAGGTGAAAATGAATGTGCTACCAACGTTGCTATACCTCTTCTTATCACTACCAGCCAGAATCCCAGAATCTCAGTTTACAGCATGGGATAAACAGATATCCCAGTTTATCTGGGCAGTGGCAAGGCCAAGGGTAAAATTTAAGACACTCCAAACTGACAGTGAAAACGGAGGCCTGGCACTGCCAAATCTCAGAGAATACTATTACGCTGCCCAAATGAGATACATTGTCTATTGGTGCTCCCCAGAGTATCAAGCTAGATGGAAACGCATTGAGCTAAATCTTAGGCCTTCTCAGACCCCCAGGTTTAGACCTGGAGAGATAGATGATACATTTGTATGGTGGAGAGAAAAAGGAATAATAGCTGTATGTACACTCACAGAGGGAAAAACTTTTAAAACTTTTGAAAAACTCAAAGGAGAATTGAATTTAGAAAAAGGGGACCTGTTCAGATATAACAGCTAAGATATTTCTAAGATACAGAAATTAAAAAAGGAATCTCAGCAGAACCTAATGAAGTGATTTAAGTATTGACAGGTGCATGCAAACAACCCCCCTCAAAGACTGTTTCTAAACTGTACAGTAGTTTACGAAAACAAAACTTCACTATATGTAAAACTGAAATGGGAACTAGAATTGAACATTAAACTGTCGAGGAGTGAGTGGCATTCCATGTGTAGAATGCAACAAACTTCCACTAGCTCTAAATAATGGAGGGAATTCGGATGGAAGAAAATCCACTTTTTTATTACACCCCACATAAAAAATAAACAATTAGGTACACAGCAGCAATGCTGGAGACAGTGTGGGAAGATGAATGCCAATCACTCCCATATATTCTGGTCATGTATAAAAATACAAACATTCTGGGACAGGGTTAGTCAGATTACAGAGGAGATTTTATGCTACAAGATTCCCAGGGACCCTCGGATTGTGTGACTGGGATTGATACCCGGTGAATCCTGATACTTGCATGTAAAAATGACATTACAAGGAGCTGGTTGAAATGTGACCCTCCAAGACCAGGACAGTGGCTGGACATTGTAGAGGAAATACACTCCATGGAAAAACTGACTAATGCAGGAACCCATGAGCAACGCTGGGGAAAATGGACTGCATACAAGAGAAAAGACGGGTCATGTTCTCAGCTGGTCTGAAAAGAATGGATCAAAGTGAGAATAGCGCCCCCTTTTTATTTTTATTTCTAATTTTGTCATTACTGTTGTTTTGTTGTGGATTTTGTTCAGTGTAATAGTAACTGAAAAATAAATAAATAAAGAAGTGTATCAGATGCTTAGTGTCCACTCAATAAACCATAGGTCAGCACACAACTTTTTTACTGCCCTCTGGTGTCCCTCACCTTGCCTGGAAGTCTCATTTGATATCATACATACTTGTTATTTTACAGAAATCTACCAAATGAGAGGTCAAATGAGCTGAATGTTACAGCACACGTGCAGCAAGGTCTGTTCGCATACATCGACATGGTAAATTTTTCTTTTACAACCGATGCCTACATTTGCTGTTTGCTTCTTTAACATCTGTGCTGGCTTTATTTCTGTTACCTCAGACTAGATACCATTTCAAGGTAGACAGTTCATCAGGATGAAACAGTGTTGGCACAGTGCACAGTCAAGGTAAAGTGTTGCATATTGTCGCTTTCTAACCTTTGAGTGTACATCTGAAGGCATGAGTCACAGTGTTCCTGTCAACGTGTTCCTTGTCTCGAGGACATTATTTTTGTGATTGTTTTTTTTGCCTACTTTAGCAGTGAATATAGTACAAAGGAAAATTTAGTATTGAAATCTACGTTTCTCAAATTAATTCTGGGCTCAAAATGAATTTAGTCTTGCGTTTATTTCCTGCAGTCATCATTTTTTTAGATACAGAGGCAGTTTTAAAAACAACAGATAATAAGGGGGTTTCTAAAGCCTTATTAACCATGCCTTTTTAGTTTTTAGCAGTTCCATGTTGTGGTAGAACATTTTTCATTCTACAGTTGGATACTTCAGAGGGAGTTCCTTTTTTATTATCATCAGTGTTGACCCAGACTAATTTGCAGCACACTGTCTCTAAACCCTGAAGAGAGCCCACGCCATAATCAGCATCTCATCATGATAATCAGCACTCACCACTCACTGACCTTCATGATGTTCTTGAGGAGGAAAAGCTGAGACCAAACCACAGGATCTTGTCTGCTATAACAGACATAGTCAAAACCAGATTTGACTTTTACTTTGATACTACTTCTGTAACTTATACACACAATATGTTTACATAAAAAATAACACTGACCATATAGGCTATAAATATATAAAAATGATACAAATAGAATGTCAAGGAATATAAACAGTGTGCAGCACAAGTCTTAATAATCAAGGGAATTTGTAATATAGGGTCTTTTTTCAACTAATGTAATTATAATGATTCTCAATTAAGCTGCAATTGTGCAAACCTGAAAGCTGCACTAATCAATATTGTTATACTTGCAATGGATCAAATGACTAATGTGAAAGAAGTAGCTAGTAGTGACAAAATCAGAGATTTATCACCAAACTCTAAAGTTCACCTCAGCTCTACAGAGCATTTTAGCATCTTTCACCTCGTTGTTTGGGTTTTACAGCCCTCAACCTTACTGTTTCTCTGACCAATCCCATCAACGTCATTTCCAGCAGTTGTTTTCAGCTAAAAAACCTCTGACAAATCCACTGAACACTACCCAGCACCAAACACTACACGACCCAACACCAAACTGCAGACAGACAAGGTTAGCAACTAGCTGGTGAACATAGTGGGGAGTTTAGAAGCTAAAGAGCCAAATACTGTATGTCCCGTAAAAAGTTGGTGGACACCAAAAACAAAGCCAAAAGTCGCCCATGTTAACAGGTTAGAGCAGCCGCGGGGCTGTGTGGCTGCTCTAAAGCTCATCTAGAGATTCGGAGACTCACCTATTTTTTCCACGTGACGTGCGCGGTTCTCAGCAAAAATAGACAGTGAAAATGATCTGTTGATAGTCACATTGACATCAAACCAGCTACATTACACCTTTCAGTTTCAGTTTCAATATCTATATCTGTAGAATATGTCATGACACGAAAACAATCAGGGAAAAAAAAGTACCTAGCATTATGCTAGCATTACGTCGAAGCTCAAAGCTAAGCACGAAAAGGTAGTTATTGCGGCCACTGAGAAGAAAGCTAGTGTAAATGCGAAATTTCAAAAATCCAGAGTTGACCACATCATTTATAGTGACAGACAATGTTTTAGCACCCTCTCTCCCTCATCCCCAAACCAGCACTGCCTAGATCAAGTACAACAGACAGACCTCGCACACATTCCAGATCTCATATATAAAACAGATGAAAATTAATACTAATTCCAAAGAGAAATAATATCCATTAAATTATTAAATTATGTCAGAGTGGATTCACAGCAAATTGAGCAGAGTTAAATTTCTGGTGTTGATGAGTAACTTGAAAATAGAGAGTCAATCTAACTCTACTTGGATTTGATCTAACTCTGTATGTTGTCTAATCTGTTAGATTTCACACTGTATCATTAAACAATCGGTGTCATAATGGAGTGTTATAACTGATTTCTTGAAATCAACTCTGTTAATGTCACATTGAAGATCTCCAACATTCTGACACTTAATTTTAACACCTCCTAGTGTAGAAGCTTTTTCAACGGTTAGCCCCACCCACGTACATTTGAATTTTCACTCCTAGAGTGTTAGGAGTGAATGACGCCACCGCTCCTCGCTTTGCAGGACAGGTGGAAGAAATCGGCCATTAAGTCTGCAAATACTTAGTTAGACCCTAGTGGGAGGAAGGGAAGTCGGGCTGGTGGCAGCGGATCCGCCCGGCAGATCTCCCAAGCCCAGGGCGCTGTGGCAGAGAGTACGTGGTCCTGGTACTACGCGGTCCTGGTACTATGCTGTCCTGGTACCACGCTTCATTCTATTAAGCAGTGTTTTTAAAATTCTAAGTACAATGCAGCCTACCAGGACCACGGAACGCGTGTGGCTGCGGCTAACTGTCTGGAGGGTGGGGGGGGTGCTTAAGTGTGGGTCCGCCGGTTCGACCGGTGTGCAAGGTGCTGCGTGTAGGCCCCAGAGGTGGTTGAACAGCCCGGAGGAAGTGCGCCCGGGGACGGCCTGTCATCGCCGGGGAGAGGCTGTGCGAGTGCCCGGTGTTTGTCGATGGGGCTGTTAGACTTAATCTAAGGGCTGGATGGTCTGCCGGAGGAAATTACGCACGGCTGTATGCGGATGTCCGCCCGGGGACGGCCTGTCATCGCCGGGGAGAGGCTGTGCGAGTGCCCGGTGTTTGTCGATGGGGCTTTTGGACTTAATCTAAGGGCTGGATGGTCTGCCGGAGGAAATTACGCACGGCTGTATGCGGATGTCCGCCCCGGGGACGGCCTGTCATCGCCGGGGAGAGGCTGTGCGAGTGCCCGGTGTTTGTCGATGGGGCTGTTAGACTTAATCTAAGGGCTGGATGGTCTGCCGGAGGAAATTACGCACGGCTGTATGCGGATGTCCGCCCAGGGACGGCCTGTCATCGCCGGGGAGAGGCTGTGCGAGTGCCCGGTGTTTGTCGATGGGGCTTTTTGACTTAATCTAAGGGCTGGATGGTCTGCCGGAGGAAATTACGCACGGCTGTATGCGGATGTCCGCCCGGGGACGGCCTGTCATCGCCGGGGAGAGGCTGTGCGAGTGCCCGGTGTTTGTCGATGGGGCTTTTGGACTTAATCTAAGGGCGGGATGGTCTGTCGGAGGAAATTACGCACGGCTGTATGCGGATGTCCGCCCGGGGACGGCCTGTCATCGCCGGGGAGAGGCTGTGCGAGTGCCCGGTGTTTGTCGATGGGGCTTTTGGACTTAATCTAAGGGCTGGAGGGTCTGTCGGAGGAAATTACGCACGGCTGTATGCGGATGTCCGCCCCGGGGACGGCCTGTCATCGCCGGGGAGAGGCTGTGCGAGTGCCCGGTGTTTGTCAATGGGGCTTTTGGACTAAATCTAAGGGCTGGATGGTCTGCCGGAGGAAATTACGCACGGCTGTATGCGGATGTCCGCCCCGGGGACGGCCTGTCATCGCCGGACATTACGTTCCTTTGGAGAGATGGCTGTGAACGCGCTTCACAACCTCCAGAGATGTCAGCGGCGCTTTAGCATAGACAGGCCAGCAGGCAGTGCGTCTCCCGGGCGCAAAACGCGGCGAGACACGGCCTGTGGAGAACTGTGATTATTATTATCATCATTATTTATTTTTAGTTATTATTCAGGGGGTGCTTCAGAATTATCTGCCCAGGATAGAGTCATCGTTCCTGTCTCACGTGAGGCCAACGAGGGCGTGTTTTTTGCTCACGTGGTGGCCTGCAACGGCTCAATTATCTGCACGCCAAATGGCAAACGGTTTCACCTTTGTCCCTGGTCTCAGCCAGTCACAGACAGTCTCCAGCCGGATTTGGAAATTCACTCCGCATATAAGAGTGAAGTTTCGGCTTTGGTTTTCCCTCATTTTCCACAGAACACGCTGGAGGTAGGTTGTGTTTCTCCTCTCCCCGATTTCGGTGGGAAATTGCACGTTTATCACAGCGGTCTAATCGCTTTTTTTTTTTCTTCAGCAATGACACTTCCAAAGAAGTCCTCCACCTGCCCTCTCTGTTTCAAGGCTTTTGCGGCACTGTCCAATCACCTCAGAAGGACACACAATGTGGCAAACCTGGATGAGCGGAGGATTCTCCTCAACCACGCCACCTGAAGGGTCAACATCAGGGACCTTGCCTGTTCGGTCTCGGGATCTGCGTACAAAAGCACGAGACTGGACAGGCACCTGAGGGAAAGCCACTCGGAGCTCAGCAAAGAAGAGGTGGAGGTCCACTTAAATAGGGTAAGGAGAAATAAAACTATCGCCCTCCTGGCTGCGCTCCATGCCAAAAACCCCTCACCTGCCATGGTCTCCGGCTTGGACCTGGTGGCACGAGAGGAGGGCGATGACGCGCGTTTGGCATGCCGGGTGCAGGAAGAGCCGCGGCCGCCCACGTGCAGCGACCCGGGATGCACGGAGAGGTGGAGGAAGAACCAGAGGCTGGTTATGGAACTGGCCGACCTCCGGAAAAAATACAGACGGCTGTCACAGGCCGTCTCCGGTCGCAGAAAGCCCGAGTCCGGCGTGGTGACAGAGCGGACGGATCTGCTGCAGGGGGCGGCGGATGATGATGAGGAGGAGGAGGAGGGGGGGGAACGGGCCGCAGAGGAGGAACGGGCTGTGGTGGTGGATGAGGAGGAAGGATGGGGTGAGGGGGATTACAGCGGGCCATCGCTGACCAAAAGACCGAAGGAAGGAGTCGTGCGCGGGCTTATCCAAAGTAGTGGAAGAATGCTGGGTCTGCGCCATCTGATCTTCCCCAAATACATTGCGAGTTACTTGGAGGATTACCAACATTACCAGGAGGGAATCTGCCCTTCTACCAAGCATCTCGAAAACGCCTACTCCAAGGTGAGCCGTGTGAAGTCTTTTGTTTATTTCATGGCCACGGGAAAACGCAACCTACGCAGCTGGATGTTTCTGGATGACGGGGCCCAGATCAGAAAGTGAGTGAGTGTGACCGGCTTTCATAATCATTTCTCGGGTTGCTGCCCGGCCCGTGGTCCCTGACCTTGTGCTTTGTGCTTTTTTCTTTTTTTTAATTTAACAGATGGTCCTCCCATCTCCTGACTACGGGCAAGGTGGTGACAACGGCGAACTTTTATATGAGAAACGTGTACCAATTCCTCCAATATATGAAGGAGACCCCCCCTCCCCTCTGCCGCCTGTCCCAGGCCCAGCTGACTGGCGTGGTGAGAGACGTCAAATCGGCCCTCACCAACATCACAAAAAGGTGGTCCTGCACCAAATGCAGGTGAAGGCGGAGAAGATGGCGAAGGTCGTCTCCAGGGATAGCCTGAAAAAGTGCCGGGACACGGCTGGGGCACGAATCCCCGCACTGCTGGGTAGGTAACCGGCTGTTTAGCCCGGGCGGGCGGGCGGGTAAATGCATCTCTGAGGTGGCTTACTTTTGGCGTGTCCTCTGCTCAGATGAAATGAAGAAGAACGGCTCACAAGCGCTGAGGTATAGCTTCTACGGATACTTCTCAGCGTTTGTGGCATGCATCTACGGGCACCGTCCCGGAGTCCTGACCAACATGACGGTGGAGGAAGTGGAAGCAGCGAAGACCACCGGCGACCGGTCCGCCGAGGGCTTTGTGGTCTCGGTAAGTACGGGGGTCTCAGCTGACGTGTGCCCGAAATTTGAGTTCGATCTGACGGGGCGTCTAAATGTGTGTTTTTTTTTTATTTTTTTATTTAATTTAATTTAATTTAATTTAATGTATTTCTCCCCCCCCCCCCTCCGCATTGCAGGTCAGCAACCACAAGACCAGCAGGGACTTCGGGGCGGCCCAGATTTTTTTCCGGCCCGAAGAATACGAGTGGCTGGAGCTGCGCGAGCGCTGCAGGCCCACGTCTGATCGCGTGTTGTTTGCGGCTGGAATAGGGCCGGCACGGAATCTCGTTCGATACATGCAGGGTGCCTGGGCGGAGATGGGATTGCCGGGAAAGCCCAGCTTCATCGACCTCAGGACCGCCATCTCCGCACACGTGAGTCGCACTGCGCCACGGCGGTGCCCACCTCAGTTTAACCTTTGCCGGCAGTAGCGATCTTTACGAGTCCCTCTCCTCCACCACCGTCTCGCAGGCCAAGAATGTACATTCGGCGGAGGTCAGAGACAAGATGGCCACATTCATGTGCCACAACACCT